>CP139505.1:144436515-144931515 GCA_021014915.2 Artemisia tridentata subsp. tridentata | reverse complement strand
TTTGTTCTTTTCTTTATGTTACTAGTTGTGTATTTATTTTTAAAAATTCAACGTTTGTTTCCATTTTATAAAAAAAGTTAGATATATGGTTTGCAAAGTAGAAACAATAAATAAAGTAGATGACACATATATATAGTTATGATTACACCTGGAGGTTTACGTGGCATTAAAAATAATATAAAATAAATTATATGTACTTGTGTTGGCATTGTACCAAATTTGGTAAAGGGACAATCGCATGACTACGATTACACCTACCATGTGGCAGTGAAATAAAATAAAGTTGAAGTACTATTGTGTAGTGTATGTATCGCAACCTACATGGGAAAATTAGGCATCGTTTTTAAAATGGGCAACTTACAATGGACGGTCAACTAAAACTGGGAAACATAAAAATGATGACTATACTAAAGTGGGTAAATTGGTACTGCCAGTTAACATACATTCTACTACTGCTAGGCTAAATGTTCTACTGCTTGGTTTAGTTGCTACATGGCCGCCATAAGCAAATTTTAGACCGTCACTCGAAATAACAAACAATATGTGGTTTAAGTATCGACGTTTAATTGGTTTGTCTTTTTGTTGTAAAAAAATCAAAATTTAAAGGACAACTTAAATAACTGGGCAACGTAAATAGGGCAACTTTACAAATTGGGCAACTAATAATGGGCAACTAAAAATGTGATGCTGCTGGTAGATCTTCCATTGCTACTGGTAGTGACACCCTTGCTCCTGCTGGTGACATTTCTCTTCTGCCTAGCAAAATTAGGCATTGTTTTAAAAATGCATTTTATAGCGCAACCTACATGGCAAAATTAGGCAATGTTTTAAAATTGGCAAATTTACAAATTGGGCAGTTCATTGTGGGCAACTCAAAATGGCCAAAGAAGAGTGATGCTGCTGGTAGTTCTTCCATTGCTACTGGTAGTGACACCCTTGTTCCTGCTGGTGACATTTCTCTTCCTGCTGGCAAAATTAGGCAATATTTTAAAAAGGCATTTTATAGCACAACCTAAGTGGCAAAACTAGGCAATGTTTTAAAAAAATGGGCAAGTAAAAACTGGACAACATTTTAAACTTGTGTTTACTGTAGAGCGACATTGTTGTTATTTGTCGCTTTCCGTCAGTTCCAAACCAGATAGAACTTTGGTACATTGTGGTTTAACTATGGTCGTATTCTTGCTTGGTTTTTTTATGTAATAGTCATGAAAAAAAAATTAATAAGTGGTAAAGGTACCTACTTTCTTTTGTAGGAAATTAAAAATAGTTACAATTAAGCTCCTTGGTTATATCACGAATACATGTTATCTCCATTCAATTATAAAGAAAAGTAGGCAACTTTCCTACTTTTATAAAGTAGTCATCATTTCCCCATAACTAAATGCATACAAATTAAAGGAAACTGAAAAGTTGATTGTCATAGGGTATTCAACCCATACATAAACTAAAAGACTAAAAGAATTCCACCAAGGCTGTGCGGGAAGCTCGGTGGAGTTTCAACAGCTTCCTAGCCAACTCCCAATTCATCCTCACATTTTCAGACTCATCATAACTAAAATTGCTGAGCTTGATATAAACCATCTTCAGCAAGGGGGAACATGCAAGTATGAGCTTTATTATTGTTAATTCATTCTCTGATCTAGGAAAAGATCGAAACGCCACACTCTTGAGCTGCCCCGACCTCATTCCATTGCTACGTAAATCTAATGAATAAACTTCCAAAGGTAGATCACTTTCCAATGCAGCCTGCAAATTGAGATGCATAACCATGTCAATTTAAGATGACGTATTTCATACATATGCATTCCACTTACCATGGTTTCTAGAGTTTGCAATTTTTGAGCTCCACAAATCATTTGAATGATGAATGACACCATTGCATTGTTTCCAAAATCGACTCCGGATAGATTTAGAGTCTTAAGGGTTACAAATGCCACAGGGACATTCATCCAGGAGCTTCCTTCTTCCAACAACTACAAATGGTCGACTTATCGTAAGTTTTAAAGATTATATTTCATAAGTATTAGAGATTACTTTAACATTATGAAATTTGAACTGTAAAACTCAAATTTGTCTAACCTTGCACTCCTGAAAATCCAATGTAAGGGACTCAAGATTGGGAAGAGTTCTAAGCTGAAAGATATTGTAAGTTGTGATTGTCGTGGGATGGTTCGAAACACCGAATGACAAATACAACTTCTTCAAATTTCCAAGCTGTACCATATCCAAAAGTCTCATGTCGTTTTTATTAATACGATTCATTTTAAGAGACTCAAGTAAGGGACAACGAGAAATAAACTTCCAAACTGAACCGGTTTGAAAGTCAACATATAACAATTCTAAGCTCAATAGATTTGGAAAGCTAATAAAAGATACCAAACTAGGAAGAGTACACCAATGAAGTTCAAGATGTTTCAACTCCATACGAGAGTACAGTTGGGTTGGCAACATAACTGGTTCACCATACCAGTTTCGAATTGTCAGCTCCTCGATTCCTTCCCGAGCCAAAAACAACAGCCAATCATGAATCTCTTCATATTTGAAGTAATCTTGTCCAAACAGCGGTTTGGGATCTACGGAGAAGACAAACCTTCTTACTGGACCTCTGAGCTGAAGTAGCAGTCTAGTAAGTTCCTTCCCATCAAAATTATTCGTCAAAAAATAAAAGAAATCCTCATCAACTATAACATCGGTGAGCAAAGTCCACTTAAACCTCCAGTTACTCGCTAAAGTATCGGTCCTCACCACATCTTTTAGTGGCAAACGATTCATAATATTAGTGATCACGTTATCTGGCATGTTGCTAATATAATCCATCATTTTAGGGCTAACATTACGTCCAAAAGACATGGTATTGCTGGAATTTGATTTGCTTTGGTGAGTTCTCGAAAATGAGAGTTTGGATTTCGTTTTGGATTTAATTTTTTATAAGGGTTTGTGTAATTATGGTGTGTATAGGGGTTTGGTGGGTGGGTTTATTATTTCCCGCGGGAAATAATTAAATAGTTGTCAGAAAAATCAATGTTAATTAACGGTGGGTCTTGTCAAGTTGGGCAACTTGTAAAGTTGGGCAACTTGTCAAGTTATATGACCATGTTCATATAGGCTGTTTTGAATATATAGTGTAAATACTTGATTTTTAATTTAACATAAAGATCCAAAATTGAAACACAAACAGGCCCTGTTCCAAAATAGAAACACATTACACATACCATTACAAATTTCCATTACAACCATTACAAATTTCCATTACACAAACCATTACAAATTGAATCACAAACCATTAGAAACTTTCATTCGTCCTTTTCTTCATTTCTTTTTCTTCCTTGTCCTTCTTATCGTTTACATGATTAAGCACAACTTCAACATGGGATGTAGCAGTAGAATGTTATACCTAGCAGCATAAACTTTGTAAGTAGCAGTAGAATGTCGGCTGAAATTTCCAAAGGTGGAAAGTCTTCTCAATTGCCCATTATTAAGTTGCGTCACAAATTTGCTCAATTTTATAAAGTTGCACCATTAAAGTTGCACTTTTTTTAAGTTGCCCATCTTTAAAGTTGCCATTTTGTAAGTCTGACTACCAATATTACACCTGTCACTTGCCCCCATAAGTGGATTACCATCCACAATGGCAAAAGTCTTTCATGACCTTTTTTGCATTTAATAGCATTAAATGGGAACCATTCATCTACCTCTCAAGCCTATTTTTGTGCACGATCCGCTTCACAATCAAATGCTTTTTTTAGAAATCAAATAAGATAACTAGTCTCACGTGCAACAACAGTAATCTAGCTGCTATATAAAGCACTCCCAACTGAAGCAAAATGTGCGCGTTGAACGAGATTAACAATTCCATAACATAGTTAGATTCTTACAATCCTCCAACAAACTTAACCCAAGCCTACTAGTTACTTTTAATTGTCTCTCACCGTAGTAACCTTGTAATTTTGCCATCATGAATCATAAACTCGTTATTCTTTCAATGTCCAAGCGGCACGTGTTTATGTTTATCTTGTTAATTCATCAGTTGCTCAAGTTTAAAGCGCACCAACAAATGGTATCACAGCGGGTGGATCACTCTTATGATCTAGATCCGTTCTGAAATGACTGCTAATAACTTTTAGCCGTTCTTAAATGACGGCTAATAACATACAACCACGATCCACTACAAAAAACCCTAACTGTCGAGTGTCTCTTTAAACAAGAAATTTACATTCAGCCTTTCTGGTGCGAGGCTTTGCTCTAACCGCCTATCCACGATCTTTTCCTTCACTCCAACTCAGGACCACCAGTTTTTAAAAACTGGTCGAATCTTGTTGGGAACTTAATCCCATGCAAAATATAACAACCATATGTGAAGCGAAAAATGGTGGATCATCAGAGGCTATTAAAGGGGTAGATAGATTGTGTTTTGTGTGGTGGATCAAGAAAATAGAGGATGAAAATCCATGATTTCTCATCCTTGTTACTGCCCTGCCCGGAAGCACAAAGGACATTGTTGCCGGCTACTTAGGACTGATCTGGAATGGAAAAGCTACTTAAGACTGAATATAACTCAAGCAGTAGTCTCTATCTGTACTTCATCAACATCATTAGAATTAGGATATGATTGCCATAAGTGTATTAACATTTCAGTTTCCTTTAATTTTTATGTATTTACTTATGGGAAAATGATGGGCTTAATGGTAAAAATTTTAAAGTTTCCAAGAAAAGAAAGTAGGTACCTTTCCTACTTTCTTTATTTACTTATTTAGTTATTATTTATTTTTATTTTTTTCATTATTAAACCACATATTGTACGCCTTCCAAAAAAAAACCCACATATTGTTTGTGTAATCATGGTGGGTATAGGGGTTTGGTTTGCAGGTTTATCGGCAGAAAAGTCAATGTTTGATAGTGAATTGGTGAATACTTGGGTCTTGTCACGTTGGTCAGCTTGTTATAAAAGATGCTCCCTTGGTGTCCACTAGCTTACAACACAAATAAACTTGTATTAAAAATTTGGGCAACTAGTTATACAATGGTAAAAGTGAACCCCCCAATAATAGTATGACCCCATTAGTTACAAAGCGAGCAGTAGAACCCTCAACTTAAAAGTTGTAACCCTACTAAGTTGGCCGATTTTTAACTTGCATATCTTTTAAGTTGCCCAAGTTGTTGGTTGCACAATTGTTGGTTGCCCAAGTTCTAAGTTGCCCCTTTGTTTAGTTGCAACTCTTTTAAGTTGCCCATTATTTTATGTTTGATGAACTGCCATATTAAGTTGCCCAATTTTTATGTTGCCCAATTTGTATGTTGCCCATATTTTGCACGTTTTTTTAGTTGCACATCTTTTTAGCCTGCGCGAATCCCATTTTTAGTTTCCCAAATTTTAAGTTGCCAATTCTTTTAACCCTGCCCAACAGCCATTATAAAGACCATTTGGTGTTTGGTCTATTTTGGTAATTATCCCCCATTATAATTTAAGTTGTTGGTTGCCCATCTTCTAAGTTTCCCGTTTTATTAGTTGCAAATCTTTTAAGTTGCCCATTTATTACAACAACAAACCAACCAAGAAACCGTCCGTAGTTAAACCACATATTGTTTGACCTTTCCGGTGACGGTCCAACATTTATTCCCTCGGGCCAATATTAACAAAACCGATCCCAAATCATCCCAAATTTCACCAACAACCAGTTGGTAATATTGAGTTTGTAAGTTTATTATTCACAAAGCATGAGATACACCTAGTTGTTGCGTCAACTCATTGTCCATGGAAGGTCAATACTTGGTAAAAGGATATTCGAGACTTTTTTCGTACATCTTCGATTCACATCTATTAATTTTGGCGCGCGCCTTTGTCCCTTTCCTGCCCAAAGTGTTGGGAACCTTTAATCTAACTCTCCAGCCTATTTATAACTATGCATTGTATACCAAAAACACACAGACAAACACATATATCCCTTTCAATTGAAAGAAAACATAAACAATGGCAACAAATAATGGCAACTTTCAAAATGATGCTGAAGAGTACGAGTGGGTGTTAAACAACAAATTACTATTTGACGCAGTGTTTGATGCTTTCGGGTATGAACCGATTGCAGAATATGGGTCGTATAGGCAGGTAGATGCGTGGATGAGGGGTCAAATTTTGAACTGGCTGCATGCGCAAGACTTTTACTGGGATGAGGTTTGGGGAGTGAATGATTATGGGGAGGAGGAAGAAGACGAAGAGGAAGATGAAGATGAAGAGGAGGAGGAAGGTGAAGAGGATGTGGTGGCTCAACGTGAGTTACTGGTGCAGCAAAATGAAGACGATCAGCAGCAAAATGTGGTGGAGCAGCAAAATGTGGTGGTGCCTCAAAACAAGGGGGAGCAACAAGGTGGGTTTCACGACCCTTATAATCTAGAAAAGAGGATTACCGATCTTGAAATTATGTTTAAACGACTCAAGGAAAGCAAGAATATGATGGAAAGCAGGGAAGAGAGCTCCGGTTCTAACAAGTTGGGGTGAAATGCATTGAAGCAGTTTAGTATGACGTTGTTTTTATGTTTCTAGTATGTTTAGTACCTTTTACAACAATATCATTGAATTATTTGATTTACCGAAGTCAACAAACCAAAATTTGTGTAAGGGTAAGTGGTGCAAAAAATATCACCAACTATTAGTGTGGTTTTAACCAAAAATTGCATAAGGGTAAGTGGTGCAAAAAAAGTGTTACAAACAATTAGTTAGGCAACCCTGAGTATGTACTAGCGCCATTTATTATTTTGTACTTTCAGTACAATATATTCTTCTGAACGACTGACAACACCATATATACTACTGTAGCACCATTTGTTGGGCAACCAGGTTATGTGATTACTATGATTGTATTAACATTTCAGTTGCCTCTATTTTTTACGTATTTATTTGTTTATTTAGTTTTTGTTTAATTTTATATTTTTTTAATTCCGTTTAAAACAACAAACCAACCAACAATACGTGGTTTAAGTATCGACGTTTTATTGGTTTGTTTTTTTGTTTGTACAATTCATGGGAAAAAAAATCAAAATTTAAAGGACAGCTTAAAGAAATGGGCAACGTAAAATGGGCAACTTTACAAATTGGGCAACTAAAAATGGGCAAAGAAGAGTGATCCTGCTGGTAGCTCTTCCATTGCTACAGGTAGTGAAACCCTTGCACCTGCTGGCGACATTTCTCTTCCTGCTGGCAAAATTAGGCAATGTTTTAAAAAGGCATTTTATAGCGCAACCTACATGGCAAAATTAGGCAATTTTTAAAATGGGCAACTTTAAAATTTGGGCTACTTAAAATGGGCATCTAAAGTTGTCTATTTTCTAAAGTTTCCTAAGTTTTTAAAAGTTGCCCAATTTAAGTTGCCCACTTTCTACGTTGCAAGTTGCCCATCTTTTAAGTTGCCATCTTGCAAGTGTGATTGACTAACTTACCCTGAGAAGTCATCATTACACCTGCCAGTTGCAGACAATAGTTGATTGCTTCGACACTGCCAAAAGTCTTTCTAGAGTTTTTGCATTTAATAGCATTCAAGTTTCCAGGCAATTTTTAGTGTATGTTCAATTTCACAATCAAATCAAAATTAAAAAAATTAAAGTGGCTTTCCAAAATAAAATGTTAAAGGCAGGTGAGCGGAGTATCCACCTTTGGAAATTTCGGCCGATACTCCCAACAAGTTTAAACACAAATTTGGCAAAATTAGGCAATGTTTTAAAAAGGCATTTTATAGCGCAACCTACAAGGCAAAATTAGGCAATGTTTTAAAATGGGCAACTTTGAAAATTGGGCAACTTAAAATGCGCAACTAAAGTTGTCAATTTTCTAAAGTTTCACAAGTTTTTTAAAGTTGTCCAGTTTCTAAGTTGCCCATTTTTTAAGTTGCCCATCTTTTAAGTTTGCCCATCTTTTAAATTGCCATTTTGTTATAAGAATGGGGTCTATGGGCAATCTGACAAACCCTCCCTAAATTTGCTCAGTTCTAGTCTCCCTACCCCATCATCTCACATCACTTACATACTTAATTCTATTAATAAATTTACTACTCCGTATTATTAAAATAATAAAATACTAATTTTATTTTTATATTCTCTCTCCTCTATATATAACACACGTATCTACACCTTGTTCATTTTCCTCTTCGTCTTTAATTCTTGTTACATTACAAATCCTTTTTCTTTCCCTTAATAATCTATAACGTTAATTTTCCCTTACTTCAGATCTATCACGTATACATACAATAAAAAAATTAAAAAAATATATTTTTCTAAAAAAAATTATTTTTCTAAAAATTATTTGAAAAAAAAAATAATTTCGAAATAAAAAAAATAATTCAGAAAAAAATTTCTAAAAAAATAAAAATTATTTGAAAAAAAAATTTAATTTCAAAATAAAAAAAATTTAATTTCGAAATAAAAAAGTTTTTGTTAAAAAAAATTTAATTTCAAAATAATGGCGAAAGTTTCATAATTTTTCGAGGTCGTTTGGTACGAAAAATAATAAAAACAAAAACAAAGACAAATATATTGATTTCGAGAAAGTATTGCATATTTATACTCGTTTTTGTTGAAAAAAAGTATTTCGTTAATAATGGCGCAAGTTTCATAATTTTTAGAGCCCGTTTGGTACGAAATATATATATATATATATATAATATATATATAATATATATATATATATATATATATATATATATATATATATATATATAATAATAATAATAATAATAATAATAATAACACTAGTTTTGTTTAATGTGTTAACGTTAACGTGTTGTTGTTTAATGTGTTAATTAAATAGAAACACGTCAGACGAATACATTTTAGTTGTTTAATGTGTTAATATTAACGTGTACAAAAAAAAATTAAAAAAAAAAAAAAGCATTTTTCTAAAAAAAATTCTAAAAAAAACTATTTTTCTAAAAAAAATTATTTCGGAAAAATAAATGGAAAACAAAATTTATTTTTCTAATAAAAATAACAGTTGTTTTTTTAGTAGTTTAATATGTTAACGTTAACGTGTTATTGGTTAATATGTTAATTAAATAGAAACACGTCAGACGAATACATTTTAGTTGTTTAATTTGTTAACATGGGCAACTAAAGTTGTCCATTTTCTAAAGTTTCATAAGTTTTTTAAAGTTGCCCATTTTCTAAGTTGCCCATCTTGCAAGTGTGATTGACTAACTTACCCTGAGAAGTCATCATTACACCTGTCAGTTGCAGACAATAGTTGATTGCATCGACAATGCCAAAAGTCTTTCTAGAGTTTTTGCATTTAATAACATTAAATGGGAACCATCCATGTACCTCTCAAGTTTCCAGGCAATTTTTAGTGTATGTTCAATTTGACAATCAAATAAAAATTAAAAAAATTAAAGTGGCTTTCCAAAATAAAATGTTAAAGGCAGTTGAGCGGACTATCCACCTTTTGGAAATTTCAGCCGATACTCCCAACAAGTTTAAACACAAATTTGTGTACCTTCCCAAGACGTTGAAAAGTCAAGACAATATACTTTATGTCTAATCCAACATGCTAGGTAGGCATCCAGCTATTTTGTTGTTTGCTATTTAGTTATTACCAAATACTGTATAAAGATTTATAAAAATTGTTTTATTCCAAAACTTTTAGCAAAAACTGCTTAAAGCAAGACGACATTGGAGTTCAATTGGGTTTAATGAGCAGAGTAGTTTGGTACCCAAAAGGTCTATTTAAGTTACCCAAAATAGTTATGGCATAACTATTGTTGCTCTATTGTTATTTTGGTACGTCGGTTGCAAACCATGACAAACATAAACAAGTAAAAAAATACAACACAATAACAACATAACATAGTACAATTACTAAGTTTTCTGCTGAAATGATAAACCACAACGATGACTAAATAGTAGCCAATAATTTGAAGCTTACATGTTAACGAACGCCTTCCATTGATGACAGTAACAAGGTTCCAAAGGCGAATGACACTAGACTTCGAAGCCACACTGAAAACATGTCAAACGACGATGCTGGATCCATAACTTCATACCTTCTCAAACCGGAGGTAAACCTGTTCACATAAATGTATGAAATTAGTGTTAACGTTTTAACATGTGTAAGTGTACTAGACAATATTTGTGAGTGTCAGTATATAATACAAATGCAATTGTGTTTAATATTGTGTCAATTCGATAACAGTTTGTTAGGAATTATTAGAATAATGTTTATTTTCATTGCTGCTGTTAGTGTAGTTTGATTCCTGCTGGCAGTGTTGGTTTCTGCCGGTCAAATAAAAATTAAAAAAATTAAAGTGGCTTTCCAAAATAAAATGTTAAAGGCAGTTGAGCGGACTATCCACCTTTGGAAATTTCAGCCGATACTCCCAACAAGTTTAAACACAAATTTGTGTACCTTCCCAAGACGTTGAAAAGTCAAGACAATAATACTTTATGTCTAATCCAACATGCTAGGTAGGCATCCAGCTACAAGTTTAGGCACGTGACCAGACCACGTAACTGTTCACACGTGACACAACAGTGGTTCATCCTCTATAAAAGGTTATTACAACGAAAGAAGGCGCAACCAACCCCACAAAAAAACAATAAAGACATCTAACACATAGAATAATACAGAGTATCACAGCGATCGAACTCACAACCACCGTTTGAGACAAGTTGAAGATGTTATCGTTTTTTTACAACTGGTTGCTGAATAACAGTATAAAGTTGCTTACCATATATGATAACCACGGTCTTCACTCAATGACAAAACGTCATTTGCTGATGATCATCATTTACATACTCGTTAATTCAAGTATGTGCTCACACATTACGTGGGTTAGCAAGCATCGTCAAGAGGGTCATCTGACGGCCCACACATGTTCTTAAATGACTACTAATAGCAGTTAGTCGTTCTTAAATGACGACTAATAACCATAAACCATAACGCTCTACAAATCCCACTCATCTAAACACCCTTCCATAACATCCTTGAGCGTCCTTTCGAACAATATGGTGCATTTCGAACCGTTTTTGTGCAGAAGGGCGTCTCTGCAAGCATTCCCAAAACCACGGAAGGGAGATATAGAATGGGAAGAGCAGTTTTGCTGGGAGATACAGGAGGCAATTTTGTTGCATACAGTGCCATACTTGCACCTGATTATCAAAAGACTCCTTACAACATGAAGGACCAAGTAACGGTCGGAAGAAGTTAAAAGACCAAGGCGGTATATTGACAAAAGTAACCATACGAAGTGGTATATAGACAAAAGTAATGCTGACTTCAGTCCGGTTATTCAAATGGCATGCGTATAATAAAACGACTTCTTTTAAGCGACTTCTCGCCCAAACACCACAATATTTTGTAACGTAATTACGTATTTTCTAAAAGATTGTTGTGCACTTTATTTTTAATTTGGTAGATTTGTAATTGTTTTATGTTTTTTTCATTTTTTTATGTTACTGTGGTAGGGTTTTCTACTTGGTAAAAGATTGTTGTGCGTATTTGATGACCTATTATCTAAAAGATTGTTGCGTATTTATTTTTAAAAATACAACGTTTTTCCATTTTAAAAACCTTACAATATATGGGTTTGCAAAGTTGAAACAATAAATAAAGTTGATGACACATATATATTGGAGTCTAATTGATTATGATTAAACCTACTGGTTGAAGTGTCATTTAAAAAAATACAGTAGATGTACTTGTGTGAACTGTAGAGCAACCTACATGGCAAAATTGGGCAACGTTTAATAAAATTGGGCAATGTAAAAAAGATGGGCAACTTTAAATTGATGCATCGTTGTGGCTAGACAACATTTCAGTATTTTAGTCGTCAGGCGTTCAGAAGAATATATAGGAGTCTTATTAATTATGCTTAAAGTATCAAGTGGCATTAAAACAAAATTTAAAATAAAGTGGATTTCCATTGTGTGAACAGTAGCGCAAGGGCTGCATTGGAAAGTGATCTACCTTTTGGAAGTTGATTCATTAGATTTACTTAACAACGTACCAAAATAACAATAGAGCAACAATAGTTATGCCATAACTATTTTGGGCAACTTAAATAGACCTTTTGGGTACCAAACAACTGTGGTCATTAAACCCAATTGAACTCCAATGTCGTCTTGCTTTAAGCAGTTTTTGCTAAAACTTTTGGAATAAAACAATTTTTATAAATCTTTATACAGTATTTGGTAATAACTAATAAGGTAATAGCAAACAACAAAATACGAAGTTGGTTGTCATAGAGTATTCAACCCATACATGCATAAACTACAAGACTAAAAGAAAACAACCAATGCTGTGCGGGAAGCTCGGTGGAGTTTCAACAGGTTCTTAGCCAACTCCCAATTCATCCTCACATTTTCGGCCTCATCATAACTCAAATCAAACAGCTTGATATAAACCATCTTCATTAAATGTTGTATTATTTTGTCAACCACACTCTTGAAGCTTACATGTTAACGAACGCCTTCCATTGATGACGGTAACAAGGTTCCAAAGGCGAATGACACTAGACTTCGAAGCCACACTGAAAACATGTCAAACGACGATGCTGGATCAATAACTTCATACCTTCTCAAACCGGAGGTAAACCTGTTCACATAAATGTATGAAATAAGTGTTAACGTTTTAACATGTGTAAGTGTACTAGACAATATTTGTGAGTGTCAGTATATAATACAAATGCAATTGTGTTTAATATTGTGTCAATTCGATAACAATTTGTTAGGAAATATTAGAATAATGTTTATTTTCGTTGCTGCTGTTAGTGTAGTTTGATTCCTGCTGGCAGTGTTGGTTTCTGCCGGTCATGGTTCCTGCTGGTAGCATTGTTTAGTTTCTGCTGGCAGTGTTTGTTACTGCTGGTCATGGCGTATTTTTTGTATGTTTGTTATTTTAGGAAGAGAAACGTACGACATTGTGTTTTGCATCCAATTCCAAAGAAAATAGTTAATACAAGATCCATAGAGGATCAAAGTCTTTTAGTCATTGTCTTCTTCAACTCTTGTGTTTAGTTTCCGCATAAGCACAAGTTTATTATATAGAGATTCTCATAGTAGTTGGCTTGTGTTTAAATAAGCTATGTAAAAGTTCTTTTGGCTCAAATATCTATCAAGAGGCACGATCCTACACAGTTTCTATACATATTGTTTTACATTCATATCTAATATAATTAACAAAGATCTATCAAGGCCTCATCTGGGATCAACACCAAATCACAAAGTTTTTTCTTGAATTAAACTATCTTATTCCTCATAGCTTGACACTGATTATAGATTCTTTGTACATAACTCATAGACGGGTGTTTCTTTCATACTAACAAGAACTCCTTAACCTTACCCGTCATACAAGAAAACGTGTGAAGAGATATACATCAATCTCTTCTATAAATAAATATAACAAACTTTCTAAACATACGGGATAACTAACAATAATACCTGCAGTATTAACTACTGTCGGCAGAAACAAGATATAACTATCAGCAGCAATGAGCTTCAGCAGGAACCACAACTATCGGCAGGAACCAGCTTTACACTTTCGGCGGCAACAAGAAATATCTTATTTCCTGAATTCCTAACACTTGTCTTGGCGAATTGTATGCTATGTTTAGTCTTTATCTTGATGTTTGTTACAAAAACCTGTTTCGTTGAAGTTAATGTAATGTGTAGTCTTTATCTAAAAAAGTGTGTTACTCAAATTCGTGGTTATTATCTAATTGTTTTATTAACTGTTGAATTGCTGTTTTAATTCACCCCTGTTTTTGGGATTGTTTAAAGGGATAAATATATTTCATGTCAGATATTAATGCAGTTGGTGAAATGCACTGATGCAGTAGGTGCTTGTATGTAGCATGAAATGCACGGGAGAATCCTACTGCTCGTGAAATTGAAGCTGCTGCTGCTGCTCCTACCTAATTCAAATTGTTGGGTTACATGTTATTGACCGGTTACAAACAACAACGATTACTAGATAATAGTAAATTGTATTTTGGGTTACAGATTTATAAATCAACTCTACTACCTTCCAAATACCATTAAACATTGTTTATTAACTCCTTGTGCTTCCAGAAGTATTGAAGCATCCGCTCACGGTATGCTACCCGCTGTTTGAAGTGGGTCATCTACTTCCAGTGGTTGGTTGCGGCACAATCTATATAAAATAATACATACCCATACACCGCAATCGCCATATATGTCTGCTTGTTTCGGGACTGCAGGACACTGGTATGTTATTTTATATTCCTCGGCTGATATGCCCTTGCTCGCCAATATACCCTGCTGAACCAGATACATGGTAAGTTGTTTTGGCAAAATTCTTTTCAAAGTTCTCCACCACCGTGCACCATTGCCATGTACCAACCCAAGAGTGTCATAAAATGAAACAACACCACTACGTAGGTGAAGCTCAGCGAGACACCAGTGTTTATCAGGTTCATTCACGGGGAAATAAACCTAATATAGACAAAGAAATGTACATATTAATATGCATACACTTAAAATTATATTTAAAAAGGATTGTGGCAAACTAACCTTTTCAACATCTCGCCAAGCCACAGGGTAGCTTGTTCCATCTGAATAATGACTGTACATCTGACCAGCCAAGATATGTCGGGCGAACAGAGAACCTACCAAGGTCCAATCAGCATTGCTTGGTCTAAGTGACCACATAAGGTCAAACCATATATCCAAGTGTTGTGTACACAAAACAAAAATCATAAAACTTATAGTGGTTACTCAATCAAAAGTATATACAAATGTATTTGACCAGATAGTGATGATGGTTCCTTACATAGTCATACAGGCAACAGCCTTTACAATCTTCAAGACATGCCAACGCTAGCCAAAATTTCATATCAGAAACAATGTTACGACCGCCCCATGGAAACTTATAGCTTTTTGTTTTTTTTTGCTTTAAATAAACACGAAGCGAATCAGGCAGAGACACCTTGTCCTTTTTCAATTTGGGATGTCGAGTCAGATCCTAAAATAAACAAATAAATGATTAACAATAAAAGAATCATAATATTGTTAATTTAAGAATAACAAATCAGACTACCTCAACAAAAGGATCTGGGTTGGCCGAATAGAACTCAGTAATTGACCGAGTTCTTGGGTTTCCAGATACGTCCTGAAAAGACACATACCATATATTAGCATAGGCCAACCAGATAGTGATTTCAGTATCAATGTTTTATGGTGCTTTACATCTAAAATGACTATAGGCTCAATCAACTTCTTTCTGCAAGTAGCTGCTCTGGTCAGTCGTGCGGATTGGACGTTCTCTGAATTCAGAGATTCAAAAAACTTATCGTGCTTTGATTTAAAGGCTTTAGCCACTAGAGCAACTTTATGCGCATTTTTTTTCTTTTGGATTTTCTTCTTTTTACGTTCAGAAAAACAGAGTGCAAGCAAGGTTTGTCATTGGGACCGACCACATTTGCAAACCCATGGTTGGTGAGTGTTTGTTGAAATGGTGTTGTTTGGTCTTCCTGCATAGCATAGGTTGTAATTAACACCGACCACAACACATAGAAAGGAACAATTATTAACCTTTTTAAATTTAAAGTAAACCAAGTACCTCAACATATGTCTGCAATGGGGTTGTTTGTTCTTTATGCACGAAAATAGCATTTGCATTCTCAACACCCTTACCATTTTCATTATCAAACGGTACTTCTTCTAACGAAACACTAGTCACATCCGCTCCGTCGTTTATATAACTCATGACATCATCATACACGACCGGATGATACTGGTACAATAAAGATGTATAAATAAATAGGCAAACAAGGAAGGTTGTATTTTGCAAAAGTATTTTTTTCAAGATAACATACATCACCGTAGACGAAGGATGTTGTTTGATTAATGTCCTTCTCATGGGATGCCACAACTGGATTCGCAGGTTGATGATGATCAAGAGTAGGGAAGTCAGGAGTAACCCCTAATTCACATGCTTTTACAAGAACGTCCATCCCACCCACCTGAGATTCGTTGTAGCCTTGCTGCCCAACATCCATGTCAATTTCCATGTGATGGGCTGCAACACTGGTCGTAACACCAGTATCAGCCTCACAAGCTAATGGCGTGGCCTGTAGTTGACAAAATAATACAACATTTAATGAATTAAATGTAAGATTAAAGGGTAAACATTAACGGGGAAATGAGATACTTATAAACGTATGCCAAAAAAACACAAAGTAAAAGTAAACCTTTAAACAAACAGGATTTTCAACTTCCATTGGATGCGCATGATCGACATCATCATCAGCATGATCATCATCAACATCTCGGCGCGTAACACCATTATTAACATCATCTTCACAACGTGATGACGGGGTCTGTAGTTGACAAAATGAGATAAGGTTACTTAATGAGGAATTGATCTTCGTATAATGTTAGGAGAATAAAACATATAAGGTGAATACAAACCATGTAAATATCAGGGTTGACATCAGACTTGACTGGAAAATCTGGATCATCGGTGTTTTCGTTAATAACTGTCTCTAACTCTGAAAATTTTGTTTTCACCTTCTGAAGCAGCTCGCGAATGTCTTGTTTAGGGACAGATGCTACGTGCTTCGCTATCAACGAAATATCAGTTTGCAAATCAAATATCTTGCCCAAAATAGGATTTGTTCCAAAATTCTTTTCATCTTGGCCTTCACCTGATTGGACACCTTTTGCGTTTTCAACATTATTTTTATCTAAAGTTTCTAAACTTGGTGCTTCATGTTGATCGTCTGCGCTACCAGCTTGTTGGTGATCCTCTGATCTACGAAGTTGGTTGTCATCGTCTGCGCTATCAGGTTGGCGGTCATCCTCTGCGCTAGCAGGTTGGTGATCATCCTCTGCGCTATCAGGTTGTTGGTCTTCCTCTGCACTTGACAGGTCTGAATCAGACAAACCCTTTATAAAGGGGATGCTGGCAATACACCACGGTTGTCTCAATTCGCGTTTGGTGGCATAAAGTGCCTTAATAGGAACTGACTCCTAAAAAAACAAATAGTAAATAACTTTGTATGTGAACAAATTTAAATAAGGGTCCAACAAATTAGCCTTCAAAGATAGTGCGGTGCTTACCGGTCCAAATAGTGTTATATGGTCTGATCTTCGCAACTTTTGACATTTAGACCAAGCAAGACCTTGTGGAATGACGTTCGTGTCTTTCGCCCACCAGTTGCCGCTTTTAGGAAATGTCTCCAAAATCCATATCTGAAATATGTGGTTGTTTAAAATGTATATAATGTGGAAAAGTAAAATGCTCAAACTGCAGGTTATTACCGTGTTCAAAACTATATATTCAATATATATCTAATACAAAAAACCTAGTAATGGATAGAAAACAGATACAAACATTTTGTACACCGGATACATATATATAACAATAGTATTGAACTTTAGTACAGAGTAGAAAGTATGGCATACCTTGAAAGCCCAAGCAAAACCGTATAGATTGTATGTCGCATTATAATATGGGTTTTTTTTCCAACTTCTCCAAATGTACTGGTCTGTGTCTCTCAACAACATTCACAGTCCTTTGATAAAATTTATGCCACATGTATTCACCCCAGGGAAAAACGTTCCAAGCATCAAAGTCCTCCACCAAAGACAGTATATGATTAGGGATACAATTCCTTTCTTCAATACCCATAAACACCAACATAGCAACTATCAAAAGACACAACCTAATAGCATCCTCATCCGAAAGAGCTAAGAACCTATTTGGATCTTTAAGTAGTTTCAAACAATCACTGCCATATACAGTTTTTATATCATCTGTCTTTTTTTCTGGAAATACGCGGTCACGAAATGCATTTGCTTTATTTTCATTTTTACAAACTTTCCCAAATCGAAACCCTGTTATTAAACAAAATTCCTTACGCCCGAACTCTAACAAATCATCCCCAATTTTGAACTGCAAATCATCCCCAATTTTGAACTGCAATGGTGGGGAATCGGACGATATGTTAGAAACTTTTACCTAATGTTGTAAAACAAAATGCATCAAAGGGCAGTCATTATCAAAAAACCGAATATCCAACCACGGACCAAAGACTGTGTTTCTAAACAACCTTTCCCGCTTTTTATCCTTCGACAAAATTTCTTTGACTTCTGCAAGCAACTTCACTGTAGATCGAACAACGATTTTACAACGGTACAACTGAATCGGCATATCGAATTACAGGGTGTTAAGGAATTATGATTTGTTACTTGTGTGATGCTTTGTCTATGGAAAAGAAGCTGTTTGTGTATTGATGTGTTTTCTGTAATGAATTGTAATCGAATTATCGAATTACAGGCTAATATATTTAAAAAAAAACTACCTAATTTTAATGCACGTAAAATGACCAAAATATCCTTTTGTTCATGTATCTGTTGCCCAAAATTCAAAAGTTGCCCAAAATACAATACATCCCTTATACATCGTAGCAACAGTTGTTGAGGTACTCTGGTCGGTGACGTGGCGTCCTGTGGTCCGTTGGATCAGTTGCCCTGGGCTAAGGGGGAATTTTCTGTGAGCGGGCCGGATACTCTTAGCACTTGGGCAATCGGGCTATTTTAGTAATTATCCCTTATTTTTACTATCAGTTAACAAACCATTTGCCATCGTTTTTCAACTATTTGAACTCGTACTATAAATCAGCTGTCCACCTTATTATCTTCCCAGTGAAATAATAAATGAAATTGCTACCAACACTCGAACTTTTGCAAGTATTTCACAGACTATCTCGCAGTCATACCTATAAATCGTTTTATTACCAAATTTCAGAATTAAGGTTTTAACCTCACTACTGTTCTTGAAACGAGGAACTTTCCTCATATTGCCTTACGAAATGTTTTACTAACAATTTATATGCTGAACTATAACGTGGATACCATTTTGCCAACAATGAATTGTTTTCCTATTACTCCATAAATTGTTTGGAAACCATTTTACAAACTATTCTTTCACCGCTCGGCGAATTATTTACTTTTGAAAGGTATTTTATGATGCAAATTCGCAAGCAGAAAAACCGATATGTTTTCTTGTAACTAAACTCAGCATTGCATCGTTGGACCTCAATTATACAAAGCTTGATCACCTTTGTATAATTCGGGTAGGACCATACTATGCTAGGAATGGTTGCCTTAAATTTTATGAAAGTCGAATCTATTATTATTATTTTTTTGAGAAATCAGAAACTCGCGTGTGTGAGCACATAAAAGTAGTGCAAGTCATGGGCATCCGTACTAGGAAACACGGTAACCAAATACGCTTCGACGCCAAGATATTACCTAGGACTAGCCTTACTTCATACCGCATCCAAAAACTGAAAGGGGTAACTTACACTACTAGCCAACATAAGATGACCCCACCGATTTACATCTCGCGGTACACTACCTTTCCGATTCTGAGACACTGCATCATCTATCAGACAAATCTTACTGAGCCTGTTTCCCCGACCAGAGTCACACGAGGACGACCCGCTAACACACCGATTCAGACAAGGTCAGTGAGGGGAATAACTGCTGAGGATGTCGCCCTGACCAGAGCCACACCAGACCAGACAGCTGAGGATGTTGCACCAACCAGGGCCGCAGCTACTACCCCAGTGATGAATCAAGCAACACTGGATCAACTAGTTGCTGATCATGTGGCAGCCGCTCTCGCAGCTGTGACCAATTCGACCACCAACACCGAAACATCTAGGCCAGTGACCAACAGCCGAGGTTGTACTTACTCTGAGTTCCGAAAAATCATGGTTGGAGGATTTAGAGGAACAGAGGGAGCCTTTGGCTTGACTAGATGGATTGAGAAGCTTGAAACCGTGTTTCGTATCAGTGGATGTCATGAGGATGACAGAGTCAAGTTTGCATCATTCACTTTCATGGATTCCGCTTTGACCTGATGGAACAACTACATGAAGTCTGCTAATATGGATGTTGCTTATGCTATGCTTTTGGAAGATTTTAAGGAACTAGTGATTAGGAAGTATTGCCCACGAAATGAGATTAAGAAATTGGAAATTGAGTTTTGGAATCTGAAGGTGCAAAACAACAACATCGCTGCCTACAATCAGAGATTTCAGGAGTTGGCTTTGCTATGTCCAGAAATGGTTCGGACTGAAGCCAGATTGATTGAGAGGTATATCGGTGGTTTACCAAAATCTATAAGAGGTGATGTGATTACCTCGAGAGCCGTAGATCTTCATGAGACCATGGAGACAGCAAACAAGTTAATGGATCAGGAGCTGGAGGATATTTCAGAGAAGAGTACTAACCACAAAAGGAAGTGGGAAAATCACTCCAAGGGTAACAACAACAGCTCTCAGAACAAAAAGCAGAATGGAGGCAAGGTTTATGCAGTTGGTTCAGGAGACAAGAAGGGTTATGATAAGAATAAGCCTTTTTGTAACCGCTGTAAGTTACATCACAGGGGACAGTGCACTGTGAAGTGTAACAATTGCCAGAGGATAGGGCACTTGGCAAAGAACTGTAGGGCAAGACCACTAGCCACCGCACAAGCAGCACCACCCTACAATTGTAAGGCGGATGTCACCTGCTTTGGGTGTGGTGAAAAGGGTTATTATCGGAACGAGTGCAATAAGCCCCGAAATCAAGGAAACGGTGGTAGACCAGGGAACCAAGTGGCAATGATTAACAATGGAAATCAGGGCAATGAGGGAAGAGCTCGTGGAAGAGTTTATGCCGTAGGCAGAAGGGAAGCACAGGACGACCCGAACGTGGTGACGGGTACGTTTCTTTTAAATAATTGTTATGCTTCAGTACTTTTTGATACGGGAGCAGATAGAAGCTTTGTATCGACCGCTTTTAGTCCTTTGCTCAATATAGCCCCGACCACCTTAGATAATGCCTTTGACGTAGAATTAGCAAACGGAAACCTAGAAAGAGTAGGTACCATCATAAGGGGTTGCACTCTAAACTTGATGAACCGTCCATTCAATATCGACTTAATGCCGGTAGAATTGGGTAGCTTTGACGTCATCTTAGGGATGGATTGGCTATCAAAATATCATGTCGTCATCATCTGTGATGAGAAGATCGTCAGAGTACCCTATGGGAATGAAGTTCTGATCATTGAAGGCGACCGCTCTGATCGTGCGCGTTCGTCAAGATTGAGCATCATCTCGTGTACGAAGGTGCAGAAGTACATCGAGAAGGGATGTTATCTCTTTTTAGCTCATGTCATTGAAAAGAAAGAAAAGGAACCTGGAGAGAAAATGTTGGAAGATGTGCCAATCGTAAGGGATTTTCCAGAAGTCTTTCCAGAAGACTTACCGGGACTTCCACCGGCCAGACAAATCGAATTCCACATCGAATTAGTGCCAGGAGCCGCGCCCGTAGCGCGAGCACCATATTGTTTAGCACCTACGGAATTACAAGAGTTGTCCGATCAATTAGCTGAATTATCTGGAAAAGGTTTCATTAGATCGAGTTCATCGCCTTGGGGAGCTCCTGTTTTGTTTGTTAAGAAGAAGGATGGATCCTTCAGGATGTGTATTGACTATCGGGAACTGAATAAGCTAACCATTAAGAATAGATACCCACTCCCGAGGATAGACGATTTATTCGATCAGTTGCAAGGATCATCGGTTTATTCTAAGATAGACTTGAGATCGGGTTATCACCAACTTAGGGTCCGGGAAGAGGATATCCCGAAGACCGCATTCCGAACCCGATATGGCCAATATGAATTCCAAGTTATGCCATTCGGCTTGACAAATGCACCAGCAGTATTCATGGATCTCATGAATCGTGTGTGTAAGCCGTATTTGGATAAATTCGTGATAGTGTTCATTGACGATATCCTGATATATTCCAATAATGAGTAAGAGCATGAGGAACATCTCAAGCTAATTCTGGAACTATTGAAAAAGGAAGAACTATATGCTAAGTTTTCGAAGTGTGAATTCTGGATATCGACCGTTCAGTTTCTTGGTCACGTGATAGATAAGCAAGGGATTCACGTAGATCCTGCTAAGATTGAGGCCATTAAGGATTGGGCAACGCCCACAACGCCGACGGAAATCTGAAAATTTTTAGGACTTGCCGGCTATTACAGAAGATTTATAGAAGGTTTCTCTAAGATAGCTAAACCGTTGACAAAATTGACTCAAAAGAATGTGAAATATGACTGGGGAGATAAGGAGGAAGAAGCTTTTCAACTCCTTAAGGAAAGATTGTGTAGTGCACCTATTTTAGCTTTACCCGAGGGTAGCGAAGATTTTGTTGTGTATTGTGACGCATCACACAAAGGTTTGGGAGCCGTGTTGATGCAAAGAGAAAAGGTAATAGCATACGCTTCTCGACAGCTGAAAACCCATGAGAAAAACTACACAACCCATGACCTAGAATTAGGATCAGTCATGTTTGCACTGAGGATTTGGAGACACTACCTTTATGGAACTAAGTGCGTAGTGTATACCGATCACAAGAGTCTACAGCATATATTGAACCAGAAGGAGTTGAACATGAGACAGCGCCGATGGTTGGAGTTGCTTAGTGACTATGATTGTGAGATCTGTTATCACCCAGGCAAGGCAAATGTTGTTGCCGACGCTCTTAGCAGAAAGGAGCGAATCAAACCTCTTAGGGTCAGATCATTAGGGATGACGATCAATTTGCCGCTTCTAGCAAAAATTCTTGAGGCTCAGGATGAGGCACTCAAAGATGAAAACCGACCTAGTGAGAGGATTCACAGAATGCCAGAACTTGAGAACGGGCTAGTAAGAAGATCCGATGGGATTTTGCGTTATGGAGACAGGTATTGGATTCCACTGTGTGGAGGAATTCGTGATTTCATTATGCACGAATCCCATAAGTCCAAGTACTCCATTCACCCAGGATCTGACAAGATGTATTTAGACCTGAAGAAGTTGTATTGGTGGCCAAACATGAAGGCCGATATAGCTGAATACGTCAGCAAGTGCTTAACGTGCTCGAAGGTCAAGGCTAAACACCAGAGACCGTCCGGTCTGCTTGTTCAACCTGAGATTCCGGAATGGAAATGAGAACGTATCACTATGGATTTTATAACGAAGTTGCCTAAGACATCGAGTGGTTACGACACGATTTGGGTAATCGTGGACCGACTCACTAAATCAGCGCACTTCCTCCCTATAAAAGAGAAAATCAGCATGGATAAACTCGCGCGTTTATATGTAAAACCCTGAAATTCGAATTCCTAATTTTACATCTAAATTGAACTTTTAGCTATGTTGATAACAATTAATTGACACCTAAAAATTATATGTTAAGAATACAATGAAAAATAATGTAACATAGCATAATTATACATTAATAAAATAAAAATTCTCTACAAATCAAATCTTCCTAATATCACTAAATGGTCATGCGCTCTTTAAACTTATTAACCCAAAATGATTTGTTTCCTTTTGTACACAAATGACAGCCACATATTACGCCAATTATCAAAGCAAAACCGACCCTTCATCAAATCTATTAAATGGAAAGTTACTACCTCAATTGAATAAGGACGCTCCTCTATTTATTTCATTCACACGTTTCACTCTATCCCCTCAATTCAAACCCTACAACACAAAAATTAGGCCACTGTATGCTTTCTTCTCTTCATTTATGACCAACCAAAGAATGTACAAAGACGATGCTTTCACCACTAAGCTTATGAACCGGATACCATTCTTCCCCAACACACTAAAACCCTAAATAACTTACCAATGTCGACTGTCTCTTGTGCGCTCAAGAAATCCAGGAAGTACGAAGAATATAGATATGTATACCTGCTATGTAAAAACTCCACGTGCGTATATTTTGTAAGTCACGTAAAGCTTTTGTTGTGCACAACTTGTATCGCTTTGGTGTTGTTCGAGTACGTTCGAGTACAAGTGGTGGTCGTTTACATGTGACTGTGTACGTTGGGGTATGGGTTCTATCCTACCTCGACAAATCTCGGTGCTCGTACCGGTGTCCATACGTGTGTGTGAGTACTCCAAGTGGGGTTCGGTTGTGTTTCGTTAGCGGTTCGCGAGTTGGCGGTTGTACCTAGTTGTTCTAGTCGTGGGGTGTGGCTCTCGTACGAGTAAAGGTTTTGGGTCTTGTAGCAGGAGGTCTGATCATGTCGCGTGGTTTCGTAGTGATCGGGTTCAAACTGGTCTTGGTGCTTGCGCTCGTATTTGGTTTCGAGTTCGATTCTTGTTTCAAGTTCTGGTCTATCGTCTTGTTTGAAGGTACCTCCATCATTTCTTCGTCTATCCTATCAATTCATTCATGCGACATATAATCTGATGCGAATCCATGCAATACAAACTCTTATAATCACACTAATAAAACATCTGTTGCACCATGAATCGGTGGGACAAACAACATATAGATACGCACATGCAAGCATGAACGTATGAAGTATAAGTGTCGAATTCAGTTCACATCTGTTAGGAAATACGTATTTGATTGGGTCTTTAGAGTGTAGGACTAAAATCTGATAAGAAACCTTAAACGTTTAAGTAGGACATACATAACTATTGCATGGTTAAGAGTTGGTTTATGTATGATTCGTTATAGGGTGGCTGGAATGTGAGTGTGAGTTCGACTTGTTTATGTGTGTGTATGTTAAAATATGTAGAAGCGTGCATGTGTAACCTGTATTATGCAAAGATGAAACGTAAGAGTGTGTGTGAGTTTTCGAGTATAATTAAACGATGTACAACTTTTGAGAAGAGTAATAAATATGACAATTTAGTCTTGGTTCGTTAAGTATATACGAGGAATGGGGTAGGTTATTGTAGTGATAAATGGGTGTGTTGTGGTGCTTATGGTCACGTGTGCACTGGGTAACAAGAAGGGAAAAATGTCAAGTTTGGTTTAGTTAAAAAGGGGAAAATGAAGTTGAGGTTGTTGGATAAATAGGGTGTGTGTGGTGTTGAGACCTGGGTCTACGTATGGGTTAAACCGGATCAAGAAAGAGTAAAGCACAAAAGGGGTTAACGGGCTGTGTTATATGTCGAAATAGGGTGTTAATAACTGAACTAAGGTTTTAATGCATGGGACATTTAATGAGATGTACAAGTATGGGAATTTCACATATATATGTAAATTATACTTTAGTCCCTGAACTTTAATAAAATGACAGTTGAAATAATAAACTACTAAAGTGGTCGAGATAAACCCTAGACTTTTTATAAGTTACACTTTAAACCCTAAATATGACAAGTTGTCACATTTAACCTTAATTTGACAAATTATGGATATTAAACTTAAAGTTACTAAAAATGGAAAGTTCCTAAAAATAGAAAGATACCTAAATTATGAAATCTGATTAAAATAATCTTATAAGTAATACGTGATCATTAATTCGTGTAGATTCGCTGAAGATGGAGCTTACTTCCGATCTTTATGTTCTGTTGTGTTTCGGTTTGCTCGCTAATAAGGTACAGATATTCTGACCTTCTCTGTAAGGTTTCCTATGATTCTTTTCCGATCTGTTAAATCTCTGATTTGATACTCCGTTACGATCCTTTGCTATGACACCTTTGCTTCGACCCTTGATCTCTGATTTTGAACCTATGATATAAAGACCTTTTTGATATGAGATGGAAATGTTTTAAGTAAAGTATTTTGAAAGGGTTTTTCAAGCATGATATATTGACTTTAAGAAAACTATTTTTGAAGTTCGTTTTATGAAAACTATTTGAAAGACCATTCATGAAAACTATTTTGAAGGATTGTTTTAAATGAACCTTAAGAGAAAACCTTTTGAAAAGTACTTTTGATATTAAACCTTTTGAAGATTTGACCATCTGATACTTTGACCCTTTTGGATATTGACCTGGGATATTCGATCTTCTGATATGAACCTTCTGATATGACCTTTCTGATGTGACACTCTGATTATGATATGAACCTATGACCTGGACCTTTGACTCCCAGTTTGATACCCGAGCCAAAATATGTTCCCTAGCCATGAAGGTAACATGGCCGTGTCATTGATGCACCAATGGCATGACTAGTGTGTAGCCCTAGTGATTTGGTTACACCGTCCCCATTATGATATGATATGCGCGCTTTATGATTTGTTATGGCCAATATGATTTGTTTGGGGGGCGAATGGATGCATCCTAGATATGTTCTGATATGATATGCTTTGATATGATATGATATGGTGACTGGGGCTGGGTGCAATCCACTCCTTTCACAAAATATGGGAGCTAGCTACTCCACCCGAAGAATGAGGACACCCCTCATATTATCTGATTATCTGAGAGGACTCCCCTCTATATGATTTGAAGATTATGGTTACGATATGATATGATATGTTATGATATGGGCTCGTGGTGGATGACTATCCTAAACCTTACTCTTTATTTCCTTTTCCTATATCTCATTCATTATGATATGCCTGTTCATTTCCATTTGCTTTTGTTTCCATTTATTATATATATCTGTTCACTGGGCTTTTAAAGCTCAGCCGCACGTTTTATTTCCGTGTGCGGCAGGTTTTAGTTGGAAGCTGGGTATGAGTGAAGAGACCTTTGGACTTAGAAGACCTTGATAGTTTTCGGAAGTAGAAGAGTTTAGAAGGATTGGCATTGACAGACATAGTATTTAGTTTTGTTTCTAAATTGTAACCTTGTAGTTTCAGTATATCATTTGTAACCTTTGAATTTCTATTGTATTATTTAAGTCGTATGTTATGCTTGCCTCTGATATGTCACCATTTGCGTGACACTTCTACCCTTGCCGGGTTGGGGTGTTACAGATAAACTCGCGCGTTTATATGTTAAGGAAATTGTTGCAAGGCATGGTGTGCCTGTTTCTATTATCTCTGATCGAGACAGTCGATTCATGTCTAATTTTTGGAAGTCGCTTCAGGATGCTTTAGGAACCAAACTCGATATGAGTACAACATATCACCCTCAAACGGATGGTCAGAGTGAAAGGACCATTCAGACATTAGAGGACATGCTAAGAGCCTGTGTGATTGATTTCGGGAACGGCTGGGATAGGCATTTGCCTTTAGTCGAATTTTCCTATAACAACAGCTATCACACCAGTATTAAGGCTGCACCGTATGAAGCACTTTATGGACGTAAGTGCAGATCGCCAATTTGTTGGGCAGAAGTTGGAGAAAGCCAACTTACCGGGCCAGAACTAGTCCATGAGACTACTGAAAAGATTGTACAGATCAAGAGCCGAATGCAGGCGGCTCGTGACCGTCAAAAGAGTTACGCCGACAAGAGGCGGAAACCCCTTGAGTTTCAAGTGGGAGATAAAGTAATGTTGAAGGTCTCGCCATGGAAAGGCGTGATCAGATTTGGCAAGCGTGGTAAGTTGAACCCTCGCTATATTGGACCTTTCGAAATTCTTGAAAAGATCGGGCCGGTAGCCTACCGACTCATGTCAGTAATTTGAAAAAGTGCTTATCGGATGAAAACGCCGTTATTCCTTTGGATGAAATCCAGCTTGATGAGAGGTTAAATTTTATTGAAGAGCCGATTGAAATCATGGACCGGGAAGTGAAACGACTAAAGCAGAGTCGTATCCCAATTGTGAAGGTCCGATGGAACTCTCGCAGAGGCCCCGAATACACTTGGGAGCGAGAGGACGAAATAAAGCGAAAATACCCTCATCTCTTTTCAAAGCCGACGAGTAACGTAAATTGAAATCCGGGACGGATTTCCCGATTAGATGGGGAGACTGTGACCAATGGTAATTTTCACGTTGTTAATTAATATTATATGAGTATTAATTATTTTTAAGCTAAGCATTTCTATGCGCATTTGCATGTTTCTGAGCATTTTTGAGAGCCGTTTCGCATACTGTAGCTTACAGTCACTGCAGAAAAAGTATATTTTTGTCAGTAAAGTTAAATTATCACATTTCTGATAGTTACTGACAAGTCTTATAATTAATTGAGAGCTTTCTCGCATTTTTCTGAAAAACAACCGCACGCGCGTACCGACAGCACAGTACACATGGTAATAGTCAAATAAATATATTTTTGAGTCAGTAATGACATTTTATTATATTTCTAACGAAAATGTGGTTAAAAACTTTATTTTACGTTATCGGGTCCAAAAAGGTCAAACCGGGACTTTACGGTAACATTTAAACTCAAACCGACACACGATACACCAAAGCGGGATAAAAACTATTTTTGCCCTCCCCTAAATAACCCCTAGCCGGCCACATAATCCACACCAAAGCACATGGGACACCTAATCATTCTATCCTTAAATGTAATCTAGTTTTGCTTAATATGGTAAAATGCTTTTTGGATTTTTAAGATCTTATCCTTTATTACTACCCAAAATAATTATGATCATCTCTTTTTCTACCTCATTTGTACGCCAACTTCATCACACACAAACATTTACTTACAAAAATTTTCACTACAAAGATCAAGATCATAAGTGTTTACATAAGGTTTTGGGTAATTTGGAGCTTGATTTGGGTAAAATTAGCAAGGTTTTGGGTGTTCTTTGGTCTCCTATCACACGTATAACTTCAAACCATTGTAAGGATTCTTAAAACTTTTCTAAATTTGTTAATCTCTTGTGTAATTGGTGTATAGTGATGTTTAAAAGTGTTAAATGTATATGTTTTGATAATATGGTTTAAGCTAGGGTTTGATCTTGTATATTGTAGTGCTCGACTTTTTTTTGAGGATTATGAGTTAGTTTGTAGATTTCTTGCTTGTGTGGTAAATATTGTTACATATAGTGCTTATTTGATAATACAAACATTAGTTATGGTTTTTACACTAATTTAAGCACTATGATGATTTTTGGAGCTTATATATGAATCGGCTACATATAAAAATATGAGATTATTGGGGTTTTGAAAAACATAAAATTTTGGCTCAAATGGTGAAAAGGTGGAAAAATAAAGTGAAGTGCTTATTTGGATTAGCTCATTTAATAAGCTATAAGTTACTAAAAATAACTAGTAAAATGGTGAAAATAAGTTGAGACATATAGTATGGGTCGAATGGACCTAAAAATTGTCAAGTTTGACTTTTTGACTAAGTAGCTTATTTATAAGAGCTTATTGATAAGTAAAAATGTATTTGGTAACTAATAATCACTAATAAG
This sequence comes from Artemisia tridentata subsp. tridentata, assembly GCA_021014915.2. Lineage (NCBI taxonomy): Eukaryota > Viridiplantae > Streptophyta > Magnoliopsida > Asterales > Asteraceae > Artemisia > Artemisia tridentata. The sequence continues at coordinate 144,902,467 of CP139505.1, read as the reverse complement.
TAACAAATAAATACAAATTGGACCAAATGGATTTTTGGGCCAAAAAGCCCATGAGTTTACTGTTGGGCCGAAGCCCATATGTATTTTTGAAAGTTTGACTTTTTGACCAAACGAACCTACTGAGCGAGTAAAATGATTTTTAGTAACGTGACGATATATACGTTATAACTAAAAACGTGTTTTGGGCTAAAAATGGTAAATGGGCTTATTTTGAGAGTTCGGCCCAATTTACAAATAAAAATGATAAATTTGATTTTTGGAATGTTTTCCGACTCGCCGTAGTCATTAATGTTTAACGAAGCGAAAAATATAACGATAACTATTTTGGACTTGTTTTGAGACGTTTAGTCTCCGAAAGGGTAAAAAGTGACAATTGTTACTAAATTGATATTGAGATTGACTTTTTAACAAAATATTGACTTTACGTCGAAACCTAAGGTTCATACTTAAAAGTGAAGATAACGAATAATATAACTACGAAAATATTCACGACACTTAATATATACATCACGAAAGTATTTTTGCACACGTAACTAGTTAGTGAAATGTTTGAGTAAAAGTTGCAACATTTGAGATAAAATGGAAACATTGTATAAACGAATGGGTCATGCCCAAATTTTCTAAAAATCCAACACTTAGAATATTTTTGTGAAAATACTTAACTTAAGTAAACTTTATGGAATTACTTAACAAAACTTGTTTTCTTATAATAAAAGTTGCAACAAAAATAATAAACGATGTTTCTAAATATAATAATTTTTCACTAACTATATCCTATTAACCATTCTTCAAAACTTATTTAATTAATCTCCATTAATTAAATATATGAGAAATTAACTTATAATATATATATATATATATATATATATATATATATATATATATATATATGGGCAAATGGCACAAAAAGGTATCAAACTTAGGGTCCATTTCCAATCAACGTACTTTTCTTTTTTTCTTGCATAAAAAGGTACCCAACAATTTTTTTTGGCGGATTTGGGTTTTTTACTAACGTTCGTTAACTCAGTTCGTTAGTAAATTACATGTTTGGTCCTCGAATTCGTTAACTCACTTCATGCAACATCCAAAAACAATTTCGAATTTCTTTTTTTACCCGTTTGGTCCTCGAATTCGTTAACTCGGTTCATGCAACATTCAAAAAAAAAATTCAAAAAATATTTAAAAAAAAAATTATAAAAAAAATATTTTCTTAAAATATTTATATATTACTTTTTAAATTATTTTTTTTCAAAAAATATTTGAAAAAAAAAATAAAAAAAATATATATTTCGAAAAAATTAAAAATATTTTCGAAAAAAAATTTCGAAAAAATTAAAAATATTTTCGAAAAAATTAAAAAAAAATCGAAGAAAGTAAAAATATTTTTAGAAAAAAATTTCAAAAAATATTTTTTTAAATAAAAAATTTTCGGAAAAAAAATTAAAAAAAAAGTTTGAATTTTTTTTAAATTATTTTTTTTCAAATTTTGAAAAAAAAAAGTCATAGAAAAATATTTTCAAAATTTTTTTTAAATAAAAATAAAATTCTTTTCGATTTTTTTTTCAAAAACTTTATTTTAAAAAAAAAAATTTGAAAATTTTTTTCTATGACTTTTTTCTTCAAAATTTGAAAAAAAAGTAATTTAAAAAAAAATTTCGAACTTTTTTTTTTAATTTTTTTTTCAAATATTTTGCAGAAATATTTTTCGAATTTTTTTTTGTCGAAAATTTTTTTCGAAAATATTTTTAATTTTTTTTAATTTTTTCGAAAATATTTTTAATTTTTTCGAAAAAAATTTTTCGAAATATTTTTTTGAAAATTTTTTTTCGAAATTTTTTTCGAAAATATTTTTAATTTTTTCCAAATATTTTTTTTTAATTTTTTTTTCAAATATTTTTCGAAAAAAAAGTAATTTAAAAAGTAATATATAAATATTTTAAGAAAATATTTTTTTGATAATTTTTTTTTTAAATATTTTTCGAAATTTTTTTTTGATGTTGCATGAACTGAGTTAACGAATTCGAGGATCAAACGTGTAAAAAAAGAAATTGGAAATTGTTTTTTGATGTTGCATGAAGTGAGTTAACGAATTCGAGGACCAAACATGTAATTTACTAACGAACTGAGTTAACGAACGTTAGTAAAAAACCCAAATCCGCCAAAAAAAATTGTTGGGTACCTTTTTATGCAAGAAAAAAAGAAAAGTACCTTGATTGGAAATGGATCCTAAGTTTGATACTTTTTTGTGCCATTTGCCCTATATATATATATATATATATATATATAGGATCCGGATTCTATATAGGATCCGGATTCAATATAGGATCCGGTTCCATTGAGAAGGTTTTTATTTTGAGAAGATTGAGAAATCTTCGTTTGAACAAACTGATTCATGTTTTTTTTTTGATTCACAAGTAAAACATCATTTTATGGTGAATCGAATCTATAAATTACAAATTTGATTCACAAATCATTGTTAAAATCGAGTTATGATGATGATTCATTAAATTTGTACAGATGATTCAGTATTCTACATATACAGCAAAATCGAGAGATTTTTAACATTGATTCAAATTTTTTTTACACATTTTGAATTTTAATCACATTAAAATGAGTTTTACGCTTGAAAAACATGAATCAAAGTTAAAAATCTATCGTTTTTGAAAACCTTCTCAATCTTCTCAAAATAAAAACCTTCTCATATATATATATATATATATATATATATATATATATATATATATATATATATATATATATATATATAACACTTGTACATTTAAATCGCGAATACTAGCACGGATGTTCCGTTACGTATTCCCACCATGCACTTTCACCATGAGCTACCCCCAAGAGTTACAATAATAAATCGTTTCGAAATATATTTTACCACACAGCAAGCAAGAAATACACGAGCACATGTCAAACGTAAAACTTTTCTAATAAAATAAAGACAAATGAGACACGAACGTTTTGCTAAGACTTACCGTACTGATTTAGGTTGCTGATCGGCGCGGTTGCATTATTTTGATTGATTAGCTGAATTGTTGTATTTGAAAGGTGAGTTTATAGCCCCATATTTTATATGATTTTTGCTTTATAAGCTTGGGGTGAGAAACATGCAAAACTGTTTTCATGGACCAGAAATGAATTTTGTTTTTAAGTGCACACTAGTATGCAGAAACCTAAGTTTGCTAAATCCCAATTTGTGCCCACTATCATCTGCCGTTAATTCCTGTCTTGGAAGTCGTTTGTTATAAATAGATCTATTGGGAATGACGTCCCCGTTCGGTTGGCTCGGCATAGCCAAGGCGAACGTATACCAAATCGAATAATAGTCCGAGTGTCTGGGGATTAACACTCGCGGGCACCCTTATTTATTTGCTAACGCTAGTCGTGCTGCATGTCATAGATCGGTAGAATGAGGCTTAGTGTTTGCATAATGGATAGTGTGTATCTGCTGAATTGTTTTTGAGATATTGCTATTGGTCCATATTTGCTATTTATTTAAACCTATGAACTCACCAGCGTTAGCTGACTTTTAGCATGTTTTTCTCAGGAAACTGAGGTGCGTTTAGCTGGGTGCAGAGCATGGCGTCGGTCACCATAAATGATGGAAATGTTTTTAATGCTTATACTCTGACAACTGAACCTTTTTAAATTTAAATGGGCTTCATTTTCATCTGAAATGGATTTTATGTATTGCAACATGACTTGACTCATGTAATTTATTTTAAAACGGATTTTTAATCCGTTCCCTATATCTTGTGTTGTGATTACCATTCCGTAGCACCCAAATTGTATGCTTCCGCGAATATTGTGATTTTGGGGGTGTTACAATTTTCTTTACAAAAATTATCAGAATTCACAAACCCTCATTGCATGTCACAAAACTAGTTCCATATTATTCAGAATTCGAAAACATGGATTTTACTTTATGGAAAGTAAGAAGAGATCCAGGTTATCCAGTTGATGATACCGCTCTGTACAACTCTGCCAAGAAAAAATACAGTACGTTTTGTTGTTATAATCGTTGGAATATCTAATAGGGGTATATTTTAATTTGCTATTAAGGTTTGATAACGTGCTTTGGTCTATTGATATGTTTCAGGTGGTAGATCTAATATGTTTAGCATGAGGGTTCATCACAATGGTGTTTTTAAATACTGGCCTGGTAGAATATACGATGGAGGTATGGAAACTTTAGTTGATTTGGTTGATGTTGATAGTGTGTCAGTTGAAGAGTTGGATATTCTTATGTATGAATTGGGTTACGAGCTAGGTCAAAAAAATTACTATTACTTTGTTAAGCATGGTAGTAATTTAGATGATGGTTTGTATAGCTTAAGTGAGGCTGCGAATTTAGAAATATTGAAAGATCTTGTTGATGATCATAAGATAATAGAAGTTTATGTTGAAAATGGTAAGACAAGATTGGATGTTGATGAAATGTCACCAAAGTCAATTAGGACAGTTATTGCTGATGTGGATGCATCAAAGAAGAATGCAGCTCTTGCTGTTGTTCCATGTTGCTCGCAAAAATTGTTTCTAAAAAACATTGTTAAAAAGCCTGTGGTAGAGGCTTTAAGTCAAGTCACACAACCACCTTTGGAAGTCAATACTTTGGTACAATCGAGTGAGTTGCTAGAAATTGAACCCTTGATGACCATAGATACACCTGTTGAGCATATGCAAAAAGATAGTCCTGTTAGTGTTGACCATAGCCAAAAAGATAGTCCGGTTAGTGTTGGCCATAGCCACAAAGGTAGTTGATGCGTGGTTTTGCGACCTTACAACAGGGTTTACCTCTCGAGGGATCTCAAGAGGCTTACAACCCCACCAGGCAGTGTACCTGACCGATGTAGTATAGTGTAGTGGTAAGTACGGGGATTGATCGTTCTCCACAGGGAATAGTGTTCGTTAGGTATGAAAAACTACTCTAATAGGTCTAAGGGTGAGAGAAGATTCTTTTTGTGTTTTTATATTTTTATGAAAGCAAGTAAAATCTCGGGTTTGAAAGAGTGGGCGGAATTAGTTGCTAGTCAACTAACCCAAATTACTACGAATGCAAATTAAATAAAATAACAAAAATGAAAATGTTGGTGAAAACTTATGTGGAGGGAAATGTGTTTACTTAGATTTCCTTACTCCCTAACTATCTTTTACCGGTTGATTAGTGTGTATTAGTTGCGTGGATGACGGGTGTATTCCTTAATACCATTCGTGGGGTGGCGTACGTACTTCCCCAACTCTACAAGCTCCTACTTCACTCCTATGTCGAGCCGGCTAGGAAGCTCCTAACATGGGATCACTAGAATTCGCTTGTGCATTAAATACAACCATAAAAACCTTTAGTACGCATTGGTTCATGTTTCTTAAGACGTTCAAGCAAGTTACCGAATAGGAAGTTAGCCAGTTTTCTTAAGCCTAACATAGATGAACAATCATCCAATACAACTAACAACACACTAATAACCAATAATCAATAGCTAGGTTTCATTAGATCTAAGCAAACACAAGATAAATCTAGCCTAGCATGTTAAACAAAAGACAAGAACAAGATAGAATCAAACAACACATAGACATATTGAATGATTAATTGATAACTTATCTTCAATGTAACATGGAAGATCTCAAGGCAAAAAGCCTTGAAAGAGCTGCCAAATTCGTCCTAGGGTTTTCACACACAAAGTTCCCCAATAAGTTCCACCCCAATGACAAAGAATTAGAAAACTATATATAGACTTTCAGATCTGACGGCGTCACGTTATGGAGTGTGACGCCGTCACCTCGCCGCTTTTAGGGTTCCCGGATGACCTTCTTGACGCCGTCCCTCTTTAGCTCTCCAAAATCCGTTCTGGCCTATCAAGGCTTGACGCCCTCAGACTATGAACGTGACGCCGTCCCTCTTTAAATTATAACGTGACGACCTTGATCAAATTAAAGGGTGACGCCGTCAGAATTCCCATGCAATTTTCACTGGCTTATCATGAGTAAATTTCACATCCACCACTTTTGCCAAGCCATGACGCCGTCCAGGCATAATCCTGACGCCGTCAAAGGTAACTTCCAGCATGATTTTGAGACTTTGTCGTTTTCTTCACTTTTATGCTCCAAAAACGTCCAAAATGCCTCCTTTTCCAGATTTCTCCTCACAAGTACCTAAAATGACAAAAGGAACGATTTAGGGCAATATTTGATCAAATAAATACGATTTAGGGCTTAAATGACCCCTTAAAAGCGGTACACTTTTCGCTTCATCAAATACCCTTACACTTGAGATTTGCTTGTCCTCAAGCAAATGCGCTTTTATTCTAATCAAAATACAAGTTAGGGGTCATTTAATGCTAACATAAAAGTAATTACAACAAATATTGTTCCACTTTAATCATAATAAGCACGGAGATTATAAACTAGCACCTCACAAGTAGTGTTTAGATACTCACATCTCTCAAGTGTCATCAAAATAAATCTCATAAATGAAAACGGATAATATCTCTCACTACCTGTCATAGCAAATAGATTACCATAGGCTTGGGAAAGGATCGAAAACCTCCTCCACTAGGCGTAAGCACCTAAGATAAACTATCAAAGAGGGCTTTTAAATGGGTTATAACGTTAGGTGTAGGGAAAAGGAAAACACGGTTTTGTTGGATAAAGGATATTTTACTGGTGGCGAGTTAAAGATCTTGATCAATTACATGTACTATACAATGTTGCTAAGCCAAGACTCGACTCAATCTTAAGTTAAAAACAAAATAACAAAAACATAAAATAAACATAAAATGAAACGGGATGGTAGTCCGTATGTTTTTTCTACTTTTCTTTTTCTCATTTTTTTGTATTTTTCTTGATTTTTTCGATTTTTTTTTTTTTTTTTTTTTTTTTTTTTTTTTTTTTTTTGCATACACTTTTGCCCTACCATCCAAAATAATACATCATAGGGGCGTTGCATCCCCTTACACTTGAACTTTTACATAACTTTACAAATTACTATTCTAATGACTCGAATTAAGATAATCAAAACACTTGGAGTACTTTTAAAATATTTAACACATATGGGGGTAATAAATGATGTTCTTCCCCATTACTCCATTACACTAGTACTTTACCCATGAGTCCCAATCGTCCCAAAACAATATGTACAAGGATATGACTCGACTTAGCAACCATGTAATCAACTAGATAATTAACTTGGGTTTAAACAAATGTTGTCACAATAATGCACTAAAAATGAGTGCATACAAGGTAGGCTAAGGCGATTTGGGTGTACATTTAAGTGGGGTGTAAACAAATTTTTCCTTTAAGTAAAATGCTTAAAGGTCGAAACGAAAAGATAGGCTCTGAGGGGTGTACTAGGGGTATCGTGTACTAGAAATGAGTACAACGCAAAGGGTGTGGGAGAATTACTTGACCAAGGTAGCCAATGTAATTATAACAAAAACACAGGTGTAAAACAATGGGTTAATCCTAATGCCTCTTATCATGTAGTAAATCTAACTACACGAATGTAGTCTCACTTGTGGCCTCGGAATGGTCCTAACGCAAGTTCTAGAATCTAAGTGCTACCGGTACACACATCATAGCATAAATGCTTTTCCTACCAATTCTAGGGGCGAACCTCACATATTTGGGGGTGGAAAAAAATTTTAGTGGTACGGTTTTTTGTGCTAGTCATATAATTCCTATCCATGAGACGCTTATTAGAACTAAAGTTTTACTCCTAAATGTTGTAAAAAAATTTAAATTTGGCACTAAAATTGCCCTAACAGGTATTTCTCTCAGTTTTATTACACATCTATTATTAAACAAACAAAAATCAAGCGTAATAGCATTCTCTAATCGTACTTTTACCCCCCCTTACACTTAAGATGAACATTGTCCCCAATGTTCAAATAACAAATGTAAAAGCATAAAGTAAAAGAATGAAATCAAATACTCCCCTGATTCGCTCGGTGGATAATGAAGTAACACGGTTAGATCTTCTTCCAAAGAGAATGTAAAAGCTTCATGACTAATGCATCGCCAAAAGCTTGATCCAAAACATTTCCTTGTCCAAAATAACCTGTTAAACCTGAGAAAACAAACATGAAAACCTGCATAACATCGGCGGGATAAAATCTATATATAAGGATATAATGCTTGTGGGATGATAATTTTGCAGATTCCTGGAGATTATAAGTTAGAGATTTAATAAAAACTTTTTATGAAAACAAAACCTTCAAAAATTTTCAGAAGATTAAACCTGACGCCGTCAGGTTGTAAAGCCTGACGCCGTCAGATATGATCTGACAGAATTCTCATGTTACGTTTCCGGAAAAATTTTGGAAAAACCTATACCTTACTTCCTGGAATTCCTGCAAAACATCATTATGACTCGATACAAGCATTTGACTCAAACAAATACTAATATGTATGTTCATTTATTATTATTATGATTCATGTTCATTTGTTCTAATAAACCGATTTAGATTTCCCTTACACTTAACTTTTGCAAAATACCTTTATATGTAGTTAAGACGAAGTTAAAAACAAGATAAAGCATTTTCACAATTTAGTTTTTAACATGAATCAATAATAATAAAATTTAAACACACATACGGAAACAAATAAAATCAAACAAACAAATAAATAAACACACAAAGCAAATAAAGCTTGGGTTGCCTCCCAAGAAGCGCTTTTCTTTATTAACGAGTCTTGTAGCTAGACTCAAAGTCACGTACATTACGTGACTTCTTCATCAAAAGTTATGTCTTCCTCATTGATCATTTCATTACCATTCTCTTGATAATGCTTGACTCGTTGTATATTCACAGTGAATTCTCTATCTTCGTCGTCAATCAACACAACGGCTCCGGTTTTAGAGGAGCTCCTTACGGTAAAAGGTCCATACCATCTAGATTTAAGTTTTCCAGGAAATAGTCTTAAGCGAGAATTTTATAATAAGACCTTGTCTCCTTCTGAAAACTCCTTTGGTCTCTTAATCCGTTGGTCATGCCATCTTTTTTCCCTTTCTTTGTATGTAATGGAAGATTCATAAGCCTCTAATCACAATTCATCGAGCTCTTGGAGCTGTAAGAATCTATTTGTTCCCGCAACCGTATAGTCCAAATTACAAGCCTTAAGTGCCCAATATGCCTTGTGTTCCAGTTCTACTGGAAGGTGGCATGCCTTGCCATATACCATACGGAACGGGGTTGTCCCGATTGGTGTCTTATAAGCGGTTCGAAATGCCCACAAAGCTTCATCGAGCTTAAAAGACCAATCTTTTCTGTTTTGATTAACCGTTTTCTCTAGTATTCTCTTTATGGCTCTATTAGTGTTTTCGACTTGACCATTGGTTTGAGGATGGTAAGCGGTGGAGAATCGGTGAGAGACTCCATATCTTTTCATAACTTTCTCCATTTGCGAATTACAAAAATGGGTTCCCCTGTCGCTAATAAGAGCCTTCGGAATTCCGAACCTAGCGAACAATTTTTTTAAGAAATGAATGACTACCCTAGCGTCGTTAGTCCTAAGGGCTTGCGCTTCCACCCATTTTGAAACATAGTCAATTGCCACTAAGATGTATTCATTCCCTCCTGAAGATGGGAAGGGTCCCATGAAATCAATTCCCCAAACATCGAAAACCTCGCAAACTTGTATATAGTTCTGTGGGGCTTCATCCCTCCTAGAGATATTCCCAGCTCTCTGACATGCGTCACAAGTCTGTATCATTCCCTTCACATCACGAAATATTGTAGGCCAATAGAATCCTGCGTCGAAGACCATTCGTGCAGTAGTGTTCATTCCGTGATGTCCTCCAGATGGACCTGCATGACACTCCTTCATAATTCTGACAGCCTCCTTTTCCGAAACACAACGCCTGATTACCTAGTCCGGACATCTTCGGAATAAGAAAGGTTCATCCCAAAAGTAATACTTTAATTGATTGAAGAACCTCCTTTTTTCATGCCTGCTCATATGCTCAGGAATGACTCGACTTACCAGGTAGTTAGCATAATCCGCATGCCATGGTTCAGAATCATTTATTGACATGAGCTGCTCTTCCGGAAATGACTCCCGAATCTCACTCTTATCAGATTCAGCGAGGCTGGGGTTTTCGAGACGAGAGAGATGATCAGCTGCAAGATTCTCGGCTCCTTTCTTATCACGAATCTCAACATCGAATTCTTGCAATAGTAAGATCCAACGAAGTAACCGTGGTTTAGCATCCAGTTTATTAAAAAGATATCGAATAGCTGAATGGTCAGTAAAAACAACCGTTTTGGAAAGGACAAGATATTGGCGAAACTTATCAAAAGCAAATACCATGGCTAGTAACTCCTTTTCAGTGGTGGTGTAGTTTTCTTGAGCAGGATTCATGGTTTTGCTAGCGTAGTATATTGGCTGAAAGTGTTTGTTAAGCCTTTGGCCTAATACTGCTCCAACAGCATAATCACTAGCATCGCACATGATTTCAAAGGGTAACTCCCAGTTAGGGGTAACCATAATTGGAGCTTGGGTAAGTTCCTGCTTCAATCGATTGAATGCGTCCTTGCACTCTTGAGAGAAGTCGAACGGGGCATCCTTCATGAGCAACTGAGTTATTGGTTTAGCTACCTTTGAGAAATCTTTAATGAATCTCCTATAGAAGCCAGCATGACCTAAAAAGCTACGGATTGCCTTGACAGTTGTTGGATAGGGAAGTTTGGATATAGCTTCAATTTTTGCCCGGTCTTCTTCAATTCCACTTCCTGAAATTTTGTGCCCTAGCACAATCCCTTCTTTTACCATAAAGTGGCATTTTTCCCAGTTTAGTACCAAATTAGTCTCCTCACAACGTTTGAGCATTCTCTCAAGGTTGGCAAGACAGCGATCAAAAGAGTTTCCAAAGACCGAAAAATCATCCATGAAGACCTCCATGCTATCTTCCATTAACTCATGGAAGATTGCCGTCATGCAGCGCTGAAAAGTGGCGGGGGCGTTACATAGTCCAAAGGGCATTCGCTTGTAGGCAAAGGTGCCATAAGGGCATGTAAAAGTAGTCTTTTCTTGGTCCTCAGGAGCGATAGGGATCTGGAAATATCCTGAGAACCCATCTAGGAAGTAGTAGTACTCATGCCCTGCTAACCTTTCCAGCATTTGGTCGATAAATGGAAGAGGGAAATGATCTTTTCGGGTTGCATCATTCAACTTCCTATAATCGATGCACACACGCCACCCAGTTACTGTTCGTTGAGGCACTAACTCATCCTTATCGTTCTTTACTACTGTCATTCCTCCCTTTTTTGGTACAACCTGTACAGGACTTACCCATGGACTGTCGGAAATTGGGTAAATTAGCCCTGCATCTAGGAGCTTAATGACTTCCTTTTTCACGACTTCCTTAATGTTGGGGTTTACTCGCCTTTGAGGCTGCACGGTGGGTTTATAATCCTCCTCCATGAGGATTTTATGCGTGTAGAAGGTAGAGTCAATCCCCTTGATGTCGGCTACACTCCATGCTATAACCCCTTTATATTTCTTTAAAACTCCTAAGAGTTTATCTTTTTGTTCACTTTTCAAGGAAGAGCTTATGATTACCGGAAGTTGATCTTCCCCTTGGAGGAAAGCATATTCAAGGTTGGTTGGGAGTTCCTTGAGTTCTACCGCAGGTGGCTCGATGATGGAGGGTTTAAGTTTGTTCTCGGGTTTACGAAGCTCAAGCTGTTTGGTTTCTTGTCTGGGATAAAAAGAGACTGCGTTTACATCCATAGTCTTCTCCTCCTCAAAGATGGGTAAGAAAGCTTCATCTCGCAACCAACCAGCTTCCATCTGTTCATCTATACAATTGTCAAACTCGTCGGATAGTTCATCGATTTCTTCGATGAAATACAGTTGATTATCTGCTTCGAGAGAAAGATTCATTGTGTCCTTGATGTCGAAGGTTAAGCTATCGGCCCCCACTCGTAAGGTTAGTTTGCCGTCATGAACATCAATAACAGCACGAGCGGTTGCAAGGAATGGCCTCCCTAGAATAATGGGCACTAAGTCATCTTCTTCCATCTCTAAGATGACGAAGTCAACTGGAAATTTGAACTTCCCTACCTTAACCAGCACATTCTCACATATTTCTAAGGGGTATTTGACTGATCTATCGGCTAGTTGGATGTTCATACGGGTTGGTTTCAACCCAGAATACCCTAATTTAAGGAACATGGAATGTGGCATAAGATTGATACTTGCTCCTAAGTCGGCTAAAGCATTCTTGACTGAAAGAGATCCTATTGAGCAGGGTAGGGTGAAACTACCTGGATCGTCCACCTTCTTTGGCAGCCCTCGTTGAGTCACCATAGAACATTCTTCTCCTAAGGTTACAAGACCCTCGAGCCCTTTTCTGTTGGTTAGCAACTTCTTGAAGTATGTACTATATTTGGGCATATGGTAGCATGCATCAAGAAGGGGTATGGTGACGACTGAATTTTTCAAATATGACAGGAATCTTTTATTATCATTTTCGACCTTTTGATTCTTGAGACGGGACGGGTATGGGACTTTAATGGGTTGTTTGGTTGGAGTAGGTTGAGAGGGAGTTACCGGAGAGGTTTGTTCGGGATTCTCGTCGTTCACATTATCTTCCTCCTCATGAGGGGTGTTGGGTTCCATGACGTTAGATTGTTGAGCTGGGTAAGGTGGATCCTTAGTAGTTGTTCCAGCACGAGTGGTGATGGCGAGTAAGGGATCTCTTTGAGGTTCACCAAGGCCGTCGAGAGTGGCGTTGAGTTCAGCGAATATGGCCCTTATGTCATTTTGTTGGCTATTGATAAGGTTGTCGAGACCATTTAGTTGCAAATTCTTTTCAAGCGTGAAATGCCCAAGATCATCCTCAAAAGTGCTCCTAACCTTATAGTCAGGATATTCTCCTCCTCCCTCTTCTCTCACAAGATTTCCCCAAGGGGTGAAATCATTGTTTTGGTAGAAAGTTAAGAGCGAAGGATCATCGAAGATGTCGTGGCTTGACAAGCATGCTTGTTCGGTGGTGGTATTATCCCCGCATTCCTCCACTTCATGCGGGCCACCACATTGGTCGCAGATCAAGTATGGGTTTGACAACCGTTTAGTTGGTTGTGACTTGTCTAAATAAGAGACTTGATCATTCATTCCACTCAACCGGCTAGCAAAAGGAGGCTCTTTCATGATTTTGGAAATGCTCATGATCAAATCGGGTTCATCCCAGGTATCGTCTTGATCATTTGCGTATTCCTCAATTCTATTCCATCCTTCCTCAGCGCTTAGGTTGGCTATTTTTCCTTTTACCGAATTATTAATGCCAAATTGATCGCTTTTAGGGACACTATCATAAAAAATTTGGACAAGAAGCCAGAGTTCAATGCCATGATGAGGGACTTGTCTAATCAGATCTTTGAATCTGATCCAGGATTCGTGAATGAGTTCAGCTGGTCCAACATGGAAGCGGAAGATTTCGTCTCTTAACGTTGAAGTTCTTCCTATTGGAAAGAATTTCTCATAGAATTTTGAGACAAGCTGTTCCCATGTGAAAATGGATTCGGAGGGAAGTTGGTTATACCAGTCTCTGGCTTTTTCATAAAGGGTGAAGGGAAAGAATCGCAGCCGGGAGGTACCTCTAGTGGCTCCGTCCGTATGGAGGGTATCCACTATTTTCAGGAAGTCCTTAATGTGTTGGATTGGATCTTCAGTTTTCAATCCGTGAAACTTGCATACACTTTGGACCAGCCAAATATCGGTTGCACGCAAGACCCCATCCGTGCGTTCATTTGGAAAAACGATAGCATTGGAAAAACCACGTGGGGTGGGAGAAGAGTAGTCCTTGAGGCATTTAGGAATTGGGTTTTCGGGAACCTCCATATCGTGATTGGGTTGAGGGCTAGGAGGTGTAGAGTGATGATTGGATTCTTCCTCGGAGAGGGCATCATCAAAGTTGATGGCAAAGCCAGATGGTTCAGGTGTTGCAAAGAGCCGCCTTAATCTTCGCATTTCCCTATCAGGTTCTGCGTAGGGTGAAATAAGGTCGCTTAGTGAACTACGACTCCTGGTGACCCTGAGATTGGAGAAATCTTCGTTTACCATGATGGCCAAGGAAGATTTGAGCAATGGACGGAGCAGAAAAAGATAGACTAAAGAAAACCTAGAAAAATAAAATAAAAATCCCACTAGAAAGGAATCTAGTGAGTAGACCTATAAAATAAAAATTCAACCTAAACAATAACTATTCCCCGGCAGCGGCGCCAAAAACTTGATGCGTGGTTTTGCAACCTTACAACAGGTTTTACCTCTCGAGGGATCTCAAGAGGCTTACAACCCCACCAGGCAGTGTACCTGACCGATGTAGTATAGTGTAGTGGTAAGTACGGGGGATTGATCGTTCTCCACAGGGAATAGTGTTCGTTAGGTATGAAAAACTACTCTAATAGGTCTAAGGGTGAGAGAAGATTCTTTTTGTGTTTTTATATTTTTATGAAAGCAAGTAAAATCTCGGGTTTGAAAGAGTGGGCGGAATTAGTTGCTAGTCAACTAACCCAAATTACTACGAATGCAAATTAAATAAAATAACAAAAATGAAAATGTTGGTGAAAACTTATGTGGAGGGAAATGTGTTTACTTAGATTTCCTTACTCCCTAACTATCTTTTACCGGTTGATTAGTGTGTATTAGTTGCGTGGATGACGGGTGTATTCCTTAATACCATTCGTGGGGTTGCGTACGTACTTCCCCAACTCTACAAGCTCCTACTTCACTCCTATGTCGAGCCGGCTAGGAAGCTCCTAACATGGGATCACTAGAATTCGCTTGTGCATTAAATACAACCATAAAAACCTTTAGTACGCATTGGTTCATGTTTCTTAAGACGTTCAAGCAAGTTACCGAATAGGAAGTTAGCCAGTTTTCTTAAGCCTAACATAGATGAACAATCATCCAATACAACTAACAACACACTAATAACCAATAATCAATAGCTAGGTTTCATTAGATCTAAGCAAACACAAGATAAATCTAGCCTAGCATGTTAAACAAAAGACAAGAACAAGATAGAATCAAACAACACATAGACATATTGAATGATTAATTGATAACTTATCTTCAATGTAACATGGAAGATCTCAAGGCAAAAAGCCTTGAAAGAGCTGCCAAATTCGTCCTAGGGTTTTCACACACAAAGTTCCCCAATAAGTTCCACCCCAATGACAAAGAATTAGAAAACTATATATAGACTTTCAGATCTGACGGTGTCACGTTATGGAGTGTGACGCCGTCACCTCGCCGCTTTTAGGGTTCCCGGATGACCTTCTTGACGCCGTCCCTCTTTAGCTCTCCAAAATCCGTTCTGGCCTATCAAGGCTTGACGCCCTCAGACTATGAACGTGACGCCGTCCCTCTTTAAATTATAACGTGACGACCTTGATCAAATTAAAGGGTGACGCCGTCAGAATTCCCATGCAATTTTCACAGGCTTATCATGAGTAAATTTCACATCCACCACTTTTGCCAAGCCATGACGCCGTCCAGGCATAATCCTGACGCCGTCAAAGGTAACTTCCAGCATGATTTTGAGACTTTGTCATTTTCTTCACTTTTATGCTCCAAAAACGTCCAAAATGCCTCCTTTTCCAGATTTCTCCTCACAAGTACCTAAAATGACAAAAGGAACGATTTAGGGCAATATTTGATCAAATAAATACGATTTAGGGCTTAAATGACCCCTTAAAAGCGGTACACTTTTCGCTTCATCACATAGCCAAAAAGATAGTCCGGTTAGTGTTGACCTTAGCCAAAAAGGTAGTCCTGTAGAGGTATGTGAAACTGAACAAGAGTTTGGTCATCAAGACGAGGAAATATATACACCTGTTGAGCGTATGCAAAAAGGTAAATCTGTAGAGTTCTGTGAGACTGATGAAGAGTTAGGTGATGACAATGTTAGTGAAACAGATAGTTCTGAGAGTGATGTCGATGTTATTGAGAACATTCAAGATGGAAACATAGTTGTTGATGACAAGAATACTTTTGAGGAGCCTTATGTTGATGTTGCTTTGTTCAAATTGATTGAGACTACAGAGTTACCCACTATAGGTAGCCCTAGCCAGATACCAGATGATTTTTTTAAGAAAAATGAGATAGAAGAACTCTTAGATGATAATGAGTTTGCAAGTGGTTCTGAGAATGAAGATAAGTATGTAATTAGGAAGAAAAAGATGAGCGCATACAAGAAACAAAAGTTAACTGAGGCACAACAAGTAAACGACGAAGTTTTTTTTTCTGTGGTAAAACTTTTGTAACTGCACAAAAAGTGAAAGATAAGATCAACCTGCATTCAATACAAACTAGGAGGAAATTGCAACTCATTAAGAATGACAAACAAAGAATTAGGGCTAGGTGTGTCGGAACAATACCAGTATGTGGTACAAGTGGAGGTATTGGACTGGGAACAACCCCAAAGAGGAAAATTGGTCCGTTAATTAGAGGCCGCGGAAGGGATGTATATTTGCGATCACAAAAGGAAGAACCAAAAGATTGCCCATGGCTGTTGTATGTAGCAAAAGATACATCTAAAGATTTATGGAGTGTTAGAACTTTCAAGGATGAACACAAATGTTTGCAATCAAGAGAGATCAAAGCTTGTGACTACAAGTTTCTCTCAAAGCAAATACTAGACCAAGTTCAAGTCAATCCAGATATTCCAATCAGGGCTGTTCAAGATCAACTCACTAAACAGTTTGAAGTCCAAGTGTCTATGCAAAAGGCATTAAGGGCAAAAAACAAGGCAGAAATTGAGATTAGGGGTGATCATAAGCAGCAATATACCATTTTGAGGGATTATGTTGAAGAGTTGCAGAAAAAAAATCCTAATACAACAGTTAGGATAAGTGTGCAAACTTCAACAGATCCATCAAGTCCAACGAAAGTTTTCAAGAGAATTTACGTTTGCTTAGGTGCTTTGAAGGAAGGATATAAAGCTTGTCAAAGAGAGTTGTTGGGATTAGATGGTGCTTTCATGAGGGGTCCTTTTCCTGGTCAGCTTCTTACAGCTGTTGGTATTGATAGCAACAATGGAATATACCCTTTAGCCTATGCTGTTGTAGAAGCTGAAAACAAAGATTCATGGATTTGGTTTCTTGATTGTCTAGCAGATGATCTTGACTTGCAACCAAATTCAAACTACACTTTTATCAGCGACAAACAAAAGGTGATGTTAATGTATAGTTAATTATATTCACTTATATAATTCGTAAATGATACTTTTATTAGTAATGAATTGATGTTCCTTTGTGCAGGGTATCATCCCAGCTTTAGCAACAGTATTCCCTAGTGCGGAACACAAATTCTGTTTGAGGCACATCCATGAGAATATGATATTGCAATGGAATGCTAGAGCCTACAAGGAACATTTGTGGAGATGTGCAGCAGCAACAACCGTCCAACAATTTGAGGCAGCAATGCTTGCATTCAAGAGTTTTAGCGAACCTGTCCATGCTTTGTTAAGTAAGATACCACCATCCCATTGGTTAAGGTCGCATTTTTCAGGTACTAACCAAATCTGTGTCTAAGTGTACAACTTTTTTTGTTCAATATTGTTTTCTGTATTACTAAAACATGTTCTATACATATGTAGGGAGAGCTCATTCTGATGTGTTACTTAATAACATGTGTGAAGTGTTTAATGGGAAACTAGTGGGAGGTAGGCACCAACCCATCATTACTGCTTTAGAAAACATTATAGAATATTGTATGCAGAGAATAGTGAATGTTGTGCATACAATTGACAAGTGTGCCGGGCCATTAACACCAAAGGCAACACACATGTTAGACTTCATTAAGAAAGAGGCTTATAAATACACCGTTTTACGGACTGAAGGAGATAAGTATCAGGTTAGTGGATGGGGAGATAAGTGTTTTGTGAATGTTGAAGCTAGGGCTTGTACTTGTAGAAGATGGGAGCTTACAGGTATGCCATGTAAACATGTTGTTGCTACCAACTAGTATATGAAGTTCAATGAAATGGAAGTAGGATGTGTAGAATCATGGGTTCATCCATGTTACTTGCTTAAGACTTGGGAGGAAACTTACAAACACCAAGTCCAGCCCATCACGGGTTATCAACATTGGAAAAAGTCAAATGTGCCTACAACCATTATGTGAAAACGTAGAGGGGGGGGTGAATACGTTACCGTTTTAAAATCTTAAAACTTGTTGTATCAAATATCCGATCAAGCTTGTGGTAATATGAAAAATGCCAATTATAGTCTGTGACTAATATAAGCATACACTAACACAAGTTGTCACACAAGCATAACCATCAAGTCACAACACAAGCAATAATATAATGCAAGTATAAAATTAAAGCAGTAAGTAAAAGAAAGTGCAAACCAGACACGAGTATTTATAGTGGTTCGGTCATGGATCTCCTCTCCGCCCTACTCCACTCCCCGAGTACCCAACTCGAGAGTTACTTCACTAAATCAACAAGCTCCCTTCTCGGCGGAGAAAACCTTACAAACGTCGCTTACACTTTTTTCGGTACAAAGCTAAATACCGGGTTCTAGTTCGAGGTAGAACCAACCTAACGTCACCTATACAATATTTCTGACACTAAGCTAGATGTCGAGTTCTTTTACAAGGGTACAACCACTCCCATTATGTTTTATGGCCCAACATAAAAACCTTGTGTTTTATGGCACAAACACATAAACCATCTAATCTAGTTTGGTGAATAGATTGTGATGATACAATGATGTTTACAATGATGATTCATGACACAAATGTCTAATGGATATGAATGACTAATCTAAATGAACTTCCATTGATAGAAAGCCTTCAATGGATGAAGATCACAAGTTCCCTAAGCTTGTTTTGATAGATCTTCATATATGTATGCTTGTGGTGGATGATGACTCAAGATCTCTGGGCTTGCTTCACATGATCATTTCGGGAGTATGCTTACAACATAATGAAAGTTAGTAATATTATGATCATGTGAGGGTGATTAATGTATGTTACTACATTGTTATCTACTGATCTAAATGTATGCAAAAGGGTAGAGAGAATATGTGTTTAAGTGGTTGAGAAATGAGTGAACAATGGGCTGCTATTTATAGCCATTTGGCTTCAGCAACCCACGGATCACACGAAACCAAAAAAAGGGTTCCGCCCTTTATAATTTTTGGCTCCGTGGTCTCCTCACAGAAAATCTAAAAATCTTTATCAAATCTTTCCAAAATCAAATCTAAATCTTTCCAAGATCTTTCCATAATCTTACATGAAATCTAACCAAGATATATTCTTAGATTTTGCTAGACTAGGATGATCCAAGGCATGATGTAATAAGCCATTTTCTTCTTTGATGACGTATAGTCTACACCCGGGCCACGGACCCGATTAGTAAACAATACTAATATATAAGCCCACCACGTATGGGCCGCTACGGCAATTAATGGACTACCACTTATACGGTTTGGGCCTACAAGGCCCAAGCCCAAAGCTATTCTCGGATAGGATTGGGAATATCTCCTAAATAAAGGGGATATACACCAAATATCCAAGGTCGGCGAATACGCCGAGGAGTAGGGAACAAGAAACCTACTAGGGTTTCATGTGTATATAAAGGGCACCCATGCCCTCGGTAAAGGGACGACTTCATTCAAACCCTAACTCTTCACTAAACCCTAAATTTCGATTACTTACTCTCACGCCGGAGGATAATCGGGGGAGACAATCCCTCGATAAGCCTAACGGTGTTGGTTCTTTTTCTTAGTGCGCAGGTTCCACCCAGCATTAAGATCTAATTGGTACGAGAATAGAAGCCCTCACAAGGAACGCCCAACTTTTGTATCAACAAGTGGCGCCATCCGTGGGACCCTACACTAAGAGTTTTACCAAGAACTAGAATGACGAAACACGAAAGTCACAAGAGTCCGCATGGGAAGAAAGCGCATGATGACCCACTAGGGAAGAAGCATCAAGCGGATGCGCCCCCTAAGCAGGCCCCTGGGACAACCAGCACGCCTAGAAGCTTAGGAGCGTATTCAGATCTGGTCTTTCCCACAGTGGAATCGCTTACCAAGACTACCCCCGCTATTACAACAAGTACTAGCGCGGTAGAACTGGAGCGCACTCCTCTTACCATGCCAGAGGTGAACTTCACTGAACCTCCCAATGCGCCTATCCGAAACAAGGATCCTGCCTTGGAAACAGACTCCATCGCGTTAGAAGGAGTCACTTCCGAATTGGCGCCAAGCGACTTTGTATCTCAAAATTACGAAGCCTTGGCTGCGCTCATGCGAGAGGAGGCAAAGAAGAGGTCAAGCCAAAGTCTGCACGCCAGGCTCAACTTCGACCCTGAGCATGAGGCGTCCCCAACGCGCTACCGAAAGGAAAGACACGAGAAGGATAGCCGCAAACAACCAGTGTTTACCAGGATTGGAAGGAGGATTATGGATGATGAAGCAGCCGATCTTCAACATCTGGAAGAGCCTGAAGAGGGGGAGCGGCGCGCCAATGTCCACGCTAGGCTTGGCAGTCGCAGGATCCAAGATAGGCTTGGGCGACGATGCTCCCCAAGTGAAAGCCCCTCAAGCTCTGACTCTGAGGGTAGTCGGCGCAAGCGCCGCAGAGGAGCGAGCTCAGACTCTGATGATGGTCGACGCAAGCGTCACAAAAGAGTTCGCTCATCTTCAAGAGATTCCTCAGACAGCGAGACTGGACACTGGAAATCAAGAGGAAAATACCGCGACCAGGAAGACGAAGACATGTCCCTTCCCTGGCGTCGCCAAAAGGTTGATGCGTTCACTAGGCGCATCAGTGATTTTTCGGAGAATAAGAAAAGGCGCATGCCTGCTAACATCAAAACATATGATGGGACAGGTTATCCTGATGATCACCTAAAAATTTTCGAATCAGCAGCTACTATCGAAAATTGGCCACAACCTGTGTGGTGCCATATGTTCAACTCTACATTAGTAGGGAATGCGCACAACTGGTTTAGCAAGCTTCCACGTAGAAGCATCGATGGGTTTGAGGAGTTGCACAAGGCGTTTCGCTTAAACTTTACTCAAAGGAAGAAGTGCGCCAAAAACCCTGTCGAACTTGCTAGGGTTAAACAGCGACAAGGGGAACCCACAAGTGCTTTTATGGAACGCTTCAAGGACGAATGCATGAAAGTCAAGGCGTGTCCAGAGATACTAAAAATATCGGGTTTTATGAATGCGATCAATAACCCAGATTTGATAAAAAAGTTAAACGATAAGGTTCCCTTAACTTTCGACGAACTCATGAAGCGCACAAGGTCTTTCGTCCAAGGAGAAGAAGCCGCTGCGGATAGCAAGAAAGGCTATTCGAACCATAGGCCACAAGAAGAGTCAAGGAGACAATCCAATGACCAGGGCGGCAATCGTAATAGGAGTTATCGCACTCAAGGCGGTGGAAGGGGAAACGACAAGTACACCCCATTAACAAAAACTCCAAAAGAAATATTCGCGACGGAAGGGGCTAACTTCCCGAAACCACCACCAATGCGCACCCCAGAGGATCGGCGCACAGGGAATGGCTATTGCGAATACCATGGACAGAAAGGCTACACAACCAACGAGTGCGTCCAACTGCGCCAATTGATTGACAAATTGGTAAAGGAAGGAAAGATGGACCACCTCGTAAAAAACATCAGAGAAGGGAAAGACAAACCAAAACCAGGGGCCAAGAAGGAGACATCAAAAGAAAAGGCAGATATCATCTACATGATACACCCATGGCAGCGCGCGACAAGACAGAAGGTCAGTCAACGGTTTTCTAAGGAAAACGAGATTTCTTTCCCCTCCCTGACTGCGAACAACGCAGTGGTGGATCCACTTACCATTGAAATACATACGGGGGGTCACGACATCCGTCGCATGTATATAGATGGAGGTGCATCCGCTAATATTATATATGAACACTGTTTCAAGAAACTGCGACCTGAGATACAGAGTCAGTTGATCCCAGCCACAGCACCGCTCAGTGGCTTCACAGGGGAGAAGATATGGCCCATGGGGCAATTGCGTCTATTTGTAGAAGTTGGTGACAAACCACACTCTACAGTCACCTGGATGGACTTCATGGTAATCAGATCCCCCTCTCCGTACAATGGCATCATCGGGAGACCTGGAATATCATCTATCCGCGCCGTGTCATCCACAGCGCACGGGATGCTAAAGTTCCCAGTAGAAGGAGGTATTGTCACTCTTTACAATACCACCATACCACCCAAAGAATGCAACGCAGTGACAAACGACGTAAGCGATGCTCCAGAACAGCGCGCAATCAAAGTCCCAAACCTAAAGGTCGCCATCCACCTTGACTACCCGGATCAACAAGTATCTATTGGCGGGTCTCTGTCTGACAAAGGCAAATCAGCTATATGCACACTCTTGCAAAATAACTTAGATATTTTTGCATGGGAGCCAAAGCACATGACAGGAATGCCACGTTCTATCACGGAACACAAGCTACAAATCCGACAAGGATATCCTCCAATACGACAGAAAAAGCGCGGACAAGCCCCAGACCGCGCAAAAGCCATCCTGGAAGAAGTACACAAACTAGTAAACGCAGGCATCATGCGGGAAGTGTACTACCATGACTGGCTCTCTAACCCAGTAATGGTAAAGAAGAGCGATGGCAGTTGGAGAATGTACGTAGACTTCACAGACCTCAATAAAGCATGTCCACAGGACTGTTACCCGCTACCAGAGATAGACTGGAAGATCGAATCTCTGTGTGGATATCCCTTCAAATGCTTCCTGGACGCATACAAGGAATACCACCAAATTCAAATGGCGGAGGAAGATGAAGAAAAAACGGCCTTCCACACAAGTCAAGGGGTCTATTGCTATACAAAGATGCCCTTTGGCCTAAAGAACGTAGGAGCAACATACCAACGATTGGTAGACACTGCGTTCGAGAAACAAGTAGGCCGCAACTTGGAAGTATACGTCGATGACCTCGTCATCAAAAGCCATACTGAGGAAGAACTAGTGCGCGACATGGAGGAAACGTTCAAAACACTAAGGAGAATCAACATGAAATTGAATCCCAAGAAGTGTACATTTGGCGCTACAGAAGGCATGTTTCTCGGGTATCTAATAGAACCCGATGGGATCAAGCCTTGCCCAGAAAAGACCCAAGCAGTCATTGACCTCCCCTCACCGCGCACACTAAAGGAGGTCCAGTCCCTAAATGGCAAACTAGCCGGACTGAACCGATTCTTATCTAAATCAGCGGACAAGTCACTTCCCTTATTCAAAACACTCAAGAAGTGTACAAAAAAGGGAGACTTCAGGTGGACCGCGGAAGCAGAAGAAGCCTTCCAACAGCTCAAACAACACATAGCAGCCCTACCAAAGCTTGTCGCACCCCGACCAGGGGAAGAGCTGATCATGTACCTATCTGTGACTCAGGGAGCAGTCAGCGCAGTACTACTGATGCGCGTGATGTGTCGTTGCGGTTTAGCAGTTTTAATGCCTACTCAAGTTTTAAATTTATATTTAGCCGACTTATCAATAACACACACACTTAACGAGCAGTGTACCCGGTCAGTATGAAGATAATGGTAAGTAGAGTGTCGATCACTAAGAGTGGAACGTATTATCTCGTTATTCTAATCAGTATTTTAATATCCTAACGTAAGGGGGTTTCAGCCTGAGAGACTGGCACGGTTTGTTTGCAATTAAATAATAAAATAAACCAATAGGCACGAATCAGCAAGTAGCACACACGTACACAGATAAATACTCGAGACAATAAGAGGGCTGTCCTTATGATTAAGTAGATTGTCACTTGTTTTATTGATAGCTTTATATGAAGTGTATGTAGTTAACCCTTTCTCGTTGGTCCTAATCTTATCGGCGAGTAAACCCTTAATGATTACTTATGTCTAAAAGTTATTCCTAAGTGATCAATTTAGTAATAACCGTGGGAGCCACATTATGTCCCGCAGTCAAATGCCCGCAAGCCACTAATAAACACAGAGGTTATCAATGCACTAATAAGTAGTAACCAAAGACATCAACATATAAACTTTAATTGATGGGAAAGCAAGTATTAAAGGGAGTGCAATCTTTCGTTGTCACATTACACAAGCCACCAATCCTGATGAATTAAAGTTTGCTAACACAATAAAACAAAACTACTTAATGAATTAAACACATGCAGCACCTTCTTACAGCTCTTGTATCTTTGATTTGGGTGTGTCTTGTGCTGCCTCCTTGACTGAATTCGTCCTTTAGTTCTTCTGTTCGGACTTCGGTTTTAGGTTTTCCGGAACTTGTAATTCGTCTGGTCTACGGGGTATTTATAGTTTCTGTCTGAGGGAAGATGCGGCGCATCTACTAAGTAGATGCGGCGCATGTACTTAACTTCGCGTGGGGTCCAAGATTATAATATTCAGGAATATTCGTACACCGCCAGAAGATGCGGCGTAACTCCATGATTAGATGCGGCGCATGTCCTCTTGTATCTTGGATCGTATCTGGTGATATCTTGATAGAGATGCGGCGCATGTCGAGAGTGAGATGCGGCGCATCTGGAGCAGATTAGTCTTGATCTTCTTCATTTCAGTAGACTCTTAACTTTATGCATGTTATGCTCCATAATTAGTCCAAAATCGCTAAGTTTCACCAAATGCTTGTTTTTACCTGAGAATTACAAAAGTAAACGATTAAGTATCAATCCTCATACATAATATAGTAAAACAAGTCAAATTAATAGGATAAATGATAGTAATAAAATGTACTTATTTGAGTTCATCAAATATCCCCCCACTTGAACTTTACTTGTCCCCAAGTAAACCTTAGAATTTCTTTTATGAAAATGTATCCTAAAAGATGTTAGGATTTATTTTTATATTTAAGCATGTATTCGTTCATTTCATAATCACACAACTAAACACTTAACGATTCAGAAGTAAAATAAAATAAGTCGATAAAAGCAAATCTAATCGTTTAACTGTCCAGTCGCGACGAATATTCTATCATAAGCTTGGCAAGTATACACATCTCCACCACTAAAGCTAAGGAGTAACAAGTCTAAAGCGGTAAAAAGGGTTTTTAGGCTTAAGGGTTAATTATTCTCTTTCACTATCGATCTCAAATTCCAGAAAAGGCGACAAAATCACAAATACATGATCGAATCCACGAACACGATACTTGCAATTGCTCAAATCCTTAACTCGAATAGGCTAAAGATAGGTCCAAACTTCACCAATAATAATATATCAAAAAGGGCGACAAAATCATAAATACATAGCCGAATCCACGACTACGATACTTAAGATTGCTCAAATCCCTAATCTCAATAAATCAAAGGTTTGGTTGGATAAAGAATAATAAAGGGCATGGATAACATTTGGGATATAAATTGGTGCAAAAATAAAAATAAACAAAACAAATAAATTAAAATCCTAAGTGTGGTTAATCACTATCCCAACCATCCCATGAATAAGACTCATATCATTGAATAACTCACGCTTTAACACTTGAAACACACGCTTTAGGTAGACACGAATTATACTCAACAAGATCTTAATCAAAGAATAAACCTTAATTGGCGTTCCCATAACTGCCAATTCTCATTCAATCCATAGATATAGTACAACAAATAGTGGTGATATCGACCACTTACATAACTTTACATAAGTTGGTTAAAACTAACTTCCAACTTTTCTTTCTTTCTTTTTCTTTTCTCATTTTTTCGATTTTTTTTTTTTTTTTTTTTAATTAAACATAAACATAGATGTGTAAAATTTCACCACATCACTATAACTTTCTTTCCGGATAATTTTTCCATACTTTTCATGACTTCAGAAATAATGGTAATAGTGAAAGTAGTAAACACACGAAAAATAAACTCCAAAATATACAATATTTACTTTCACTCCAATTGCATTGTGCAATTTCCCGACCTAACCATAGATAATGAATTACGCACGCGAACACAGGTAATGTAAGGAAACACACTTTGCCTATAGCAATCAACCAACCACGGATTCTAATCTACAGGGTAGGCTAAGGTGTAAGGGTGTAACGAAACATTTTAAACATAGGTGTAAGAAACGAAAGGAATGGTTCTGAGGGTTTTTCTAGGGGTATCTTACTCTAAAAATGAGAGTAACAAAAGGGTTTATACGGGGGTTAACTAACCAGTGTAGTTAGTTAATAACACATAACATATAATAGGCTATTTGGGTGTAATCCTAGAAATTTACCAAGTTAGACAAGTCACTCCAATTATATAAATAATACTTATTATGGTGGTCTCGAATAGTATACAAGCCAAGTTCTAAAGTTTACAAGTCACTGGCACACTCATAGATTTGTGAATTTTGAAAAATCACAATTTTTGAAAATAACGTCATGTGTGCAGTTATGCAACTTAGATCTTAAACAAAAACATGCTAAAATTTTTTTTAAGTTTGATATATTAAGCACATTTTAAGCATAATTTTTGAAAAAGTTTATGACAAGTAATTGTTAAGTGTTCTAATTCTCCAATCCCCCCACTTAAGTTAAACAACGTCCTCGTTGTTTGTATAAAAGATTAAAAACTGGAAATTAAAAGAATTAGAACAGAAAAACTCCCCTGAGATTTGCTCGGTATGATCCTCCATTAGTATAAGAGCAAAAATCAACTTCTTGTGGATTAGAACGTTAAAGCTTCATACTTGATGTATCCACAGGAAATCCAGGAAACTATAATACCACCAACACTTTAAAACACACCTAAGATAAGAAAGGTTCAAACTTGCATAATACATTAGTAGTTAGATAAAAATAAAACTTAAAAATTAAAACTGAAAATCATCAGGTCAGTCGATGCGCCGTATCTTATTGAAGAAGATACGCCGTATCGAGCCTAGAATTAATACGGATCAGAATAAAGATGCGCCGCATCCTTAACCAGGGATGCGCCGCATTAAAAATAAACTGATAAAGAGTTTTAAAGTCGAAAATAAAAATGCAGAAAAATAAAATAAGATATGACCATTGCAGGAGATGCGTCGCATCTCAGAATTGAGATGCGCCGTATCCTCGTGCGGGCCTGGACTGACACGACACAGAAAACAGAATAGTAAATAGATAAATCCGGGTTGTCTCCCGGTAAGCACTTGTCTTTATTCCAGAGTCTTCAAGTTAGACTCACGTTCAGCTCTTTAATATCAATCATTGAAGGAGTCGGAAACATCGCGCTCCTTCATCGCCAATTCAGTAATATTGAACACTCCTTGCCCGTCCTTAATTTCCACGCCGTTCTTCTTCATTATCTGTATGAACAAAGTCCTGTCCCTTTCGGGCAGAGATGACAAAATGATAGACGGGAAATTCTTATTATCATATAGGCACAAATAAGCAAGGTGGGGTGGTAGTTCAATAAACACATCATTGTTCAAATTCGTTTTCTCAACTACTCTCCTACGTTTATTAATTACTACACAATCATACCACTCATCATCAGAATCATTAACAACATTGCGTCTAAGTTCGGTGGGTACATTAAGGTCAATGAATTCCTCAAAGTTCTCATGATTAGGATTAGTTGAGTTGTTTTGAATCAATGTTTCTCCCATAAGTCTAGCTTCAAGATCGAGGTCCATACGCTCTCTTAATCCTAGCACATAAACACCTCTAATTATGCTTTTAACCGGATCTTGGCACTTATAGACTAGTTTATTATTCCCTACCCTTAATGAGATTTTTCTTTTAAACACATCAATCTTAGCATGGGCAGTAGACAAGAAAGGTCTTCCGAGGATTAAAGGAATCTTAACATCCTCGGGCATGTCTAGTATAACAAAGTCTACGGGAAAAATAAACTGCTCAATCTTAACTAGCACATTATTAGCAATCCCTTCAGGTCGTTTTACCGTTTTATCAGCCAATTCAATAAGTAATTTAGTTGGTGCTAATTTTCCTAGTCCTAGGGTAGTGAATGTCTTAAGAGGCATAACACTAACACTAGCTCCTAAGTCAGCTAACACATTATTGAAAGATATATTATTAATAGAACAAGGTAGAGTAAAACTTCCTGGGTCTCTTTCTTTATGAGGCAAGGCATTTAAGTCGGTTGCAGAGCTCTCTTCTTTCATTGTTGCCTTGATCTCCTCTTCAATCTTTGTCTTTTCTTTTAGTAGTCTCCTTAAACTGATTGAAGAATTAAAGAAAAATTCGGGTCTTGCACCATCATTACCATTCATCGATCTTCTAGGTATATTAGGAGTGACTTCTTCAGTGGTGCTTATGGCCTTGACATGATCTCTTGGGTTGGTTTCAGTTGAGCTCGGTAAACTTCCATATCCCCTTTCTTGAAGAACTTTGCTCATTTGACCAATTTGTTGTTCCAATGCTTTGATCGAAGCTCCTTGATTTCTTGTAGTAGTGTCCGTTGAAGCTCGAATTTCTTTGATCATAGCAGTATTCTCTTCATGTCTTTTAGCAGCATCGGCCATAATTTGCTTTAAAGTATCGTCTAAAGTCTGCCTCCTTTCTTGATAAGCGGGATTGAAGTTGTTCATTTGATAGAATCCCGGACTAGCTTCCCTAAATCTTCCTGAAGGTCGGAATGGTTGTCCAAATTGGGTGTAATATGCTTCTTCAAATGTCTCACTTTCATTCTTGTTCGGGCAATCTTTAGTGTAGTGAGGTCCTTTGCACTTTTCACATCCAACTTGGGCAGCATATGCTCTTTCATCTCGCTTCTTCATCTCTCTACTAATTTTATCCAATTGAGCTTGAATAGCAGCAATCCCGTCAAAATTAGTGCTGCTCTTAGATCTAGTAGAGGTCCCATCGTGCCATTTTTGGGAATGATCAGCAGCATCTTGGATTGCTTTCCTAGCATTGGTTGCACTCATTTGAGGTACAGCTCCCTTAGCATCCAAAATCTGTCTTGTAGGCACGTCCAATCCTTGATAAAACAATATTATTTCCTGCATAGGGGTTAGATAGTGTTGAGGACATTTTATCAATAAATCTTTAAACCGTTCCCAAGCTTGATAAAGGGTTTCATCAGGCTCTTGCTTGAAACTATTGATAGCCTCCATCTTTTTAGCAGTCTTAGCAGGTGGACAATATCTCTTCAGGAATTTGCTCTTCAAACCTTCCCATGTAGTGATTGAACTAGCAGGTTCATTCCTTAGCCACTTGTTAGCAGCTCCTTTTAGTGAGATTGGAAAGATTCTTAGCATGAGTTGATCGGTATTGACTCCTTCTGAAGTAAACAAATCTGCAATCTCCAGGACCTTTTCAACATGCTCATTAGCATCCTCTTGTTCCGTCCCACTGAAAGCATTCTCTCTTAGCTCTTTGAGAAACTGACCCTTCAACTCAAATTTTGAATTATCATCAAACTTAGGTCTAGCAACTCCTGAAGTGTAATCAGCACGGGTATTGTTCATGTATTCCTCCATAGTAGTGTTTTCGCCCATTGTTTCTGTTTCAACTTCCTCTTTTTCTTCAGAAAAGTAATCAAGCTCGAGTGAACTTGAAAGATCAAAGCTTCTTGTGTTGAAAAGCCTTTTAAGCGAATGTAGGGCTCGTTCAGGATCTTCGAAAGGTTGAATCAAGTTCTTCGTAGAACTCCTGGTCATGCACTTCCTGAAATCAACACAAAAATATCAGTAGGGTATGCTCGAGAAAGTAGTATATCAGAAAATTAACAACGAAAACGGAATACGAAAAATTAAAGTTACTGATATCTGCAGACGATGCGCCGTATCCAAAAAGTTGGATACGCCGTATCTTAATACGTTAAAATTAAATCAGACTTTATTCAGAAAATAGATACGCCGCTTAGAATTTAAGAATGCGCCGTATCGAATTAATTAATCAAAAATCAGCTTATCTAATTAAAATTAAATGCGTCGTATTAACGAAAGTTAATGCGCCGTATTTTCGTTACGTTTAAAAATAAATATAGATTTTTGATTCAGAAAGATGCGCCGTATCGATAGAGATCGATACGCCGTATCTGTTTAATAATTCGCAAACTGTTTTTAATTAAAATAATAGATACGCCGTATCTGCTAAAGCAGATGCGTCGTATGGCGTTAACGTTTAGAATTTTTTTTTTTTTTTTTTTTTATCGAAAACAGATACGCCGTATCTGCTAAAGCAGATGCGTCGTATTACTTTATCGCTTAGAAAAATTTTCTTATTAAAAACAGATACGCCGTATCTTGGGGAAAAGATGCGTCGTATCGAATTAATTAAACGCGTTGTATTTTTTTTTAAAATTAAACGCAATACGCCGTATCTGAGAGATCAGATGCGCCGTATCGTTTGATTTAGCACAGTACAACGATAGCAGAACAGAAAAATACGAAAAATAAAAACAAAAATTAAACACACAAACGAAAATAAACACACAAAAATAAAAGAAAACAATTAACACACAATACAACAAATATGCAAAATAGTACAATGATGCAATTAATCTAATAAAAAGAAAAAACTAATTAAAATACTAATCAAATTAACAGATAATAACAATTCACTCCCCGGCAGCGGCGCCAAAAACTTGATGCGCGTGATGTGTCGTTGCGGTTTAGCAGTTTTAATGCCTACTCAAGTTTTAAATTTATATTTAGCCGACTTATCAATAACACACACACTTAACGAGCAGTGTACCCGGTCAGTATGAAGATAATGGTAAGTAGAGTGTCGATCACTAAGAGTGGAACGTATTATCTCGTTATTCTAATCAGTATTTTAATATCCTAACGTAAGGGGGTTTCAGCCTGAGAGACTGGCACGGTTTGTTTGCAATTAAATAATAAAATAAACCAATAGGCACGAATCAGCAAGTAGCACACACGTACACAGATAAATACTCGAGACAATAAGAGGGCTGTCCTTATGATTAAGTAGATTGTCACTTGTTTTATTGATAGCTTTATATGAAGTGTATGTAGTTAACCCTTTCTCGTTGGTCCTAATCTTATCGGCGAGTAAACCCTTAATGATTACTTATGTCTAAAAGTTATTCCTAAGTGATCAATTTAGTAATAACCGTGGGAGCCACATTATGTCCCGCAGTCAAATGCCCGCAAGCCACTAATAAACACAGAGGTTATCAATGCACTAATAAGTAGTAACCAAAGACATCAACATATAAACTTTAATTGATGGGAAAGCAAGTATTAAAGGGAGTGCAATCTTTCGTTGTCACATTACACAAGCCATCAATCCTGATGAATTAAAGTTTGCTAACACAATAAAACAAAACTACTTACTGAATTAAACACATGCAGCACCTTCTTACAGCTCTTGTATCTTTGATTTGGGTGTGTCTTGTGCTGCCTCCTTGACTGAATTCGTCCTTTAGTTCTTCTGTTCGGACTTCGGTTTTAGGTTTTCCGGAACTTGTAATTCGTCTGGTCTACGGGGTATTTATAGTTTCTGTCTGAGGGAAGATGCGGCGCATCTACTAAGTAGATGCGGCGCATGTACTTAACTTCGCGTGGGGTCCAAGATTATAATATTCAGGAATATTCGTACACCGCCATAAGATGCGGCGTAACTCCATGATTAGATGCAGCGCATGTCCTCTTGTATCTTGGATCGTATCTGGTGATATCTTGATAGAGATGCGGCGCATGTCGAGAGTGAGATGCGGCGCATCTGGAGCAGATTAGTCTTGATCTTCTTCATTTCAGTAGACTCTTAACTTTATGCATGTTATGCTCCATAATTAGTCCAAAATCGCTAAGTTTCACCAAATGCTTGTTTTTACCTGAGAATTACAAAAGTAAACGATTAAGTATCAATCCTCATACATAATATAGTAAAACAAGTCAAATTAATAGGATAAATGATAGTAATAAAATGTACTTATTTGAGTTCATCAACTACTGACTGACAGGAACTCTGTCCAAACACCCATCTATTTTGTTAGCAAGGCGCTCAAGAAGAACGGAGATTAACTACACTGCAATGGAAAAGTTGGTCCTAGCTTTAGTATTTGCAGCAAAAAGACTGCGCAGGTATTTCCAGGCGCACCCAGTAGCTGTTATCACAGACCAACCCATCAAACAAGTTATCTCGAAACCCAACGCATCGGGACGCCTACAAAAATGGAGCGTTTTACTGGGTGAGCATAACATATCATACAGACCGCGCACTGCAATTAAAGGGCAAATATTGGCCGACTTCATTATCGAGAAGCCAGATACTGACACTACACCTGCGACAAGCAAGGGGGAACCTCAAGAACCATGGATCCTATTCACTGATGGATCCTCATGCGTAGATGGATCAGGAGGTGGCCTTATTCTCACTAACCCAGAAGGAGCTGAATTCACATATGCTCTGCGCTTTGAATTCACAGCCACGAACAACGAGGCAGAATACGAAGCACTCCTGGCTGGGTTACGCATCGCAATTCGAATGGGTGCACGCAACTTAGAAGCAAACGTCGATTCACGGCTAGTTGCTAACCACGTGTTAGGCGAGTATGTAGCAAAGGAGGAACACATGATCCAATACCTCGAAAAAACCAAATCTCTGATCCAGAACTTCGATAGGTTTACCATCAAGCAGGTTCCCAGGGGTGAAAACAGGAAAGCAGATGCGCTGAGCAAGATTGCATCCACCAGTTTCGCACATTTATCGAAACAAGTATTGGTGGAAACCTTGAAAAATAAGTCAATCGAAGAGATGGAAATATCCACAGTGATAGAAGAAGAAGGCCCTACGTGGATGACACCAATCATTGACTTCATTAGTAAAGGCATACTCCCCCAAGAACAGAAGGAAGCTAGAAGAATCCGGCGCACAGCGCAGCGATTCGAGCTTAGAGATAACGTCTTATATAGACGCTCATTCCTACAACCATGGCTCAGGTGCGTTGGACCTCTCCAGGCAGACTATGTACTTCGAGAGATCCACGCAGGTTCATGCAGCATGCACTCAGGACCACGGTCCATTGTAGCGCGCGCACTAAGGTCTGGATACTATTGGCCAACTATGCACCGTGACGCGCGAGACTTGGTACGGAAGTGCAGTGATTGCCAAGTTCACAGACCCATTCCGCGCCGACCACAGCATGAACTAACACCTATTACATCGCCATGGCCATTCCACAAATGGGGTATCGACATCGCTGGACCTTTCCCTATTGCCGCAGGTGGATTGAAATTCCTTATTGTGGCAATAGACTACTTTACTAAGTGGATCGAAGCCAAGGCAGTAGCGACCATAACAGGTAACCAGATAAAACGATTCGTGTGGGACAACATAGTATGTCGCTTTGGATTACCTGGTGAAATTATCTCAGATAACGGAAAACAATTCCGTGATAACCCGTTCAAAGATTGGTGCGAACAGCTGAACATCACGCAACACTTTGCGTCAGTAACTCATCCACAAACTAATGGTCTGGTTGAACGTGCAAATAGAAGCCTAGGCGAAGGAATCAAAGCGCGCCTGGACAGACACAAAGGAAGATGGGTAGAAGAACTATCACATGTTCTCTGGGCGCACCGAACAACCATCAAGGTTAGTAACGGGGACACTCCCTTCTCTTTGGTCTATGGGACAGAAGCTGTAATACCAGCTGAAATTGGAATGCCAACCATCCGCACTGCGGAAGTTAATGTGGCAACCAATGATGATGAGCGGCGCATAGACTTAGATCTATTGGAAGAGCGACGTGAACGCGCAGCAATACGCGAAGAGAAAGCCAAGTCAAGAATGAAAGGATACTATGATGCCAAAGTACGCAGCACGTCATTCAGACCAGGTGACTTCGTATACCGCGAAAACGACTCAAGCCGCGCAGAAGACACCGGTAAGCTAGGACCAAAGTGGGAAGGACCTTACGAGGTCATAGAAGCACTTGGCAATGGAGCGTACAAGCTACGCGACAAGGACGGACATGAGCTACAGCGAACGTGGAACGTCCGCAACCTGAAGCGGTGCTATCTTTAAAGCAGGCTACGGCCCAACATGGACACTCACGCACTTTAGAAAGTGCCCCAATAAAGATCCATGTAATTTTATTTTTTAAGTATTATCTAGATAAGTATTCTCTTTTAAAACTTGCAAGTATTAATAAAACGTTATGGTTTCTAGCTAACTCCATAACACATTTAACTCTATTGTTTGCATCTTTCATTATCGTGTTTCAATATTGTTATAATTTTGCCTACATGGCGTGCATGCACACACTAAGACCCACGATGGCAGAAAGGATGAGTAAACCTAATAAACAACTCGTTGAGTAAGAGGGTTGCAAACCCATCAACTTTGGATCACGAATCCTTGTTAAACACCTTGCGCTCAAGACGTTGGCGCAAGTTCCTTACGCAACCCATGATGGATGCGCACTAGGGCACACTGTGCGCGTTTAACAACTCAGGAAATCAAGACTCTTGAATCCCTAAAGTACAATACGATAAGTAAACTTACAAAAATACATAGACAACTATGACTCTCTCCTTTTCATTAAGTTGGAAAAATTTAATACACGACTACGGTCCTTATTTAAGAAAATTCATACATAATGATAATTTTTCTTTTCTAAGCACGCTTAGGTAATTAAAGATATCTTCACGCAAAGATACATACGAACTACGAGTTCAAAAGCATAAGTATTTGGAAGTTGTAAAAACACTAAGTACAAAAGCAAAATTTTTATATATAGAAATACGTTTCTACAAAAGGCTTGTACAAAAAAGCTAAATGCTATATGTACGCCTTAGCTGGCTAGAGCCCCCACTCATAGCCGCTTCCTTCGCATCCTCGAGCCGCTTTAACAACCCTGCATCATCAAGGGAAACAGTGGCCACGGAAACAGGCACCCCATCGGATCTAGGCTGATGCGCAGCGCCTATGCCGCATAGAATGGCCTTCCCTTTCACGCCTTTCTTTCTTGCGACCCTGGAAGCATGAGCATTTAGCGACCTTTGCAAAGAAATCTCTTTCTCAATACGGAAAGGATTCAGAATGTCACGAGGCTGAGCAAAAATGGGTACCTTCAACTGCGCTACATCAGGCTTCAAGTAGAAGTCCACTTGCTGATCCGCACCATCCTACAGATGCCTGGGAAGGGTGAGCCCCGCCATGATCACGCTGATAGGCTGATCCTGATCACGCTCCAAACGAGCGATATGCGGAAGCTCAAGCTTTTTTAAATCTTCCATAGCAGCAACAAGCTCAGCTCGGGCATCCGCCTTGTACCCAGGGACCTCCGCAAGCGGCACGGTCAACAACTTGGCCTCAGCAAGTTTGTCTGCGGCCAAGGTCTCACCATGTGCAATAGCGCATTCCACAACCTTGCCAAAGGACGTGGTCACCTCGGGATGCTCCAGCGTACACATGGCGGCCAGGCGAAGACCATGACTGATCAACCACCTACGAAATAACACAAGTGTTAATAAGGGTCTCAAATATACACAAGTTATAAAGAGATAGAAGCGGCATGTACCTGCGCTCAGCTACGGACTGAACCATATGAGGGTATAGCTCCTCATCATATTCGATGCTGAGCTTGCGGAGCTTCTCTTCTTGCATCTTCAGCACAAGCTCCACTCGGCTACGGAACTCTTCAATATTGGCAAAGTGCTTGTTCCTATTCTGTTGCAAGTACTTCAGCGCCCATAAAGAATTTCGCTTCTGAAGGTCCGCCGCAGCACGCTCCTGCTCCAGCTCAGCCATCACCAACATCTTCCCCTCCCCCAACCTTTGCGTAGACGCTTCTGCGCGCTCCAGTTTAGCCTTGGAGCTCAGCTGCTCAGCTTTAGAGCTTGCTAACTCAGCCTGCACAGACGCTAGCTGCGCCTGCAGCCTGGAAACTTTCTCAGACTGGTGCATCCTGGCTTGCGCCACCAGCTCAGATTGGCGCACAGCAATGGAAGCCAGCTCCTCCATCGCAGAGTCAAATGGACTTAACTCCTCTCCCATATCCCTGGGAGAAGGCGCCTTATCCAAAGAGGAAGTCGCCTTGGGAGGCGCACTTCCATCTACAACGCCAGCGTCCTCCACAGGCTGTTCACTGCACAAAAGATCAAGACGCAAGGTTAGCGCACGAATAACAGTCAAGTATACGCAAAATCCTAAGAGATCGCTAAAAAATACTTACATGGGGGTAGGAGACGAGGACACGTCCTTCTCCATCTCAGCCGTGGACGTACCTCCACCAGACTTCTCAGCATCCACACTGAAGACACGAAGGAACAAAAGTTAGAATAAAGTATAACTTGACAAAAGTTCATAACTAATAACTACGACACTTACTCCATCTGCACTTCAGTAAAAGATGGGCTCTTCTCAACCTCAGTGCGCGGCCTCTTGGAAGAACTTTCACCACCACTACTAAGCGCCCTCTTGCGCGTCAGTTGGGAGGACTCCTCCACCTCACTGTCAGTCTCCTCTAAATGAATAAGCGTTTTGCTGGGAGGAGACTGCGCAGTGTCAGGACCCTGCTGCACAGGAGGAGCCACCTCTTGCAGCGGCTCAGCTACCACCACATTAGGGGAGCCCTCAGACTCTGGGATAACCAAGTCCATGACACGCCTGCCGTTGCCTCCAGAATGGTCTGCTCACCATCCCCCAGAGGACGCACCCCCACTGCTACGGCACGCGGATTCTCCAAGTTAACAACCGCAAAAAGATCCATCTCTACGCAATAAAGTAGACAAAGAAAAGCAAGTTACATAAAGTATGGAAAACGAAGAAACGCTTACATTAATAACGACAGAAGGAGCACCCACCCGTGCCATCCGCATTCAAGAATGTGGGAACCTCTGTCTCATGCTCGAAGAAGTTGCGACTGATGCCCATATGCACCAGGAACGCTTCCGGATACGGTTTGATGGGAATACGGTTCTCATCAATGAGCGCCGCATGATCGACGTTATACCACGTCTCCGGGGGGCGCTCATCCTTGGGCAGAGTGGCACGGGTGTAAAATGGAAAGTGGGAAGGAAAGACGGCGGCGTCAATCCAGAAGAATTTCTCCCTCCAGTCCTTGAGTTTATCCACCTTCTTCACATAGCATTGTAACTTACCTACGCGCTTCGCGAAAGTAACCCACCCATTTGACCACGTCGCGTGATAGAACGCGCAGAATAATTGGAGGGTCGGGTGAATCGCAAATAAGCGACAGTTCACCTCAAAATTGGCGATTTTCCCAGCACCAATACAGTGCAATTGGGAGATGTGGAGCTCGTAATAATTGAGTATATCACTCAAGAGCACGGAAATGGGTACGCGCTGATTCGCCCACTCGAAAAAGCGCGTATATAGCCCCACCTTCCCATCGGGGAAATTCGCAATGGTGTCATTTGGACCTGGCACCTCTGGGTGCAGATCATAAGGGATAAAATAATCCGAGGTGAACTGATTCAGTTCATCTTCGGTTATGTCAGAAGTAAAATCCTGAAGTTGCATAACCATTTTGTGTTTTCGAATGTGCGCACGCGCTATTACCTTCGGATTATCGTTCTTTGATAGCAGATTGGAAGATATAAAAATGGTGGAAATATGATTTTTACTGTGGATATCACAGTAAAGGGAGGCGGTAGCTTATATAGTTTTTCACCCACCACAGATGGTTGACACGTGTATCCCACTAACTCGAATCGTGTGGATGGGAGAGCTGACGGTACAGGGCAAGTGGATAACTTCTCCACTTCCCAAGGTACCCGAATTGCACCTTTTTTGGACTAGATACATCATACGTGCGTTGTTGGCGGTAAATTTTTGAAATCTTCCCGCGTACGCGTGGGGAATAATTTCGACACGTCTTTAGTCTAGCATCCGCAGGTTTTACCCTGCGCACACTAGACTGGGGGGACATGATGACGTATAGTCTACACCCGGGCCACGGACCCGATTAGTAAACAATACTAATATATAAGCCCACCACGTATGGGCCGCTACGGCAATTAATGGACTACCACTTATACGGTTTGGGCCTACAAGGCCCAAGCCCAAAGCTATTCTCGGATAGGATTGGGAATATCTCCTAAATAAAGGGGATATACACCAAATATCCAAGGTCGGCGAATACGCTGAGGAGTAGGGAACAAGAAACCTACTAGGGTTTCATGTGTATATAAAGGGCACCCATGCCCTCGGTAAAGGGACGACTTCATTCAAACCCTAACTCTTCACTAAACCCTAAATTTCGATTACTTACTCTCACGCCGGAGGATAATCGGGGGAGACAATCCCTCGATAAGCCTAACGGTGTTGGTTCTTTTTCTTAGTGCGCAGGTTCCACCCAGCATTAAGATCTAATTGGTACGAGAATAGAAGCCCTCACAAGTAATGCCCAACTTTTGTATCAACATTCTTGACTTAAGTATATAGGAAAGTTAATTTGTAAAATGAATTGTAACTAGTTTAGACAAATGTCTAAATGTAACTAGTTCAAGAAAATGTCTATTTTAAGTGCTTGTTAAAATAAAATGTATTTTGTCAAGTGTAAGTAAACTTTAGTACTTAATGCAAAATGTAAAATGAGGTTCGAAATAGAATGGTTAATCTATTAAAATACTTAATGACTCTAAACGTATTTTAAACATTCTAAATGATTTGTTAAGGGGTTTGATCATAATGCCACATAACAAATATGTACGAACCTGTGTTATAGCATACGAGGACTTGAGGTGTTGAATGTATGTTGAGACAAAATATGATTACGAGTAACTTGTACATTTTACGTTATGTATCAAGTTACATGTTTGTCATCAATCAAAATAAACGAGACTGTATAGATTAAATATCGTAATATTTGCACTAACAATCTCCCCCTTTTTGATGATGACAAAATATGTAAACGTGATAGATAGTAAAATGTAAAAAGTTACTTGTGTCCGTACTACCTTTTACATTACCTTCTCCGTTTACACTCTCTTCTCCCCCTTTTGTCGAAACAAAAAGGGTGTGTCCTTGGAGTTAACTTCATTTCTCCCCGAAAAGGCGAGCTTGCATCATCCCTAGTGAAGTTAAATTGTCTACTCCAATCCCCTATGGTTGTTGCGTCTCCTAGGTTATTGCCCTTATTTGGTAGCGGATCCATGGATCAAATTTAGACTCTTAACGTACATCAAGGTTAGTTTTGTGCAACATATTTATATACATATAAAAAAATATGAGAAATGCATGATGAAGAAAATGCACATAGCAAACGATACACGTGGGTAAGCTATGTTAGAATATCTTCTCCTCCTTTTTGTCGAAACACAAAGGTGTGTCGAAGAGTGAGAAAGATGATGAATGCGTGCATGCTCCCCCTTGACGGTTGCTCCCCCTTGATCGAGGCGTTAAGGTATGATTAAAAAGCTACATAACAAATATTAGTGCAAAAATATATTCGTCCTTGGACGAGTATGTGATATACAACAAAGTGTGTATAAGATGCATTCTATAAATGTTTGACGGAAGCTCCCCCTTGCTCTAGGGCGTCAAGATGAACCTACAAAACAAATATTAGTATAATAGAAGTTTTGTCATTAGACAAATATGTCATATACAACCAAGTGTATAGACGATGCAATATGAGTGCTTGATGGATATTCCTCCTTGTTCGGGAGTGTCAAGAAGCACCTAAAATAAGAAAAATAATTGATACAAACTTCATCCTTAGTGCAAGTATATGATGATGAACCTACAATGAAATAATTAGTGCAATATATTTCATCTTTTTTACAAAGAGAAAATAAGATGTATATATGCAATATATAAATGATATAATCACAAGCAACTCAAAGTAGAGAACCATGATTATGAAATCAAAGATCTCATGAAGTGTAGTCTTCTAATAAGAATTACAATCATAAGAAAAACGAGAATATAATATGATAAGAGCCTACAAAATAATGCCTAGAAAGAAGATATGAAGTGAAGTTGGAATATTTAAGACTTAGAGTGAGTGGTGCTAGTGTTGGTGTCGGTTTACTAGTAGGATTCATAGTAGGTTGTGGTGATAACTTGATAAATGACTAAAGATTGATTAAAGTAGGTTTTTCGCTAATCCATAGTGAAGATGGTGATGGAAGGTGGTGGTGAAAACGTAGACAACTATTAAAGAATTAGAAACTCAAATGCTATAACGAATATAAAAATAGAAAATATGAACTCATGCAATCCTTATCTAAAATTCACATCTCGAGGGATATGACTCTCGTAATGCATAAGGGTTACGATTTGAATGATATTATTGATGCTAACAAGAACGAAATTCATTCATTGATTGACACAAATTATAAAAATGACCTATTCTAGGTGAAAATGGGAGAGAGAGTATTAATTGAGTATTAACATGGTTTTGACCGACATGATCTTTTATGACATTATCATCTAGCAAAGATGATGTATCATGCCATAATATATGATCGAATGGAATTAAAAGGAAGTGAAGACAATGAGCACTTAGGAACAGAAATTCCATATGAAAAAAAATAAAAATACTAAATACCTATATGAGGATGAGAATGACATCATATGATGGGAGAGTGTTGGTTAGACCAACGTGTTGAGAAAGTGTTGAGAATGACGGTTTTGATTAATATATCGTTTGCACTGACAATGACGTGCATGATATGTGTCGAGGAAGAAAAGGATGAGATCCTATTGTGGTGTTCTAGACAATGAAGTTGTGAGGTCCTGGTTTAAGAAAAATCTTAGACTCCATTTAAATTAGTTGTTGGTTGTGGAGATGAAGAAGTTTGTCAAACACATGATGTGTTTTTCACTTGATGAGGTATTGGTGCAAACTTGTGATGTTGGGTTAAAAAGGCTTGAAATACTTGTGGTTTTGTGAACCGATTTTAACTAAATGGTGTGTACCTATGTGTTGGTATTTGGTAGTCAAGTAAGTTTTTAATAATTGACAATAATTATAAATGATTCTTTCCGCCTAATCGTGATCACTATGGAATGTACGAATGAGATGAAGATAAAGGTTAGGAGTTGCGGTTAAGACGTGAGCTAGTATGTTTTGCGAGTGGTTCATAAGAACTATCCTGAATCACATAGCTTTCACATGCAGATGACGATGACGAGGCTGTGGTTTCTCAGATGTAGAGATTAGGAGATTTTTATAACTAAATAGAGGGAGATGATTTTTGAAGCGAAACATAATGAATTTGGAAAGAGTCGGTGAAAGATTACAAATGCAATCCAGCCTCTAAAATTAATTTTATATGATTCAAATTAATGCAGTGCAAGGGTCATACACATAAAAAAGATAATTAGTGTCTATACGTGTCAAAGATGAAATCATCAGATAATTAATACAAACAAACATTGGACTACTAGACATAAATGTTACCACATAGCAAGATAGCATCAAAGCAAACAATCATATATGAAAGAGCATGACTTTTTGAAATACTTGAGATAGTTTTGTCGTTAGACTTAGACATTTAAGTATACTTAGCTAAGTATACGAACTTGTGAGTAATATAGTATTGTTCATAACAATAGATATGATTTTTAATAGATTAGGGTCGTTGAAAGATACAAATGCAATCCAGCCTTACAAACTTAATATGCATAGTGCAAAAAATATGATGTGCAAAGTCAAACACATACAAAACAAGTGAAAGATTCATAAGATTATAAAATTGAGCAAATCATTAGAATATCATACGAAAAACTTAATGGAATTACAACAAAAGACACACTTGCAAATAGTAAGACAAACATCATATTAAAAACATGCATTATCAAATATGAGATATATTGCGTTAGACTTAACATTTATATCTTAGCTATAATAATCAATACGAAAGTAATGAAAATATCATACAAGTACATGTTTGACAATTTATAAGGCACGGAAACATATAAGCCAAAAAAGCAAGACAAAGCTTATCAAAATTATAACATTTGGGGCTGTTAATTTCTATCTACATAAGTTAATGAAAGTCAACAAAAGAAGACTTAATCATAATCAAAAAAACATTAATCAAAACACATGTATGATGTTAATGCAAACATAAAAGAAGAGAAAATATCATACAATACATGTTTAAATTTAGTACCCTAAAGGCAGACAAAACTTTTCAGTTTACATATTGACTTTAGGCAAATATTAATGAATAAAAATTTTTCAAAGTAATGGAGAATGAATAAGAAGAAATCATATTACTACTTGTTTGAATAAAATTTTAAGGCGGGATAGATTCCTATTAATACCCAAGTATATAAGTCTCCTGGGGAAGAGTAACTATATTTCAACCGTTAGGGTCAAAATTGAGTTTCTAGTGCAAAGGTTTCTAGTGCAATAGTCGAT
Organism: Artemisia tridentata subsp. tridentata; assembly: GCA_021014915.2. Taxonomy (NCBI): domain Eukaryota; kingdom Viridiplantae; phylum Streptophyta; class Magnoliopsida; order Asterales; family Asteraceae; genus Artemisia; species Artemisia tridentata. The sequence goes on along the minus strand of CP139505.1, from coordinate 144,860,206 downwards.
ATCTCATGTTATAAAGATAGGAATTCCTATTTTTGCCTATTGAAGTATATAAAAGATGATAGTTCACCAATACTTAGCTTAATGTGACTCAACTAACTTCATTATAACTAAGGTGATGAAGATGTCATGTTATACCCAAGAATTTAATGGTGTGTCGATAAACAATATGTTTTAATCGTGTGTTTAGAATCTAAGGTTTTTCGAATTAGATAGCTTAATGAATGACATATTTTATGTAGAGTTGAAGTGTGTACTATAAATGTGATTTGATCATCTAAGACCAAGAAATGTGTTTGTGTGTGATAATGGAATATGTTAAATTAAGAACGTTCTCAAGAAAGCTCTTTGGAATTTTATTCAACAAGAATCTAAGTAAGGTTACCAACTTCAATAGATCTTGTGTATGCTCTAGAGATGTGTAGTTTTAACCTTGGATGTGCACAAGGTTTAAACTAGATTATAAGCAAGGTTAGGTTATGATGTACGCTTGAAAGGAAATAGATACAAATAGTATCTTTCAACAAATAAGATTATCCCATGGGATAAAGTTATCATGCTTATGAAAGCAAGTATGACAAGATGAAGGAGATACGCTAGTTCATAGAACTTGTAGATGTTTATTCAAGATCATTTAGCCAATGAGGTGTAATGAAATCTCTTGTAACACAACCGTTCATGTCGCAAGGAGAGAATGATGCATAGGATATACATTATCCTTTTAACAAGATTAAAACTTAACGCATGATTTCTTAGGCATAATGTTTTTCAAAAATCATGTTTTCCTAAATGAAGATATGAAGCCAAAGTGTTTGAATTGGATAGTCCTATCCTAAATATATTTGGTCTCAAGATTATATTCACTAGATGATGAAAAGAGGAATTCACTCGAGTTTCTTATGTATACTCCTCAAGAGTCATTGTCGCTCGGGGGGCATGAGGTTGGCTTTGAGATTTCATTTTAACATATGTTGTTAAAATGTTGATTTAAGGTTTAACGAAACTTATGTACAAGTTTAACGACAAAGTATTACTAATACTTTGATAACTTGTGAAGGCAGTACTACTTATACCTAGTGGAAATTGATAAAAATTACCGGGAGCATCATGCTCATTTGATAGTGGATGTTCTAGCCATAATGAATCATCTAAGTCCTTATAGGTGGGAAAGTATGTTTGAGTTGGTTCAATGTGCATTTGATTCGGTACGAGTGTTTGGACAAAGGGATTTTTGAGCAATGCACTCAACGGATTCAAATGATGGTGGATTGGTTGATCTAGGTGGTAGGTCTTCTTGTGTGTCTAAAGAAGGATGTGGTGATGTAGAGGTTCGTTGTGCTATGGGAGTACTTAGGTTGATTATTTGTTCATAGATGTTGAAAACAACAAGGACGGATACTAATTCTTGTGGTCCATTGGTTGGTACAACTAGTGGGTGAAGTGCTTGAAGTTTTGGTCATGTATGTGAAGCTTAGGGGCTGAGACATATCACAGAGGTGAATGTGATGGGATGATGGTGAAAGAACAAGTGAACTTAAGTGATAAATGTTCAAGGATGAAAATCTATTGACATTTGCTTTATTTCTATTGATTTGGAGAGTGTTAGGATAAGTGTCAAAGTGGGGTAAATGCCACAATAGGTGTTTGTCTTGGATAGGTGTTAAAGTCGTGATGGGATAAGTGTTTTAACATATGTTGTTAAAATACTTGGGTGTTGATTTTTCGGATATGACTTTTAATGACTACAATCGTAAGTCAAATTTACTTGAATATTTCGAACAAAATACTTAAGTTGTCAATCCTACTTTGTTGAGATTGGATCACACTCAAGGATGGCAAGACTTGATAATACATCTTTAACATAAGCGTGAGTTATGACTCGATGTAAATCCTTATCGTCTTGGAGGATGACATATTATTTTCATGTTAACCAAGTGAGGCAACATATGTAGATACAAGACAATATCTACAGTTATAAGTTAGACTTGTGATTTTGACATTGTATGTAATCTTTGTAAATAATGAGTCCGGATTTGTTAGGAAGTTGTCAAGTCATAAAACAAGTCGAGCTAATGGGTGAAGGATGAGTAAAGGATGGAAGAATGCAGTTAATGTGGGTAATGATTACAAAATCTCAGTGGTTCACGGATTGCAAGGAACCAATTTTAAGGTTTCTTCCTTTATAGAGAAAGGTACCTTGGAGCATTTTCATGAAATTTGAAAGTATGATCAGATATGGTTATCCTATTGGTGCAAGTGAGATGACATGATCCTAATATAAGTGAATATCAGTGAAAAGTATCCTAGTAACAAAAGTGAGTGATCTAGAGTGCGGGATTTAGACGAAAATAAAAATTAAAAAATTTAAATGCAGGCTGGAGTTACCTTTCGATATAACGGGCGGAACCCTTAATTTGGTTCCGCCTCATCCGCGGGTAAAATTTTGGTAGTACCAAAAAATTACAAAGGCGGAACCAAATTTTTGGTTCCGCCCCATCCGCTAAGCCAAAATCCTTAACAGTGGGCATTTTTCGACACCCGAAACCCGTTCAAATCTCGTAATTTCTTCTAAAACATGTGTAATTAATTAGTTGTGATTAGGAAAAAACAATGAAACATGTATAAACACATGTATGGGTATAGATCATGCAAGGGCTAGAAATTTCACTAAAACGTGAAAAATGAAAATTGATAACATAATGATGTTATCCACCTGCACGACACTTGGTTAGTTCACAAAGCGTTAAATAACAGGTTAACATCCTATAAGGCATATAATGGTTCATACATCATTATTTCACACACTTTTTTCAAAGATACTGAATGCTTCGATAATCATTGAAAGTAGTGACACATTTTAACACTTGAACTATTAGGTAGGAGTTTGTGCAAAACAATATTTTTCAAAGTACTTGACTAGTTTTACTTAGTTATCATTTCTAAGTGAATTATGCGAGATTTTAATATAACATATGCAAAGAAAATTATCTAAGTCTATAAGCAATGCAAAAATAATTTACCAACTTAGTGCACAAAATCTAGCAAATGTCCTATTGTGCATAAACAAGAAATCAAACAAGTGAACAAATAACATGGCAAGATTGATACTTATGTTACATAATCAGACAAGTGTTCACAACAATTTTCAATAAGTAAACAACATATATGCAAACAACATAAACCAAAACAAGTAGTCATTTAGCATAGCATAAAAAAGAAAGATATTTTTCGTCACTTTGCGTTTAAATATGACGATGTATAAAAAGCTTGATTAGTTTCCTTTACATATATAAATATCACCATATTCTTTAGTTTCAAAATAAATTATATCAATGTTCAAAGGATACCAACTTACATTGCCCGACTCAAAAGTTTGAGTTACTATGTCAAAATGAAACTTAATATTTTGGATAGGTTGTAGCATTTGATTTATTTTACTTAATTAAATTTAGATTTAGGCCATGAGATTATTTTTAAATGAAAGTAGACTTAATTCCCTTTAAAATGATAGGTGACACGACTTCTACGGACTTACGGTTAATTAGTTATGATTTTTTTGAAGTTGGCCAAAAATTGCATACTGTGTAGACCAAGGAACCCTTTTCCAAAGGGCAAGGAACCCTTTAAAAGGTTCCGTCTGATCCGTGCCTCTCTGAGACAGAATGTCACAGAATGTTAAAAACATGTATTTTCGCAAAGCGAGAATGTGTAGGACTTACTAGATTTGGTAGTAAACATATAACACACCTATTTTAACATCATTTCTACTTATGTGACTTATCTAAACATTTACGGAGGTTATTTTTCAACTAAATTTATAGTTATCCCAAACGCTCCTTTCAAAACCGTATTTTTCGTAAATTTGCTCTAAGCACATAGTTTGATACTTACAAATTCTTTCAAGAAATATTTTCTTTTATTTTTCAAGGAAACCTTCAAGCTTGTATACAAAGTAATATTTAACAACAAAATTTCTAAGTATAATTAGAGAAACATTTTTCATATTATATTCCGCTTCAATGGTAATTTGATACATGGATCGTACTCCATTTTAAAAACCATTTGTTTTAAAAATAAGAGCCACAAGGTTCTAATACCAATTGTGAAAACGTAGAGGGGAGGGGGTGAATACGTTACCATTTTAAAATCTTAAAACTTGTTGTATCAAATATCCGATCAAGCTTGTTTTAATATGAAAAATGCCAATTATAGTCTATGGCTAATATAAGCATACACTAACACAAGTTGTCACACAAGCATAACCATCAAGTCACAACACAAGCAATAATATAATGCAAGTATAAAATTAAAGTAGTAAGTAAAAGAAAGTGCAAACCAGACATGAGTATTTATAGTGGTTCGGTCACGGATCTCCTCTCCGCCCTACTCCACTCCCCGAGTACCCAACTCGAGAGTTACTTTACTAAATCAACAAGCTCCCTTCTCGGTGGAGAAAACCTTACAAACGTCGCTTACACTTTTTCTGGTACAAAGCTAAATACCGGGTTCTAGTTCGAGGTAGAACCAACCTAACGTCGCCTATACAATATTTCCGACACTAAGCTAGATGTCGAATTTTTTTACAAGGGTACAACCACTCCCGTTATGTTTTATGGCCCAACATAAAAACCTTGTGTTTTATGGCACAAACACATAAACCATCTAATCTAGTTTGGTGAATAGATTGTGATGATACAATGATGTTTACAATGATGATCCATGACACAAATGTCTAATGGATATGAATGACTAATCTAAATGAACTTCCATTGATAGAAAGCCTTCAATGGATGAAGATCACAAGTTCCCTATGCTTGTTGTGATAGATCTTCATATATGTATGCTTGTGGTGGATGATGACTCAAGATCTCTGAGCTTGCTTCACATGATCATTTCGGGAGTATGCTTACAACATAATGAAAGTTAGTAATATTATGATCATGTGAGGGTGATTAATGTATGTTACTACATTGATATCTACTGATCTAAATGTATGCAAAAGGGTAGAGAGAATATGTGTTTAAGTGGTTGAGAAATGAGTGAACAATGGGCTGCTATTTATAGCCATTTGGCTTCAGCAACCCACGGATCACACGGAACAAAAAAAAGGGTTCCACCCTTTATAATTTTTGGCTCCGTGGTCTCCTGACAGAAAATCTAAAAATCTTTATCAAATCTTTCCAAAATCAAATCTAAATCTTTCCAAGATCTTTCCATAATCTTACATGAAATCTAACCAAGATATATTCTTAGAATTTGCTAGACTAGGATGATCCAAGGCATGATGTAATAAACCATTTTCTTTTTGACTTAAATATATAGGAAAGTTAATTTGTAAAATGAATTGTAACTAGTTTAGACAAATGTCTAAATGTAACTAGTTCAAGAAAATGTCTATTTTAAGTGCTTGTCAAAATAAAATGTATTTTGTCAAGTGTAAGTAAACTTTAGTACTTAATGCAAAATGTAAAATGAGGTTTGAAATAGAGTGGTTAATATATTAAAATACTTAATGACTCTAAACGTATTTTAAACATTCTACATGATTTGTTAAGGGGTTTGATCATAATGCCACATAACAAACATGTACGAACCTGTGTTGTAGCATACGAGGACTTGAGGTGTTGAATGTATGTTGAGACAAAATATGATTACGAGTAACTTGTACATTTTACGTTGTGTATCAAGTTACATGTTTGTCATCAATAAAAAATAAACGAGACTGTATAGATTAAATATCATTATATTTGCGCTAACACATTCTTCCACCTAAACATCATAAACCATTGGGTAGGCCACGAAAGAAAAGAACTAGGGCTTTTACATAAAATGATGATACTGATAAAGAAAGTAAGTTGTCACAGTCTAGTAGGAGTGTAGTTTGTGGTATTTGTGGCAATGCTAGACACAACAAGAAAACATGTCTTGGGCAAGGAGGTGTAACAGGAAGTCAAGGCAGTACCCATCAGTCACAAAAAACAGCTTCATCCTAGGCAAAAGTGCCATCAAAGAAGAAGACAAAGGTTAAAGGTAACAACTTTGAAGCAACTAAACAAGCTCAATGTCAAACTGATGCTCAATCTCAAAGTCATGTGCATGAAACCTGTAGTCAGTCTGAAAGTCAATCTGAAGCAAGTGTGGTCCAGCCTGAATCTGGAAGTCAAGTTGATGTTGCTTCTGATGTGGCTCCAAAACAAGTGTGGACTTGGAAGAAGATTATAGCAGCAAAGATGGCTTCACCACAAAAAAATGTTGGTTAAGTATTTCAAAGACAATGGTTTTCATCGAATATGTAATTCCTAGACAATATTTTCTATCTTTTAACAATGTGTGTTTCTGAACTATGTAGACTACAAAATTTTATGCATTTGGAAATATATCCAATTTGCATTATGTAATAAATCATCTCTTGTTAGACTATGGGATTAATTGAGGTTTAAATGTATCCATTTGTCCCTTTATCCATTTTGTACCTATTGTTGTAAGTTCATACAAACACTTATAAGTTTTGACTTTAACATAGTAAATTACTTTCATTATACATGAAAATTGACTATTTGATAGTCAATTTACCAGCTTGCGTTCTTACTTGGATAATGTTTCTGTATTTTGACAAAGAGCAAAGAAGAATCAACAATGGATGAACAACACCAGAGCAAGTTTATGTTCATACTTGAAAGTGGTGTCTGTTCATCCATCGTTGATACTTCTTCCATCTTTGATACTTGGATATGTCTTGAATCTGTGTTTGTGACTTGAATCATGTTTTTCTATTGTCACAAAGACCGATGAAGAATCAAAAATGGATGAGGAAGAATCTGTGTTTGTGAGTTGGATAATGTTTGTGTGGCTAACCTACTGGTAAACCAATAAAGGCAGGAATAACATATTTATAGTCATAACCAAGGACCAAAGTAGATGAAGTCAATGTTTTGTATTAGTCAACCTACATTGAAGCTTCCTAAACACACAAAACAAACTAATGTACATGACTTCTACTTTCTAGAAAGCTTTCCAAAACACAAAAAACCAGTGTCTTTCTAAAGACACTAAATAAACCATATGCAAACTACAAAGATGACTATCCAGGAGAATACACACAAGTTCCTCAAACGGAAAACTTTCTCCTTCTCAAGAAGGAGATCAGCTAGGGATGCTTGGTGAGCAGCCTCTAGCTCGATTGCCCTGTCTCCCGCGTTGACAGCCTCTAATGTCTCAGCCATGAGGTCGGCTTGGCATTCTTGTAAGGCCGCCTCATTACGGTGAAGGTGCCTCCTCGAGTAGAGGATCACCTCCCTTGCTCTTGGTTGCATTGGTGGATCGTACCACCCATTGATGGGACATGTGGATCCCTGAAAAACAAAAATCAAGACATTGACGTTTAAAATCATAACTTGAAAATAAACGTTTAATCAAAAAAAAACCATTAGACTTAAACCATGATTAAACTAAACGTGACATTTTAACTTAAAGCAACCCAACCATTAACGCACCTCAATAGGACAACCATAGTAACGCCTTCAGGCGTTCACATTGTTCCAACACGTTCTTACGACCGCCCGCCTGCCACATACGCAACACACCATTGTTAAGATTTGATCGAAAATAATTAGGATAAGATTTTATGAGAGAGAAGGGAGTTTAGGGATGAGTGGTGAAAAACTTTAGCTTTTATTAACATACAGTTACTGTAGCAACTGCAGAAGCCGCATAGTACTTACTCACACGTCAATGCAAAATGACGATTATGCCCTAATGCTAAAAACCAAATGTAACAGAAAGGAATGGCGTTGACCAGCGGATTACGGGTCAAAGGACACAATCGGCCTCAAAAACATGGAAAAGGGACGCACGGCGACGATTTTCCCAACTTTTGGGCCCCTGCGATGTTTTTTGGAAAGTTTAGGGACCAACGGTGTATTTTTGTCTTCATATAATCTCTACTACTTATAAGAGTTAGGCTCAAATCTTAAAACTTAAAAATAAGTAAAGATTTTTATTTTTATTTTTTTTAAACCCCTTAATACTCTCTTAATAATCCTTAATAAATGGAACATCACTTAGTCAACTTTTTATGAATAAATGGAATAAATGAAAACTTTTTTCATATCACTTAGGTTCCGTTTGGTTTTAGGTGGGATTAGAATCAAATTTGAATTTGAATTTGGATTTGGATTTTGTTTGAAAGAATAAGGAGTGAGATATTATTTATTATATTATAAAAATACATTTATTTTATTAAGAAATTATAATAAAATATATTATTTAAATGAGTAAACTGCAAAAAATGTCCCCAAACTTTGCGAAAATTACGAAAGATGTCCTCAAAAAAAATCTGCAAATATTGTCCCTAAACTTTCAATTTTTTGCAAATTATGTCCTTGCCGCGTTACTATAGCTGCAAAAAATGTTTGAAAAGATAACGCTCGTTAGTTTTGGCCGTGTGAAATGACTATTTTACCCTCGCCTACTACAGGGACATTTTTTGCAAGAACATTTTGTACAATTTACTATTCATTTTCTTTTTAACTTTCCACCACCACCACCACACAACCACCCTTTACCCTTCATCTTCATCTTCTTCGGTGACCACACCCAGATTCCGGTCACTTTTTTTTCCCTTTATCTTTATTTTTATCTTTGTAATTATAAACTTGATCAACCTATATGTCAGTAACCACATATAAGCTTCTAGTTGTTTCTTTGATCATATCTTGTAAAAAAAATATAAAATATTTAAGCTTTAAAGATATTCAAAATTTTAAATAGCTAATAGTTGTTCATGTGGATAAGTGAGCATCTGGTGACAAACAAAGTCTGATTCAATACCAAGTGGGGTTGTCTTTTTGTTGAATCTTGTCCCGTTTGAAAGATGATGATCGAGCTTGTAAATTGATTTCATGTGAAAACTTTGTTGGGTCAGCAACTACCCAAATGTCCCTGACAAAGATTTGAACATAAAATAGCCCCAACACTCACTGACAGAATATCAGTGATCATCTAACCCACTGATGATCAGTGAGAATGTCATCCCCCTGATATACGGGAGAACCTCAATAGCATACTTCAAAAGAGTTGGCAATAAGACCAACTGAAGTAAGCGCTTTAATCATTGATGTAGTCTCAGTGAATAAGGTACTTGAGCAAACATCAGGGACACTGAGATCTGACAAATGTCTCTCTATCCCTGATGGCCTTTCTCTCATTGACAATGACCACCTCACCAACCTTAAACATAAATGATCAAGAAGTTATGCCTGATCAACATGACTCCCTGAAACAAGGCTCAAGATTAGAGACATCAAGAATCTGGGATGAACTGATTAAAGAAGACACATTCACTGAACATCAACAGCAGTAGTTCATGCCTCAGATATTGTCAAATAGTTCTTACAAACTTACTTAGTGCTCATCAGCCAGTATGTACTACAAAACTCTAGCTCAGGAACATAGGATCATCAAGGGCAGGAATACCTTGATGATCTATCAGCTCTCTGATCAAAGACTAAGAAGTTTAGGTGAAGACTATAGAGTTTAAGAGGGAAAACTCTTGGGAAGATAAATATTGTTCCTTCCCAAGACACAAAAGAAGCTCATGGGAAATCGGTGCTGTCAACTCCGGTAAACCAAAAGGACATCAAAGCTAGATGTCTAGGCACGTGCCTATCTACGAACAGTTGGCAAGATCACTATTCCCACGTGAAGCAACAGTAAACTCACCGCTATATAAACCCGTCGCAACCAAATAAGAATGTGTGCATTCAATAGAGAGTAAGTAGTGAGAATCTCATAACATAGTTAGAGTGTTAGAATTCTCAACACACTGAGAACCCAAGCCTAGCTTGCTTCTTTGTGTCTCTTAATTTGTCTCTTACCATGGATAGCTGTCTGTAACTATCCTTATTGAAAAGCCAACCAAGTTATTAGAGTGTCTAAGTGGGTTCTTGAGTAACCTTGTAATTTCGTTTATCATGAATCATAATCTCGTTATTCTTTCCATGTCCAAACGGCACGTGTTTATGTACACTTTGTTAATTCATGAGTTGCTCAAGTCAAACTGGACCAACTAATAAGGATTTATTTGGTACCTTTTTAAGGGGTCATTTAAGCCTAAAATCGAGTAAAAATGATCAAATATTGCCTCAAATCGTTTTGGTGTTTTTAATTTTTATTTTTTTTATTTATTTATTTTTAATTGTATTTTAGGTACTTGGGACGAGAATTGTTGGAGCATATTTGGACGATAAAGTGAAGAAAACGACGAAGTCACGAAAAGTACGTCAGACTTGGAGGTCTGACGGTGTCACTAGACACAACGTGACGCTGTCCCTTGTAAACTCGTGGAAGATTTCTAGTGTTAAGCTAACAAGTGACGCCTCAAAAGATTTTGAAGGCTTTATAACCTAACGCCGTCAGGTGTAAAGTGGAGATGGGCGTCACGCTTTATGCTAACAAGAGACGGCTCAAAAGGATTTTACAAGTGACGGCCTCAAATCTCTTTCTGACGCCGTCAGAGCGGCGATTACACAAATGAAACCCTAAACCACGGCGAGTTGACGGCGTCAGAGGCTATAACCTGACGCCGTCAGAACTGTATTCCTATATATATTTTCAAAAGTTTTCATTGTAAAGTGTGACATCTTTGGAGAAAAACCCCTAGTCGAATTTCAGCAGCTTTGTAAGGGTTTTTCAACCCTTGAACCTTATACTTTATTGAAGATAAGTTATTCGTTTAATCATTCAATATGTCTATGTGTTGTTTGATTAATTGTTTATCTTTTCTTCTATCTATCATGCTAGCTTAAGTTTGTTTGTGTTTGCTTAGATCTAATGAAACCTAGTTATTGAATATTGATTTGTTGTCTCTTGTTTAGTTGATTGTTGTCACGTTAGGTTAAGAAAACTGGCTGACCTCTTATATGTAACTAACTTGAACGTCTTAAAAACGCAACCGTAGAGTGCACTATTGGTTTTGTTCGTTGTATTTATTGCGTGAATTGAGGCTTGTAGATCCTAGAAAACTTAATGGATGTTAAGGGATTTAGGGGAGACTAATATTCATAGAGTTGGGGACTTCGGCACCTCCCCATGACCAATAATAAGGAATACGACGCTTCAACTACAACAAGGACGTGACAATTCAACGAATCAATAGGAGATAACTAGGGAGTAATTAAATCTAAGTAAACACGCTTTTCCTATCATAAGAAGTTCACCAATTTACTTTTTCTTGTTTTTTTATTTTTAATTTTAGTTTTATAATTAGTTTTTGGGTTAGTTGATTGATGCGTGTCGCGTGTCGTTGCGGTTTAGCAGTATTAATGCCTACTCAAGTTTTAAATTTATATTTAGCCGACTTATCAATAAAACACACACTTAACGAGCAGTGTACCCGGTCAGTATGAATATAATGGTAAGTAGAGTGTCGATCACTAAGAGTGGAACGTATTATCTAGTTATTCTAATCAGTATTTTAATATCTTAAGTTAGCTATACAACCTAATCTAACGCAAGGGGGTTCAGCCTGAGAGACTGGCACGGTTTGGTTATGATTAAATAGTAAACTAAACTAATGAGCACGAATCAGCGATTAGCACACACGTACACAGATGAATACTTGAGACAATAAGAAGACCTGTCCTGATAATTAAGTAGCTTGTCACTTGTTTTATTGCTAGTTTTATATGAAGTGTATATAATTAACCCTTTCTCGTTGGCTCTAATCTTATCGGCGAGTAAACCCTTAATGATCACTTATGTCTATCCCACTATCCTAGAATATTGAGCATTTGTGATGCCCACGTTTTGTATACGCTAGAATAGATAGGCGAGGAAGGGGCATGGCGACCCAAGCAATGCTCAGCTAGACACAGAGGTTATCAATGCACTAATAAAAGTCACCAAAGACATCAACATATAAACTTTAATTAATGGGAAAGCAATTTTAAGGGGTGCCCATGATTTTCCGTAGTCACATGGAATCGGCCCATCAATCCTGATGAATTAAAGTGTACTAATACAATAAAACAAAACTACTTAATGAATTGAATACATGCAGGACCTTCTTACAGCTCTTGTATCTTCGTTTAGGGTGTGTCTTGTGCTATTAATACGTCTGAATTCGGCTTTAGGGTTTCTGTCTCTCTCTTCTGAGTTTTGCTAGGTCTCTCGAAATTCGTCTGGCCTTGGGGTATTTATAGTTTCTGTCTGAGGGTTAGATGCGGCGCATAGGATAAGTAGATGCGGCGCATTGACTTAACTTCGCGTGGGGTCCAAGATTAATATATTCAGGAATATTCGTACACCGCCTTAAGATGCGGCGTAACTCCATTTCTCTATGCGGCGCATGTCCTTTGCTGTCTTGGATTGTAGCTTGTGAAATCTTGATAGTGATACGCCGTATGTAAGAATATGTTGCGGCGTATCTGGAGCAGAATGATCTTGATCTTGTACATTTCAGTAGACTCTTAACATCTTGCTTGTTTTGCTCCATAATTAGTTCAAAATCGCCAAGTTTCACATAATACTTGTTTTTACCTGAGAATTACAAAAGTAAACATTAACGTATCAATTCTCATATATAATATAATAAAACAAGTCAAATAAATAGGATAAATGATGATAATAAAATGTACTTATTTGAGTTCATCAAATATCCCCCCACTTGAACTTTACTTGTCCCCAAGTAAACCTTAGAATGAATTTTATGAAAATGTATCCTAAAAGATATTAGGATTTATTTTTATATTAAAGCATGTATTCTTTTATTGTCATATTTGCACAACCAAGCACTTAACGAATTAGAAATAAAATAAAATATTTTGATAAAAGCAAATCTAATCGTTTAACTGTCCAGTCGTGACGAATATTCTATCATAAGCTTGGCAAGTATACGCATCTCCCCCACTAAAGCTAAGGAATAACAAGTCTAAAGCGGTAAAAAGGGTTTGTTGGTTAAGGGTTAATCATCCTTTTTAATCTCTATCGATCTCAAATTCCAGAAAAGGCGACAAAATCACAAATACATGATCGAATCCACGACCACGATACTTGCAATTGCTCAAATCCTTAACTCGAATAGGTTAAAGATAGGACCAAGTAATCTTCACCAATAATATTATATCAAAAAGGGCGACAAAATCATAAATACATAGCCGAATCCACGACTACGATACTTAAGATTGCTCAAATCCCTAATCTCAATAAATCAAAGGTTTGGATGAAGAATGATATAGGGTATGGATAATATTTGGGATACAAATTGGTGTAAAATGAAAAATAAACAAAACAGATAAATTAAAATCCTAAGTGTGGTAAATTACTTTCCTAACCATCCCATGAATAAGACTCATATCATTGAATAACTCACGCTTTAACACTTGAAACACACGCTTTAGGTAGACACGAATTATGCTCAACAAAATCTCAATCAAAGAATAACCTTAGTTGGCGTTCCCATAACGGCCAACTCCCATTCAATCCATAAATATAATATACAACAAATAGTGGTGATATCGACCACTTAATACAAAACTTTACATAAGTTGGTTAAAACAAACTTCCAACTTTTCCTTTTTCTTTTTCTTTTCTATTTTTTTGATTTTTTTTATTTATTTATTTATTTTTTTTTTTTTGACATCAACATATATGTGTAAAATTTCACAACTTTTCTATCACTATTTTTCCGGATAATTTTTTTATACTCTTCATACTTTCAGAAATAACTGTAATAGCGAAAGTAGTAAACACACGAAAAATAAACTCAAAGTTATACAATATTTACTTTCATACCAATTGCATTGTGCAATTTTCTGACTCAACCAAAGATAATGAATTACGCACGCGAACACAGGTAATGTAAGGAAACACACTTTGCCTAAAGCAATTAACCACAGATTTTAATCTACAGGGTAGGCTAAGGTGTAAGGGTGTAACGAAACATTATAACAAAGGTGTAAGAAACGAAAGGAATGGCTCTGAGGGTTTTTTCTAGGGGTATCTTACTCTAAAAGTGAGAGTAACAAAAGGTTTATACGGGGGTTAACTAACCAGTGTAGTTAGTTAATATCACATAACATATAAAGGTTATTTGGGTGTAATCCTAGAAATTTACCAATTTAGACAAGTCACTCCAATTATATAGATAATACTTATTATGGTGGTCTCGAATAGTATACAAGCCAAGTTCTACAGTTTACAAGTCACCGGCACACTCATAGATTTGTGAATTTTGATAAGTTCACAATTTTTGGAAATAATGTTATGTGTGCAGCTATGTAATTTAGACTTTAAACATAAAAATGCTAAAAAAATTTAAATTTTGATATATTAAGCGCATTTTAAGCATATTTTGAAAAAGTTTAGGACAAGTAAGTGTTCTAATTCTCCAATCCCCCCACTTAAGTTAAACAACGTCCTCGTTGTTTGTGTCAAAGATTGAAAACTGGAAAATAAAAGAATTAGAACAGAAAAACTCCCCTGAGATTTGCTCGGTATGATCCTCCATTATTCGTATAAGAGCAAAAATCAACTTTCTTGTGGATGAGAACGTTTAAGCTTCAAAAATGATGTATCCACAAGAATGCAGGAATCTATAATACCATTAAGACTTTAACACACCTGAGTTAAGAAGGTTCAAACTTGCATAATACATTAGTAGTTAGTAAAAATAAAACTTAAAAAATTAAAACTGAAAATCATCAGGTCAGTCGATACGCCGTATCTTATGGAAGAAGATACGCCGTATCGAGCCTGGAATAAATACGAATCAGAATAAAAGATGCGTCGCATCCTTAACCAGGGATGCGCCGCATTAAATAAACTGACAGAAAGTTTTAAAGTCAAAAATAAAAATGCAGAAAATTAAATAAGATATGACCATTGCAGGCGATGCGTCGCATCTTATGATGGAGATGCGCCGCATCTTCTGCAGGTCTGACAGACTCAATACAAAATCAGAAAATAAAATAAAAGATAAGCATGGGTTGCCTCCCACGAAGCGCTTGTTTTTGTTCGAGTCACGAGCCTGACTCCACCCTTATTTACTGTGTAATAGGGTGTTGTTCCCCCCACTTGGGATCAAGTGCGGGTGATAATAGCAATAAACACGAAAAGAGTGTAAATTTGCTAGTAAAGATGGAAGAAATAAATAAAGATCATACCTTGGCAATATATGTACATCTTTCCTATCCTTACCCGGTTTGGTTGATAAATTGGATGACTTGACCATTCCATCTGAAAGAGTAGTGTGTTGAGGAAAAATGAGTCTCCTTTCTTCTTGGTTAGTCTCTTTGGTAGTAAGGAGTCCCTTGACTTCCGCAGAAGATGAGAAAGGGTCTTTGGCAAGTAAAAGTTCGAGTTCCTCTATATCCTTCATAGGGTCGAAATCATCATCTTCATCAATCATAACAATGTTTAAGAGCTCATCACCAAACTCTTCCTCGAGCTCCACCAAAAACGGGTTGATCACAGGTGCTTCAATAAGTAGTGTAATAAATTTGACCTCATCATTCTTTTGTTTTTCAACCTGTTTAGGAAAACTAGCAAGATTATTAGTAACGGGATTAATAATATTAAATAAATTTGTACCACTTTGTATTGTAAGTGACTCCAATTCATCTTGTGAATCTCCATTTTCAACTAGTGGTCTTGCAATTTCAGCATCGTCCCGAATTTCATTTTTAAACAAGTCATCCCAGATTTCTTCAAAATCCCTCGTTGGGTCAAAATCTGGTTGAGATATGTCATCATATACAATTGCGTCAAATGGTTCGAAATCAAAATTAGAATACTTTTCATCTTCATCCGATGGATTGTCTAATGGTGGTAATACGATTGCAGAATATTCTTCAACGTAAGGTTCCGTATACACATCATCTTGTGCAATCTCCGGAGAAAAAGTACTATTAATAACAATTTCCGAAATTGGTTTCACTGTATATGAATCTTCTTCATCATCATTTGACATACACCAAGTGTGTTGAAATGGCAATTTGTTTCTTTCTTTCCTTGACTTTTCTTGTCCTAAAATCAAGTATTCTTCCATAGTGATTTCTTTCGTCTCAATGACTTGTGCACCATATCTTGCTCTTTTCCAATCATACACCTGATTATTGCTCAAGGCTCTTTCCTCTATAAATTTGACATATTCTTCCATTGTAATATCCGGATCGTCCATCTTCCTAAAATAAAACTTACTCGTGCAAAAGAAGAGTGAAACAATCAAAGTAAAATAAAATTTGCTGATATCTGTAGACGATGCACCGTATCCAAAAAGCTGGATACGTCGTATCTTATTTCGTTAAAATTTAATCAGACTTTTATTCAAAAAATAGATACGCCGCTTAGAATTAGAATGCGCCGTATCAGTTTTAAATTATCAAAAATCGTTTATATTTATTAAAATTAAATGCGTCGTATTAACAAAAGTTAATGCGCCGTATTTTCGTTACGTTTCAAAATACAAGATTTTTGATTTAGTAGATGCGCCGTATCGATAGAAATCGATGCGTCGTATTTGTTTAAAAATTCGAAAACTGTTTTTAATTTAAATCGAAAATACGCCGTATCTGTTAAAACAGATGCGTCGTATGGCGTTAGGGTTTAGAAAATTTTCTTATTAAAAACAGAATACGCCGTATCTTGGGAAAAGATGCGTCGTATTCGAATTTATTAAACGTGTTGTATTTTATAAAAATTAAACGCAATACGCCGTATCTATGAAAACCAGTGTTGCAAAAAAAGGTCTATAAGGCCGATTAATCCCCGATTAGGTGCTACAAGGCCACCGACCTTGCCGATTTATGTAACTGGGTCAAACAAATAGGTCAACTGTGGTCAACGGCGATCAACGGCGGTCAATGGTGGTCAAACTTGCCGGAAACCTATAAATCTTGCCGGAAGTACCCAAAACTCACTGTAAACTTATTTTGATCACTTATAGTAACTGTTTAAGTCTATTACAAGTTGCTTTTTAGAAAATGCCTTGCCGGAAATACCTAAAACTCACCGAAAATACACAAAACTTGCCGAAAATAACTAAAATTTGTCAGTAATGCCAATCCGATTAATCACCGATTAATCCCACCTAGACCGATTACAGGCTACAAGGTGGTCGACCGTCCGACTACCGATTCGCGATTTTTGCAACCTTGGTGAAAACAGATGCGCCGTATCGTTTGTATCAGCTCAGTACAACGATAGCAGAATGCAGAAAAATACAGAAAAGAAAATAAAAAAATAAAAACAAACAAAAAGAAACAAAAATTAAAGAAAATAAAAACACACAAAACAGAAAATATGCAAATAATACAATGAATGCAATTTATCTAATATATAACAGGGTTAGTGGTTAGAATCTAAAAATTAAAAAAAAAACCTAATTAAAATACTAATCAAATTAACAGATAATAACAATTCACTCCCCGGCAGCGGCGCCAAAAACTTGATGCGTGTCGCGTGTCGTTGCAGTTTAGCAGTATTAATGCCTACTCAAGTTTTAAATTTATATTTAGCCGACTTATCAATAACACACACACTTAACGAGCAGTGTACCCGGTCAGTATGAATATAATGGTAAGTAGAGTGTCGATCACTAAGAGTGGAACGTATTATCTAGTTATTTTAATCAGTATTTTAATATCCTAAGTTAGCTATACAACCTAATCTAACGCAAGGGGGTTCAGCCTGAGAGACTGGCACGGTTTGGTTATGATTAAATAATAAACTAAACTAATGAGCACGAATCAGCGATTAGCACACACGTACACAGATAGATACTTGAGACAATAAGAAGACCTGTCCTGATAATTAAGTAGCTTGTCACTTGTTTTATTGCTAGTTTTATATGAAGTGTATATAATTAACCCTTTCTCGTTGGCTCTAATCTTATCGGCGAGTAAACCCTCAATGATCACTTATGTCTATCCCACTATCCTAGAATATTGAGCATTTGTGATGCCCACGTTTCGTATACGCTAGAATAGATAGGCGAGGAAGGGGCATGGCGACCCAAGCAATGCTCAGCTAGACACAGAGGTTATCAATGCACTAATAAAAGTCACCAAAGACATTAACATATAAACTTTAATTAATGGGAAAGCAATTTTAAGGGGTGCCCATGATTTTCCGTAGTCACATGGAATCGGCCCATCAATCCTGATGAAATAAAGTGTACTAATACAATAAAACAAAACTACTTAATGAATTGAATACATGCAGGACCTTCTTACAGCTCTTGTATCTTCGTTTAGGGTGTGTCTTGTGCTGCTAATACGTCTGAATTCGACTTTAGGGTTTCTGTCTCTCTCTTCTGAGTTTTGCTAGGTCTCTCGAAATTCGTCTGGCCTTGGGGTATTTATAGTTTCTGTCTGAGGGTTAGATGCGGCGCATAGGATAAGTAGATGCGGCGCATTGACTTAACTTCGCGTGGGGTCCAAGATTAATATATTCAGGAATATTCGTACACCGCCTTAAGATGCGGCGTAACTCCATTTCTCTATGCGGCGCATGTCCTTTGCTGTCTTGGATTGTAGCTTGTGAAATCTTGATAGTGATACGCCGTATGTAAGAATATGTTGCGGCGTATCTGGAGCAGAATGATCTTGATCTTGTACATTTCAGTAGACTCTTAACATCTTGCTTGTTTTGCTCCATAATTAGTCCAAAATCGCCAAGTTTCACATAATACTTATTTTTACCTGAGAATTACAAAAGTAAACATTAACGTATCAATTCTCATATATAATATAATAAAACAAGTCAAATAAATAGGATAAATGATGATAATAAAATGTACTTATTTGAGTTCATCATTTATTAACAACTAATTCCGCCCACTCCTTCAAAACCGAGATTTTAATTGCTTTCTAAAAAATATAACAATACAAAAAGAATCATCCCTCACCTCTAGACCTATCTCGTCATACATCTTGACCTAACGATACTATTCCCTTAGAGAACGATCAATCCCCCAGACTTACCTATACTACACTACAACGATCAGGTACACTGCCTGAAGGATTGCAAGCTTCTCAAGATCCCTTTAGAAGTAAAACCTTTTGCGTGGACGCAATCCTCGCATCACCAACAAACTTGGTTAAATCCCTTGAGAGATTCTTGAAGGTTGCTCGGGATACCATCAAAGGCAAAAAACCCAAACATAAAAAAATGTCACCAACACTTTTATTCTTCACAATCACCCCACTACCATCCCTCCGCCACTCCCATCACCTTCCCTCCGCCACTCCTACCACCGTCCCACCAATCTCCGGCCACCCTTCAAAACCCTAATCCCTAAATTAAAACCAATGAACACAATTAAACTCCAATCAAGAATCAATCCAGATCTGGGTTTAAATTTTGTCCAATCATCACCACCCACGTAGCAATCTACTATTTTTAGTAACTTATTAATCTTTTTAGTCGGATGTGTAACTTTATACAAGTTTTGAGGAGTATGAAGATGTGTCAAGGGTGGCAGTTTTGGTGGTAGTTAGTTAGTCGAGGGTGGCAGCAAACCAGCTATGGTGCGTGGTATGCGATGATGGCATGGCTTTTAAGTCCATGTGGATTATGTAAGTTTCGGCATTTGCTAAAACTAGAAATGAAAGTAGCCACACATGGTACAAAGAGATACGATTAGCTGCCCAGAAGCTGATGCTTCTTGAACTTGAAAAATCAGGAACCCATGTTATTCTTTCTAATATATACGCATCAGCTGGTTTATGGGAAAATGTTGTGGATGTGAGAAGGTTAATGAAAGACTGTAAGGTAAAGAAGGAACCTGGGATTAGTTGGATTGAAGTCAAAGATAGTGTTTACAGTTTCGTAGTTGCGGACAGAAGTCATTCTATGACAGACGAAATTTATGCAAAACTTGCTGAATTAATGGAAAAAGATGTGGTGGTGGTTGTGTGGTGGTACAGGGTGGTGGTGGTGTAGGGTGGTGGTGCTGTCGTGTGGTGGTAGCGGGTGGTGGTGATGGAGGTGGTGGAGAGAAATTAAATGAAAATTAAAAGGATTAAAAATAATATGGTATGTGGTGCAGGAAGTATCTAATTGTATTTATATTGGAAGTGTAGGAAGGAAATGTTGGGTATTCAGTTAATTGACAGTCAACTAAGTTAAGTGATGGTGATGGTTGTATGGTGGTGATGGTAAGTCAAAAAGAAAATGAATAGTAAATTGCAAAAAATGTTCTTTCAAAAAATGTCCCTGTAGTAGACGGGGTAAAATAGTCATTTCACACGGCCAAAACTAACGAACGTTAGCCAAAAAATATTTTTTTGCAGAAAAATGAAACGTTAGGGACAATTTTTGCATTTTTTCCGAAGACATCTTTCGCAATTTTCGAAAGGTTTAGGGACATTTTTTGCAATTTACTCTATTTAAATACTAGCAGGGTACCCGCGCGTTGCAGCGGCGGGTACCCTAAAATAAAATTTTCCGGTGAATCATGTATTTTAGTTTATTATGTATTTTTGACAATTTAAATTTACGGATATCAAGAATTTCGTTTATCCCTAGCCCGTTCGGGCTCGAGCCCTTTTGGCCCGTTGCCCGTTCGGACTTTGTGGAAAACTAGAATGGGGGGTTGAATAGTTTTACGTCTTTTTAAATTTTATTGTGAAAACTTTTGTTTACTTTTAAAGCTTCGATTCTATCTTATGTGAATTCAACTCTTGATCAATATGAACAAATATAAACAAATATAGATAAGCAATGCAAGTAAAGTAAAAATAATGAAATGAAAGATAGAGATGGAAAGATCAAACCACAACACGGAGATTTATAGTGGTTCGGCTACAAGGACACCTTCTTTGCCCTACTCCACTCCTCAAGTCACCTACTCGAGAGTTTTCTTCACTATGTCAACAAACTCCCTTATGGCGGAGAAACCTTAAACAACTTTAGCTTACACCGGTTTAACGACACAAAGCTAGATGTCGAGTTCTAATCATAGCTAGAACCAATCTCACAACTTATACACAACTTCTACACAACTAGTTCACACCTTCTTCACGACGGCTTCACGACTTCTTCTTCACGACTACTTCACGACTACTTCACGACTTCTACACTACTTCTTTACAAGCACAACTACTTACTTACACTTAGATCTACTTATCACAACTATACAACACTTTACACAACTACAAGAATGATATGAGTTAAGCTACAATACTTCTTCTCTAAGTATTCTTCTTTTGCACTTTGATGGTGGAAGCTTGGATCACTTGGAAACCAATGCTTTAGAGAATATGATCAAAGGATTTTAGAAAGGATTTACAAGGATTAGAGAAGATTTAGAACAGAAGGTTTGGGGTGCAAAAGGTGAGAAAAAAATCCAGGGGAAGGCTGGTATTTATAGGCAGAAAACTGGACAGCTGGAAGGCTACTGGAGCGTGCCGGCCCCCTTAAATAGGGGGGCGGTCCCCTTAATTTTTAAGGGGGCCGCCTAGCAAAATTAAGGGGGCCGCCCAAGCCAACCGTTGCCCAGTTTTGTCTTTTTGTGGGGAAGGTTTTTCTGGAACATTTTTACTGATTTTGGTTGAAAATTTGAATTCATAAATTTATAATGAATTAAACCTTTTTATTTATTACCAAAAATGTTTTTCTAAAAGATATAAAATGTTTTTGACATTTTATAAAAAATCTAGTGATTAAGAAAATGTTCCTTTGATCATATAATGCATTAAGCATTAGTTCATTCATACCTTAAGTGATTTGAGTTGTAGAAATAGATATTTACAACTAAATACTTGTTTACGTCATAATTTTCCGTTTAATGATTTTACATTTTGTGATTATCAAAACGTAGAGATATCAAAAAATATTAAAAACGTGTTTAGGCATTATTTATATCAACAATCTCCCCCTTTTTGATGATTACAAAATCTAAACTCATTAAATTGAAAAATTAGTTTTTAATCAAGTATTTAGTGAGTTTATATCTACTTCTCCCCCTTTTTTTAGAATCAAAAAGGTTATGCCGACAAGTATGAAATATTGTCGGGACGATGACTCCCCCTCGGTGTGTACTCCCCCTCGTTTGTGTGCATAAATGAATCGATAAATGGAATTCTTGCAAGAAAAATATTAGAAGCACAAGCATATATATAGCAAAAATAAGCATGCATTTAAAAGAAAGACATTCATTAAAAATGTTGTGTAGAAATACACAAACATACAAGATTACATTCAATCCTACATAAGCTAGTAAGTAATGCAATCTACATAATCATTCTAGGAGTACATAATCTTCCATGGGGCTTGCACACAAAATGGTTTTAAAGATTATTTTTAATTAAGCATTGCATGTGCTTAATTGGGTGAAAATGGAGGTGGTAATGGTGTGTTGGGTGAAGATGGTGGAGGTGGGTTAGTAAGCATGTGTTCAAGGGATGAAAACATGTAGTGTATCTCATCTCTAAGACCGAATATGATGGTACGGTTATAAATGCAACAAAGACAATTGTCACCATGGGCTTCTAGTAATGCCCAAGGTATGGGAAAGAATGGTTGTGGGATTGGTGATGGTGAGAATTGAGCATCAAGAGGTGTGATGGGTGATAAGAAAATGGCAAGTTGGGTGGATAGATGTTCTTGAGTGGGAGGTGGTGATGATGCTCTTGGTGGTGATGATGGTAGGTGGGAGTTGATGTAGTCATTGATGGATGAAGTGGATGGTATGGAGGAAGATGATGTGCCATGAGTAGATGGTGTTTTTGATGGAGCATTTGGTGCACTTGGGGATGAACATTGAGGTGGTGGTGATGGAGTTTTGGTGTCATCTTGGGTTAAATCTATGAAGAGTTGTTTTGGTGGTATGATGACAAGTCTTTGCTTCCTTGGAGTCTTAGAGATGGAGGATTTTGGTGATAACATGGTGGTTTGTGATGGTGAAGGATGATGGAATGAGAAGTGATTGTTTGGAGGGAATTTATAATATGAAAATGTGGTTAGTTTAGGTAGATTTTTGAGGTTTTGTGGTAAGATTCCAATACCAGTTCGTTCATAAAGAGAAATGGTAGTTGGGGCTAAATAAAAGGGGTCACAAGATGCAAAAGAAAACAGTAAAATTTACTGTCCAGATGGCCGGTCCCCTTAATTGTAGTCCGGCCCCCTTAAAATTAAGGGGACCGCCTAGGGAATTAAGGGGGCCGCCCATCTGATGTTTTCCCAGGCGACCAAATTTGAAAAATTTCCAGAAAAGGGTCATTGTTAGGGTGAATTTGCAGCAAGCTCCATTTGAATCATGTACATGAAGAATGATTAAATAGTGGCATAAACATGTTTAAATAAGCATGTATACATTTAGGCTAAAAATAATCATATTATAGAATAAGCATGTTATTAATCATTAGCAAGCATATTAATTTAATCATAGCATTCAAGTTCTAATCAAGAAAATAGATACTAACATACTATAACATACAAGAAATAAATAATTCTCAAATACAGAACAAAATAAAATGTCTAAACACAATATTGTTCTAATAAGCCAACTTCCACATCTCATCTTTTCTTCTTTCCGAAAATATTCTTGAAAGCTTTCCCTATCGACTTGAAACCACCTCTAACTTCTTCATGCATCTGTTGAGTTGTGTTGAGTAATGCGGTTTGTCGTTCAAATAGGATTTGTTCGGTTTGTTCGGAAGGAAGAGGAACTTGATAGTCGGAATAATTAAGTTCCGGGAGATTGTTCACGAACGTCGTGGGAGATGGAGTACTAACACGTGAGGTGCCTTCCTCCTCCTCATCATCATCTCTCCGATGATATGTGGAGCTACGCGGTGCGAAGAGATTAGGGCGACGAGATTTGCCCTTGTCACTTCGAGATCGACGAAGTTGGCTACGAGTGAGATGACGTAAGACGGGATGAACGAATTGATAGATATCACTCTCAAGATGTGGGTAATGTTCCATGACAAAACGATAAAGTCTAGTGAGGAACATACCATAAGGAAGATTGGCATGTGGAGTATTTTTGGCGGAGATGATACGATGGACAAAGAAATAAGCCAAATTGTATTGTTCTTCCGCAACAACACAATACAACATGTGAGCGATGCTAGCCGTGAGATGGTCATGGTGTCCGCCGGTACCAAACGCATTCTCGCGAATGAGTTCTTCCCAATGCTTCATGTCGAGGCTTAGTTCTTTGAGAAGAATTTGGTTTGCATGATTGTCGACATTCTTTGACTTGATTCTTCGGCTAGTCGTACCACGTTCTAGCTCGAGTAGTCAACGAATGTCATCAGGAGTTGGAATCTCATAATAGTATGGACCAGCCTGAGGCCAATTTTTCTCAAGAGATGAGAGGGTCCCATTCATTTGAGAAAACGGCTTGACCGTTGAAAGGAATTTGGAGGATTTGACCAAACTGAGCAAGAGTAAGAGTGATGAATTCGTTTTGGATCATGAAGGAGATGAAGATATAACCATAGTCATCGGTTTGCACCGTAACTTGGCTGTAGAAGTCAAGAACGAAACGAGGAATGATGGGTTCGTTGATTTTGAAAAGATAATCGAGACGAACATTGGAGACCATTCGTTCGATTTGGTCGGATAGATAGAAGGATGGATCGACAACTCTCCCTTCATGAATGTTTCTATCTTCGATGGGACGATAGAAACATGCAATAGCGGGAGAAATGCCGGGAGTAGCGGAGACTTTAGGAATATATTCCTTGGTTTTGGAGACATCACCAACCGTAACTTTAGGCATTTTCACCTAAACAAGATAGCAACAAGAAAAATAAGAAAAAAAATATGCATGTGTTATATACACTACTTATGTGGAACACAAACATACTTCGACTCTAAAAATTAAATCCTAAGAAGTAGTTTGCAATGTTCCTTAGTATCAATTTTTAACTCGCTTAAAATGTATTTTTTGATGTTAAGAAGTAGTTATCATGATGTTTTGATAAAGAATCATAAATATTCAAACGCTCCTTTATACATCATAAGCTACTTTGAAATATGGCTAGACAAACATTAGATTGTATATCTAACTATTTCTTACGAGTGTTTATGTTAAGTAACTTGTTGAAAAAGTTGAAAACGTAGATTTTGACTCAAAAATTTCTTTCAAAATGTTATGCCAAGCGCTCCCTTAACTACAAAAATAATGACTAATATTTCAATATACATATGAATTATGTATCTTGATGACTCAAAACAACTAGTTGCGCGTTTATAAACTTGGCAAGTAGTTGTGAATTTTATTTTGATTAAGTCTTGATGACTCTAGCTTTTAATCCAAACACTTTCTTATATTTAACAAAAACATTTTTTATGATTTGAAAAGTATATTTGTAGGATTAAGAAGTTGTGATAAAACAATATGATTAGTTTTAACAAGTGTTTATGGCATAATTCAACAATGTATAACAAATTTTGACTGAGGGTGTTTGGTTTTTTAATTACTTAGATTCTAGGTTGATTAAGCATTCTAATCCTATGGGAAGCATTTGGTTATATGATTCCTAGACTCAATTTCAACAAAAATTCGGTTTTAAAAAAAATCAAGTAAAATACCTAATTATGATTGGACTCGAAATTAGATGAAATGTGTATTGGAAAACTTACAAAATATGTTGCTAATCGAGATATAAGTGTTTGCCCCTTGCGAAATTAGCCCGAAGTGGTGATTTGGTGAGTGGTTTTGGTGTTTTGGTTCGTTCACAGCAGAGGGAGAGGAAGGTGTGTTTGTGAAATGGGGTGTTTGGCAAAGATTTTAGAAGGAAAATTAGTTTTGGCAGCAGCAGATGGCCGGTCCCCTTAAACATTAAGGGGGCCGCCCCCGTTTACAAGTCGGTCCCCTTAATTTTAAGGGGACCGCCCTCCAAAACAAAAAAATTGTGTTTTGTTTCTGACGGCAAAATATTTATATGTATATATAGATTTATTATATATCAAAAATACGTTGGGTTGTATTGGCACGAGAAGGGAATACTTGACACATTTTATTAACATTTCGTTAAGAAAATTTTCTTGACAATTTTGGATAAAATGATCAAGATGTCAAGCTGACAGAGGTGGGTTTAAGGAATGAAAAGGGAATGTGTATGTGTATATATATATATATATATATATATATATATATTATGTGTTAAGGTGGGATGTTGAATGAAGTTGAGGGATAATGAGGAAAGGACGGAGATGGTTTTTTTGTGGGGAAGGATTTTCTGGAACATTTTTACTGATTTTGGTTGAAAATTTGAATTCATAAATTTATAATGAATTAAACCTTTTTATTTATCACCAAAAATGTTTTTCTAAAAGATATAAAATGTTTTTGACATTTTATAAAAAATATAGTGATTAAGAAAATGTTCCTTTGATCATATAATGCATTAAGCATTAGTTCATTCATACCTTAAGTGATTTGAGTTGTAGAAATAGATATTTACAACTAAATACTTGTTTATGTCATAATTTTCCGTTTAATGATTTTACATTTTGTGATTATCAAAACGTAGAGATATCGAAAAATATTAATAACGTGTTTAGGCATTATTTATATCAACAGACTTTAATATTTGTGTAATGTGTTTTATTATTTGTATTAGTGACATTTAATAATTGTGTTTGAGTTGGCTATACAATATGCTTGATAATTTGTATTTTTCTTATGTGTGGGGTGTTTTAGTAACTGCATTAATTGTATTTATTGATCAGTTAATTAATTGACTATATTAAATATCTTGACCACATTAATTGTGTTTTAATTATGTACAAACTATTGAATCTTACTATAATAGGCAATGCTGAATTTTAAGAGTTTCTAATTTTAGTAGGCATTTGTGCATTATAAGATAGTATGATATAAAGTACTAAACAGAAGGCGAGTTTAAAAAACATGTGGTATATAATTTTTGTGAAATAAAAAAAGTACTTCCAGTGACATGTTTTTTGAAAACCCACCGAGTGGGTGAGGAATGAATATTTGGCATCAAACTATTACTTGAGTCCCAAAATGTGTACCAAACATTGAATTTAGGAAATGAATGAATCCAAACCACTTCAAACCCACGTACCAAATTGGCCCTTAGTCAATTTTCTATTAAAATCACTTACCATTGGTGTATGAAATAAATGGCAACACAGTTGGTTTTTAAAACACACATTTATTTTTTTTTAAATTATTATCTATATAACTTTTTTACTCGTTTCTAAACAACATGTTGGAAGAAATCCAATAAACCAGTTTCTAGAGAGGAACCACGAATAAAGAACAACTTAAACAAGATCTCAACAAAGGTTTATGATCCCTTAATGTCGAGTGGCACCAACACACACACGAGATATTTACACTCAAACGTTTATTAAACGTGAGAGGAAGGGGTGTGACTTCCTTTACCCTCGGGTAGGGGTGTGACTGTCTACATTTCACCTCCCTCATATATCCGCTCCGACAGGATTGAGTATTATTGTTGTTGTTTTGAGAAAAAGATACAAATAAACCTCACCCACTCATCTCTATTTATAGAGAATGAGGAGGCCCCTAGTCCTTGGTGAACAAGAAATCTATAATTGAGGAATGTAACCATTGTAAAAATTCCACAATGTAATAAACTAACTTACAGAATACTTATCCTTTTTCTACGTGTAATTTTTTATTTATTTATTTATCTGATCATAACTACTATCTAATGTGACGTAACTCACATCTTCGATAAACGTGCTCTCACGCGGACCAACATCAACTTACCTAATGTTTATTTTACATAAACATTTATATAAAAATCCTACGATATACCATTTGCCACTTTACGATAATTCGTTAACAAACGTGCAAACTAAACTTTTCTTAATCTATTCCAGTTTTCATGAAACCCTAAATTATTATAACAACAATTATGAATAACTAAACCCTAAAACACTAAAGTACACCTCATCCAAGCTAATGTACAAGCTTCTAAAGCACAAAAACCCTAAATTCACTATAACTCCCGATACAAACCCTAATCTCACAAAACCATGATTTTATGTAATAAAATCACAAACCCTAAATAATGTATATACAATTTTTACAAATTATAAGTGTACAAGTTTCTCAAGCCAAGGTACAAGTCATTTATGCATAAAAACATAATATTAATAAAAATCCCATTATAAACCTCAATGTACTAATTATAAAGCACATTATACAAGTCTTTTATACACAACCATTAAAAATAGATTTCTTAAATTTACTAAATATAAGTACAAGTCCCTAAACCTAATGTACAAGCACCCAATGCATAAAAACCTAAAATCTCAATTATATACTTTTAAACTTAATAAAAACAACAAATATTTAATATAACTCAACCAAACATTTAAAATGCATTTACTATATTTTTTAAACCATAGTACAAACCTAATAAGCATATGGTACCACCCTTTATAGCACATTTCGATTTCCTTTTTCTTTTTCTCATTAATTCGACACAAATAATAAACACATAAACCCTAACTAAATTTCTACTCAATAAATCCTTACACAAAACCCTAAACCTAACTTGTTACTTTCCCTAAACCCTAAGTACAACAACCTATAGCTAATGTACCACTTCATAAAGCCATTCGAACCACATCCTATTTCCTTAGTTCGATTCTAGTAAAAATTAAAACCAAGATCATTTCTCACTTACTACCTAGCCAAACCATACACCATAAGTCTTTTTCTAAGTTTAGAATCATACACATCACTTTACTTACCACAAGTAGGTAAAACTCATGGCTCCAAAACGAAACACATCACCACCCCACGATTTTCCCCCTCCTCCTTACACTTGTCTTCAAATGAACTAAACAACATCACCTTGTCTTCTCTTCTCCACAACAAGGTGATGTAGCATCTTGAAAGACTCTAACCTTTCCTTCCTATAAATGTCGACCTATACTTCCCCATTTCCTTCCACACCATTCGAAAACCACCAAAACAGCCCACACCCAAATAACTATTGATCAAGAAGTCACAATAGAAGTTAAGAAAGGGTTTGAAGAAGCTCGGAAAGAAGGAGAAACATTTGTGTTTCAATTTCTAAGCTATCTGTCCACAAAACCCTATTAGTCGAAATATTAAACAAGTAAGCAAATCTAACTCTTTTTCATTCCTTTTATATACTCTAAACACTCCCAAAAATAATACTAAATAAGCTCTAATAGTCAACAATATCAAAAACCAAACTTTTCTTCTCTTTTTCTTTTTGTCGAGTAAAATCAAACGCACCCTATTTGTATCTTTTTCACATTCTAATCAAGAAGCCATAAAAATCCCTAAGAGATATATTAGATATGTGAAAAATTATGATAACAAATACTAAAACTTATGGCGTGAAAGTGAAAATCAAAAACCAAATCTTTTTCCTTTTTCAGTTTTTGTCGATCACATGTCCCAAACAACCAACTTTGGACATTTGTTTCGACCATTAAACGACCCCTATAAAATCTGAATTTTTGCCACGTTAAAGACCACCCAGCTAGCTAATTGTAGGAAAAATAACGTCGTAAAAAGATTGCTTTGTCTCAAAGTTATTCGAGTCCCATTTCTGTCTTTTGCAAACTGTTTCGAACACAACATTTAATTTGATTTGAGCTCATAAGCTCGAATCATGAGCTGATAATTTATAGAAATGATGTTTATTAACTTATTATAACATTCATAAAAGATTCGTAGCATATCGTCCCTTTTTCCTAGACTTAAATTGCGTAAAAACAAATAAAGGATGTCGCATGAAAACAATAAAGTGCTTTGAGGGTAAATTCTGCCAAAACTCCACCTATTTTTATAACTAGGATTAAAACTGAAATCAACATAGAGTTTAAGGGGAAAACTTGCCAACTTTGAAACATAGAGTTTTATTGGGCCAAAAGTGTAAATAATCCAAAGTTATTAAAACAAGGACTAATTGTGTCAACGACTTAAAGTTGAGGGTATAAATTGTCATTTTCAAAACTACAGGGGTAAAAACTGTCATTTCACCAAAGTTGAGGGGTAAAAATTGTCATTTTATAAAAGTTGAGGGGTAAAAATTGTCATTTTATGAAAGTTCAGGGGTATAAACTATCAATATATAAAACTATAGGGTAAAAAGCGTAACTTTATATAATAATTATTATTAATATATTCTAAATATATTTATAATTATATATATATACTAAACCTTGCAGTCGGTGGGGAATTTTTTATTGTTTGCTACAGTACTGCTACAGTACATGAACAGTTTTTTTTTTTTTTTTTTTTTTTTTTTTTTTTTTTTTTTTTTTTTTTTTTTTTTTTTTTTTGTCTTTTGTCTTTGTTTTTGTTTTTATTATTTTTGGTATCAAATGGTCTCGAAAAATTATGAAACTTGCGCCATTATTAACGAAATAAATTTTTCAACAAAAACGAGTATAAATATGCAATACTTTCTCGAAATCCATATATTTGTCTTTGTTGTTGTTTTTATTATTTTTCGTAACAAACGGCCTCGAAAAATTATGAAACTTGCGCAATTATTAACGAAATAATTTTTCCAACAAAAAGAAGTTGGGGAACACCCCCACCCCCTCCCCCCGCAATGCGGGGGGGGGGGGGGGGTCTTCGTCCCACTCTTTAAAACTAATAAAAACTAAATACATTTATTTCAATAACGAACAAACGGAAACATAAAAATGAGAAATAAGATAAAATCTTATCCAACTTTTGAAGAGACTTCATGTTGTCTCAATTAAACATTTATTCGACAACCAAAACGTTACGAAACGAACATTAAAACTTATATATATTGGAATACGATTACTGAAACTTGACCTAACAACCCAGGTTGCGTGCCGGAGACGTTTATCAACTCTATTTAATTTTGTTCCAGACTGCAAAGGTGAGTTCATAGTCCCACTTTTTATACGTTTTCCAAATTTGTGGGGAGATACATGCTACAAAACCGAACACAAGTATTTTCCTTTATGCTTTCCTGATTAATATTGCCTACGTTACCTGTTGCCTAAAAGACCTCCTATCATGGACCTCTAATCACTTTCGGGTGAGCGCGTATACAGTAAATAGATCTATTGGGTGTGACGACCCCTTTGTGTTACAGTGACATGACCAAATGTACTTTATTTGAGATGAATAAAGAGACCGGCAATCTCCTACTCGGAGGCAAAATTACTTCATTTAATTATGGAGTAATATACATCAATAGCTCATAACCATTGATGATCCCCAGTTAATGTTTTGCGTGCCATGAGACTTAGGGCAATATATAACGAACTGCAATATTACTGAATTACTTTCTACTTAGCTTGTGTTCAAACTGATTATAACTTTAAACGCTATGGATTCAATCAACCTTTGTGTTGACTTTTTAGCATGTTTTATCTCAGGTAATTAGAAGCTTGATTTGGCACGGAGTGGCTGTGAACTTTCTTATAAAAAGAGTGTCCATTTTGTTATCATTCAATGAATAATGTATCTTTTATAACGTACTTCGAAACTTCCCGTTGGGACATGTATAATGTAACTCTGATTAAAATAAATGAATGATAACAATTTTATTTAAAACGTCTCTTTTCGAGTCGTTTTCTATTTTCATGACTGTGATGCTTGAAGTAACACTCCAACTTATATTCCGCTGCGATTATCAAAAATGGGAGTATTACAAGGAAGTTAAGAGATTTTCTAATACATGACTAACCTCCTTAATTATGAGTTGAACTACAACTAGCCCCATAAATTTAGAGAGACGGGTATCACTGAACCTCAAGGTTGTAAATATCGTTCGCCGGTACCGTGTGTTGGCGATGTGACGGCACCATGGCGGAGACAATTATAAAGGAATTTATTTAAAAAAAAAAATATTAACAATATCAATGTTTTTATTATTTTTAATTATATATCTTTTGTTATATAATTATAAATCCGCTGCTTTTCTAACATAACCTAGAAAAGCTTAATGATTTGTTTCTCAAATTAAAACAAAATCAAGAAAATCGAAGTTGACCGGCGTGGATATGAAAAACAAACCCCTAGATCTGAAGTTGACCGGCGTGAATATGAAAAAAAAAATAAAAACCTATATCTGAAGTTGATCGGCGTTGACCGACCCGCCGCCATGGCCGATTTTGACCACCACGCTCTGATTTTGACCGCCATTGACCAAAACCGATAAGTTAGACCGATATGGGAAATATCGTGGCGTTGGACCACCGCCAACCGCCATGGCGCCGCCATATCTCATGGCCGATTTTTACAACACTGCTGAACCTTTTTTTCTAACACATGACTAACCTCTTTAAGTTTGAGTTAAACTACAACTAGCCCTCTAAACTTAAAGAGATGGGTATCACTGAAACTTTTTTTCTAATACATGACTAACCTTCTTAAATTTGAGTTAATACATGACTAACCTCAATGCGTCAAATATTTATTTGTAGAATTTTGGGCTCCACTGAACCTTTTTTTTTTAAATGCCATTTTCCATACTTCACGCCCCTCGCATTAACCATAACAGTATAACACAACTGGATGAAATACGAAACGAGTGGATTAGGATTTTTTAAAGCTTTTTGTAAGTCAAGTAATCAAATGGATCTTTAAGCTCGCTAAACAAATAATCACCCAAAATACAATCCTAAACACCATCTCAATTAACAAATGCTTAATATATGTGTATATTAAATTAAAATTTTACTTTATAACTATTTGTATAGGATCGTGTTTCTGGCAAATGTAGTGTCAAATGATGTAAACCCCGTATGTTATGATTTATTAAGCCACAATATATAGTGATTATAGGAGACATAAAAGAACCCGGCCTTTAACGTACCTTAAGCACACAAACGGGTTCGTACCGGCTAACCTATGTTATCATCTAATACGCTAACATGCAGTACGAGCGGTGAAATCGCGAAAGCTCAGAATGTAGTTGGAAACTTAAAACATTAAAGTTACAACAACTTATACAGGTGAAGACAAGTCTTCATAATGCAGCAACGAAGGCAAAACAATCGTGGATCTTGAGCCGATAACAACATATTTGACCAATTTTCTTTTTGGAAAAATGTGATTGGAAAATACGTTGATAAAGACATCCATCTACTAGCGAAGAGTTGTCATCAAAAGCAACAACTGCATAGGTGTGTGGAAAATACGTTGTTCAAAGCTTGATACAAAGAGAATGGCCCGACACTAACGGTGACAATTAACTCCAAGCGGTATAAAAGGTGTGGCAAAAGCAATATGTATGTAGGGGTTTGGACGAAAATTACATTCTTTTTTATTTATAACATGTATGAACTGCGACGACTTGTGTTCGACGAGGTGGCATAAAGACACCAGCTCATGACGACCGACTATTTACAAGACCAGAACCACCCTCACACCATGTCAAAAGATGAAAACTCGATTGATCATGATGTGTTATTAAACTATAATATATGCAGATTACGTAAGATATAATAGAAAGGGTGTGTTTGTTTAAATCAAGCAGTTGCAGTGAGCTGTGAGCAGTAGTTGTGAGTAGTAGCCACAGCTCACCGCTCACAGCTTCTTAAAGAAGCATTGAAAAAATGAGCATTCCTAAAAAATAGCAAAGCTCACCGTTCCTTTGCCAAACGACTACTAAACATCAAAATGCACCTTGCTCACCGCTCCGTGCTAAACATACCCAAACTATAACGGACCTAAGATCACAACCATGTTTGGTTGACTAAACTAATATGTCATCTAACAACTAGTTAACAAATATACCTTGTAAGAGCTTAAACTTTTTATTCTTAAACATGTTTTGTGAATGTAAAGTAATGTAAAAGGATGTATGAATAAATATTTTGTTATTATTTGAAGAGTATCAAGGAAATAGCCATTTAAAAGTTATTTTAATGAGACTAGCAGGGTACCCGCGCGTTGCGGCGGCGAATATTCTATAATTAAAATTTTCATCAAGTAATATTTTTCGAGTATAAGCTTTTCTTAATAATAATTTTATGAGAACTTTATATTGAAATTAACTTTACACGATAACGAACTATTATATAGAAAAATATATTGAGTTTGATAAAAACCTATATTGTAATAAACCCTATCATTATATTGAAAACCCGACATAACATCAAACCACTCACTTAACGTGCTCACCATTTTTAAAAAATAGACCACATCATTATTTTATCTAAAAAGACATATATAAATGAATTATGGACACATAATGATTGTTGATAACTCTAACTTGTTATCATATACGTATTAGTTACTTAGGAAACAAAAGTATTACAGTAAAATTTGTTTTATTACTAATGGGCCTAACAAATAAACAAAAGATATATTGACTTTTGGGCTTTTATTTTTTTACCTTATGCAGGAATATTAGGGTTAATATGTTTTCCTTATCGTCGTGTAAATCAAATCACCCTTCTCATTTCTCTCCCTCTAAGCCGCATAATGAAATCTTCGGTTCTATCTTTGAACTTCTCTTGTTCTTTTGGGTTGAAAATTTATTGTTGTTGATTTCTAAATATATTGAATCTTTTTATCATCCATGTCACTCGCCACCTCTATTAAAAAAAGTTAAGATAATAAGTTATCATCTCGTATGAAACTTATCTTTGATGCATGAGTTTTGTTGACATTATAATATATTTTTTCTAAAGTTTTAAACTTCTCATTTTTTTCATTACTCGTTTATTTTTGTGCTTTTATTGTTTAGGATAAAAAAATGAAAATAAAAATGTAACTGCAATTAATATGAATCTGTATCTAACAGGATAATCATGTTAGGTCAATATAATAAGATTAGGTACCAAATGTATAATAAGTGTCTTCAAAGTAATTGAGTGTTTATGTTTTTTTAAATCTCGTTGAGGTACGTACTATTACCATTGTATGAGTTATTTATTTTGTGTCAAAACATTTCTACAATTTGTAATTAAAGTTGTTCATCTAAATGACATACCTGATGGGACTTGCGCATTTGACATAGCTGTACGTGTTTTAAGATGCGTTTTTTTTTTTTTTTTTTTTTTTTTTTTTTTTTTTTTAGTGTCTGCTTATTGGATTTTAACAATAGATGATTAGTAGCTTGATTAGATTGTACAATGTGGTAAAATGATTGTATATTTGAGTGATGGGTGATTTAAATACTCCGTAGTGTATTAATCTATGTGTTAATTTATTTGTGATTTAAATAGTTATAACTTATAAGTAGTGTTTACTTGTAATGTATATATAGACATATATTGATTTAATAGTAAAAGTAATATTGTATGATTCTTTCCATTATGATCAAGTATTGAATCTTAAATTTTTAAGCTTTTTATTTTGAAAATGTCCAAAATTATTTATAATGTTGTAAAAATGCAGTAATATTCTAACAGAAAATTTTAACCAAAGTCATATATAAAAAGGTTATTTGTTGAATACGAAAGTAGTTTTAAAATAAAGACAGTAAATTTTTTGAATCTTTAGTGCTAAATGAAAGAAAATTCAAAAAAAAAAAGACACCCGTTATAAGAAAGAGAATATTATTCCCTTTGGTAGGATGGGAACCAATCACACTTCATTGAGAAAGCACACACGGATCACGATCCGCACCCTCACATACCAAACAATCTTCACCGTCCATTAATCGTTCATCAATCCAACGCCCCATATTCACTCCCTTCATCTTTTCCCCCAAATTTCAAACTCCCATAAATACTCACTCACCTCACCCCCAAAATATTCACACACAAATCAACAAATCATCATTCAAAGAAATGGCCCGAACAAAGCAAACAGCGCGTAAATCGACAGGAGGAAAGGCACCAAGGAAACAGCTCGCAACAAAAGCAGCTCGTAAATCAGCACCAGCAACTGGAGGAGTTAAGAAGCCTCACAGATTCAGGCCCGGAACCGTTGCGTTACGAGAGATCCGTAAGTACCAGAAGAGTACCGAGCTTTTGATAAGGAAACTGCCGTTTCAGAGGCTTGTGAGGGAGATTGCTCAGGATTTTAAGACGGATTTGAGGTTTCAGAGTTCGGCTGTTGCTGCGCTTCAAGAGGCGAGTGAGGCGTATTTGGTTGGGTTGTTTGAGGATACTAATTTGTGCGCGATTCATGCCAAGAGGGTTACGATTATGCCTAAAGATATGCAGTTGGCTAGGAGGATTAGGGGTGAGAGGGCTTAGGGATTTTGTAATTGGTGTTTAATGTTTATGTTATGTTTTCTTAGATGTGGTTACTTGAGCTTTTAATGAAATTAAATTAGTTTTTGTGTTCAACTGTTTGTTTGATTGCGTTAGTTTTTGGGTTTACTGTAATTTGAGTGGCCGGACCACCATGGTGAGCGCTGATGATTTTGTGATAATATGTGGTAATGTGTTAACCGAGCTTATGTAACATTGAGATCAAGTTATTGTTATTCTTGAATAATGGTAACATGTTATAAGTCAGATCAATACAAGTATCACTCAAATTGCTTGTTTCAACTTGAATGACAATAAGCGAGAATAAGGTGGTGTTTGGATGATGGATGTGACTGGAAACGAGTTGATTTTTTGTATCATTGTTCAGTTGATAAGTACTGTAGTTCAAAATTTAGAAATGTTAAGTACCAAACTTGAGAGGGTGGTGATGGAATTAAGGAATAACTAGTAGTCATTGCTGAAAAAGGACAAGCTCAACCTAACACATAAGCAAGTTCTTTTCAAGACTAGGAAATGTTGACAAAACCTGCAGCAAGGAAGGAAACTGATGTCGATAAGTGGCGACAGATGTGTTGAACTCCTATGGTCCAATTTGTTTATTGGTTTCATCTATACTGTCACCTGAACTTTTGGCCAGTGGGATCAAACATGAACATTACAACCTGCTGCGTCTGACAAGAAATGATACTGCAAGTGATGTAGAATGGAACCAACTTACACAGTGCATAATATGCTTTGAGAAAAACTACATTATACTATTGCATAATTAGCAGAGTTAAATGAAGGGCCTTTTAAAGGGCGAGTCTACTTTTATCAGTTTCACATATGACAAAACTAATACAAAAGTTAAAAGTAACTTTAAATTATGGAAAATATTGCCTAAACATATATGTGACTGACACAAATCACTGATACCACACGTTTCACTTTATCATCGTATTACAAACAAAGAAATGTTGAATTCAGATCCCTAAATGAAGGACTTTAGGCCTGCTTGTTGCAGCAAACCGCCATAGGTATTTGTCAGAACATCTAGAGTGTCAAGATATCCCTTTTGGATGTTCGTGGATCATGCAGCTCCTCACAGGTGGGAAGTGATAGTCTGAGTTGAACTTCTTTGCTGCGCAATTCCATGACGAGCCCCCTAATTCATCAATCTGCACCATATCAATAAGCCATAAAGCGTGTTATTAATTTGCCAAAGCTTCAGTATTACAGTATAAACTTTTGCAGAATCACAATTTTGCGGGATTAAAGTAAACAAATTGAAGACATGATATTATTTGAGCATTCAAGTTTTCGACCATAGCTTTCTTCAAGAATGTAGATCATAACTAAATCTATGCAATAAGTCAACATCTAGGATCTCCCACTTTGCAATATACGAATTCTAACATGTTTATTGACATTGTAACTAGATAATAGAGGGTGCAATTAAAGCCAGTAAACATAACAACAGGCTAATTCGGGAAGTATTTTAGTAATAATGGGTCAAATGGGTAAGAAGTGGATCAAATACGATAGAAGTTGTCTAAAGTGCAATGGAATGCTTAGAAAACTCATGACATTATTTAATTTATAAAAAAAGTAGATTATAATTTTAAATTTAATATTTTTTTCGTTAATGATATTAAAAATGATAATTGATCAACAAACTTGAAACAATGGAAACAAGAATGTTGGCTGGTTAACACTACCAGAACCATTTTGAACTCAACGTATAGTAAAGATGACCTGCTTTGACCAAACTCCGGTTTACAGATAACCCTGAACTGCCTAACTGGCGTGTTTGCAATCTCTGCTAGATATCTTATTTATAACAAACCTTACGAGATGAGCAACAGACATGAATAATCACGAAAAGCTTTTGTGATTCTAACAACACGCTACAAATGCAGCCATGAATGACTCTGGCAATGTTCTGGTTTTTATATTTAACAGCAGGGTTCAAAAATCATAACCACATTTGATCAATTATTAACTACTATCATATTCAAATAAAAAAGTTCCATGATACCTGAGATTCAAATTCAGAAGGTTGACAGAGCTGCGATGACCTGATTGTTTCCCATTTACAAGATGTACTTCACCAAACATCTACATAGATCGAAAGATATAATCATTAAGACGTATTATACTTGCAAACAATCAATAAAAACAATTTAAGTGTGTATATTAAATGCTTAGATATACACATTACAACAGTAAGACCAGACAACATACTTCTTTCTGCATAAAAATCACGGTGCCTTATCTTCAAATAAAACTTTGTAACAACGTTTCCTTTCCTCAGGATCAAATATACCACCAAGATTATCTCCTCTGCCCACTTCATCATCAGAGAGTTCATGGATCAGGTCCTTTTTCGCTTGTTTCATCGCAATCATTCCCTTCTTTCTCCTCTTCTCTAGATTTAACATATGATGCCTCCTATTATACTCGTGAAGTCATTCCTGCATCAGCTCCCCAAATTTATCTTTCACAACAAGTGGATCTTTATCAACCAGTTCTGACCCTTTATACCCTTCTCTAAGTAGAACTGTATAAAATTTGATATTTATTTTGTAACGTAGAATATTCCTGGATGCTTTAAAAACAAAACATTTAACTTATTGGGTAAACCAAACTCCCTCCTGAAATGACCAAGAGTTTCATGATTGATGCTTTCTTCCATAAGGTAAGCGAAAGAAACTCATGTAATAATAAACCAATGGTTCTCTTCTCCAATTCCCGTGACCTGTCTACCAAACGACCAGGATCTGTATAAGGTGAAATGTAGGCGACGAATCAAATTCACGAAATTTCTCCCATGATTTTACCCAAGTTAAGGGTGATGAACATGGGAACGATGGGTTGGAACCCTTCTTCTGAGCTATTTTCTCAATCGCGGAAACTGCCAATTCTTGGCTCCACTTAATGGGCTCAATTTCCATTGAACTTTTTCTTGTTGGGATTAAAGAAAGAAGCTTATCAGATTGTTGGTAAAATGAGAAAAATGGGGTAGTTCCTAACACTGTTACATAGAGGATCATTGATAAATTACATAAGCGAAAGAAACAATGGAATAAGGAAGAATCTTCAGACTCCCAAGGTTTGTCGATTGTATTCATCTCTCAGATCAATGGTTGGTTAATGAAACTGTAACTATCTCCCGTACATTCTTAAAATGAGAATACTGTTACCTGCATCAAAACAATGTAAGGACTTGGGAATATATATATATATATATATATATATATATATATATATATATATATATATATATATATATATATATATATATATATATATATATATATATGGAGACTTTCTTGCGAGAACTATCTTATCTGCGAGAACTGACAGAACCACCAAAAACCTTTTAAAATAAAATAAAAATACATGCAAATCATCAATAATCGTAAGTATCCACTTATGTTCTTCAATATCATCATGAACTCATCATCTTTTTTCACAAAAACCTTACACACGGCCGCAATATTGTCATTGCACGCCTTATAAGAACATACATGCACACCTTCAAAAAAAAAATTTGTATTTCCAATTTCTTATCAAATTCTTTAGAACAACCATGTTTTTTTTAAAACATATATGTTGTTTTTAGAACATATGTGCAAAAATACAATTATTGAAGGCGTGCATGTATGTTTTTGGTGGTTCTGTCAGTTCTCGCAGATAAGATGGTTCTCGCAAGAAAGTCTCACTATATATATATATATATATATATATATATATATATATATATATATATATATATATATATATATAGGGTAAAGTTAAAATAAAAAGACAAATATCCGTACACTACGTAAAAAGATTTTTTTTTTCAAAAAAGTTCACGAAAAAATCCATAAAAATTCCACAAGATCGGAAATGTTGGTGCATGAAACTTTTGTGAAAGAAGTTTTTCTAATTTTGAGTTTTTATACGTTTTTTTTAATGCACAAAAAACGAATTTTGATGCGCAAAAAATTTTTGATGCACAAAATTTTTAACTTGTTTTAGTTAGATGCGCAATGTTATTTTGATTAAAAAAGTCAAAAGAACTTGGGTGCAAAAACGAATTTTGATGCACAAAAAAGCGATTTAATGCACAAACGTATTTTTTCATAAATTGTTTTCGGAAAAAATATCAAGTTTTGGAAAAACTTCCTTCACAACTTTTTCATGCACCAACATACCTGATCTTGGGGAATTTTTTTGGAATTTTTCGAGAAAATTTTTGAAAAAAAAAATCTTTTTACGTAATGTACGGATATTTGTCTTTTTATTTGATCTTTATCCTATATATATATATATTTTCTTCCCGTTTACCTGTAAATTTATAGTTTGATGTGAATCAATTTTACCTTCAACTTAACATGAATTAAGTGACACAAACATGACATGACATAGAATTCCAACACAAAACTGACATAAAGTTATGCAAATCGGGTTTATGTTATAAGAGTTGACCTGAAATTAACCGAATATACCCATATAGAATATTATAAGGGTTAACAGGAAATCGGCTATCTCTAACTTTTTTATATATTGTGGTTCAGGTTCCAGTCAAATTGGTACAAAATGACCAATAACCCGTTGACCTGATACACATTTAAATCAAACATGTTGAGTCGTCTTCTGGTTAAACAAGTTAATAAAGGCATCATTATTAACGGTTCATTGTTCTTTCAATGGTCTTTGTCATCATTAACCACCCCAAACCACCATCAAAGTATCAAACCACCACCCAATCATAACAAATACCACCCAACTATCCCATAAATAGACCCTACAAATCTGAGCATAGAACACAACGGAAATAAATGGGAACAAAAGGAGCACAAACGGAGAACAATATCTATGCATAAGAGCCAACACTAACTCTGTTGGAAAATTTAGTGCACTTGAGGGATTAATTCACACCTGGTAATGGCCATGGAGGTACGGAGTGTACACCCATTTGGTCCCTGAATACCCTGACTCAAATAGTGGCTAGCAGTTTCTACTGCTAGTATTAATATTACTACTGCTGAAGTAGCAGTCTCTACTGCTAGTGTTAATATTAGTACTGCTGAATCAGCAGTTTATACTGCTAGTACAATAATAGTGCTGCTGGACTGCTAGGCAAAAGATTCTACTGCTAGTGCAATTTATTGTGCTGCTGGGCATAGATTCTGCTGCTGGTAACGCATGATAGAATTTGTAACTAACTTTGCTCTATATTGGGAAGGTTCAAATTCGAAATTAAGACCATGATCTTCTGGTCTTGTAACCACTATATCTAGAATTAAGGAATGTATATGGAGAATATTTGGCCAATATTTTCTCATAACTCCTTTGACTAGGGTTTTGAGTATATCTCTAATATATATAGAGATCATCCATCCGCATGAGAAGATATATAGAAAACCTAAACACTTGAAAGCAATTCGGTTCTTGATTTGTGCCTAAAACAAGAACATCACTTGGTCTTATCCCATAGAGATATTCGTGTAACCCAGGCATATGGTCGAATAGTTTCTATTGAAAAGTGATTACACGATTTCAAATGAATATCCGGTACATTGATTATGTTTACCCTGTTCTGGGAACACAACAACAACCAAACGCAAACCACCAACACTAACTCTTTATGCCACACATTTATGGAATACTTGTTATAACTGAAGATAATACTAGATAATATTAGAATCGCAATTCCGTACCGAAATCATATGCAACAAAACATATATTTAGTCATGAAACTGGCTAATCTCATTTGAGCAATTAACAAACATAAAAAGCCTAACCATATATCATGGGTTAAACAGAAGTCGGAAGTTAAAGGCACATAACATATAGCAACATGCATTGTCATATGTTATGGTTGAAAAATGGTCGGAAATGCAGGATGGGTAATGGGTCAAAAGCGGGATCTGTGGGTTAAGTTGGATTGACTTGTAAACGAATCTTTAATTTACGGATGATATAGAAATTAGGAACAACTGCAGAGTTTTATAGCTGCGAAGATACAAGACTTTTGTCATAACCAATTAGACATACTAGGCTAGAAATTAAAGGTACTTTTAACCCATTCACTTATGAATAGTCGATTCTGGTTATGTTTGATCTCTAACTGGTCAAACGGGTCAAGATAACTTAAGCGACGGGTCAAACAGAACGAAAGTCACCCGAAAGGAAATTTTACTGCGTGAAACCTCCTACATTATTATATATAAAAATCGGTTTTGTTACTAAAATAACATACTAGTAACTTTCTGGTAATCATTTTTGACATGCGGATTACTTTTTAGAAAACTGTAACTTCCTCTACTATATTTTAGTTCCTACGCCTTGGTAATTGGTACACAAGCTGTTGGAACAGATTTTTAATAGTGTGATGGATGAAATAACAACTATGAGTACATAAACTAAATGGCAACTTGTATACCACATTCAAATCAATAATACATGGTAGAGGTGGGAAATTTGGTCCATTGACTTATGAATGGGAAGATATGGGTTACGTTTCATTTCGAATATGTCGAATGGGTTAAAAATCAATATAGTTAGCATACAGAAAACTGGTAAAAGGGGTCAATGTCATATGTTGGGGTTAAAAAAGCGCAGGAATGCAGGATGGGTAATGGATCAAAATGGGATCTATGGGTTAGGCTGGGTTGACTTGCAAATGACTTTTTAATCTACAGATGATCTAGAAAATTATTACAATTATAATATCTGAATTTAGTTTTAAAAATGCAGTTGAAGGGGTTGTGTGCATTTACATACACCTTGATAAACTTTTAACCCCTTCTCCATTGAGTCCATTCTAGCTAGATTAAGTAACTTTACTCATTTGACCCATTAGATGACTAAAAAACTACATGTGGATCTCATTGCAAAACATCAGTTAGAATAGGAACAATCATCAAGAACATACCTAAGCAAGCTAACCGATATCTCTCTCAAAGCAATATAACGCAAAAGCTTCATAACATCCCCTTGATTATTTCATAGTTGAATGCAGCCTATGAATCATATGGTAGCAAAAACTGTCCACAGACGCCTACATAAGAATCTCAAGTCTTGGAAAAACGAGTTCTTTACTGCCAATGAAATTGATTCAAGGCAAGTAGAGAATGAGATCAATTTCTTGGCTTCTATACAAAAACATACACCTCACCAACACCCTTCTGGATCTTTATCCAATTTCATTCCGGTCCCAATCATACATTTTACAGCAATTCAACATCATTACAACGCTATACTAACATGAACATTAAAATGCATAAAGCAACATATTAAAACTCTAACTTTGCATTAAATACCACCGATATCATATAACATAAACTAAGAACATGGTTATACCACCATTAATCCATAAACATCATACCCAACATTAAGAACATGGTTATACCACCATTAATCCATAAACATCAACTCAGAGGTTTCAAGCTGAAGTCAAAAGAGAAATTCTAAATCAGTTGTGGAATTCTAACTCAGAGATTTACTCAGAGGTTTTGACAGCGAAGATCTAAATCAGTTGTGGAATTTGGCAAAAGAGAAATTCAGAATTAAAGATCCACTTGAAGATAAAGACAAAGAACTATGGGTTCAATTGAAGAGGATTTATGAACCTGATAGTGGAGAATCAATGTGGAGGTTTCAAGCTGAAGTCAAGGATGTCTCTTGGAAACTATTTGATACATGTGGAGTGCATAGAGTTTCTACCAAGGATGGAATAGAAATTTATATGTTGGTGGAAAAAGAATACCCTCTCAGATCAGGTGTTTTATTAGCTATGATAACAGTTTCACTTAAGGTTAGAGAAGATTCTGAGATGGCAGATATGTTAGTTACAAAGATATTTAATTTGGCAGAGCAAAGAAAAATCAGTGACAAGAGATTATAATGATAGATGTTTGGAAGAATCCCCCCATCATAGGAGATAAAGCTTAATTCGAAGAAACTTAGTGATTTGCACAGAAATCATAAGTTTAGGGGAGGATTGTTGGGAATTAAGGTAAACAGTTGAAACTGTTGCATATAAGTTAGTACTGCTGGAAGACATTGAAGATTATACTAACAGTACAAAGTCAGTTAGTACGGTTGGTATTAGAAAGTTAGTACGGCTTATAATTTTTGTAATCGTATAGAAGATAATTATAGAAAAGATTTTGTGTATATCTTACTTATATAGATGATAGTTATCTTGTACATGAATCCTTAGTCTATAAAAGGATTGCCTAGGTTATTGAATAGAGTACGTATCTAGACGTAAGTTCTTAGAAAAGATTCAAGGTTGTAAACCCTAGTGATAGGAGATCACTCGTATTATTGAATCAATAATATTGAATCGTTGAAGTTAATTATTTGTCTCTTGTTCATACATACATTGTTTCATTCGTTCATACAAAACACATCAAATAAATCTTCTGAGTGTTTGCTAGTAAATTCCGCGTGCTAGACTAAC
This sequence comes from Artemisia tridentata subsp. tridentata, assembly GCA_021014915.2. Classification (NCBI taxonomy): domain Eukaryota; kingdom Viridiplantae; phylum Streptophyta; class Magnoliopsida; order Asterales; family Asteraceae; genus Artemisia; species Artemisia tridentata. The sequence goes on along the minus strand of CP139505.1, from coordinate 144,815,610 downwards.
ATTATTCAAAGTATCTATCTAACACAAGGAGTGTGTGTAGATCCGGTCAGGTTACTTCCTTATGGAGTTCACCAATACTTACCCAAAGACATTTCACCCCCATTAATCGAGCTCTGCTTATTCTTTAAGCAGATTTGTGCTCGAAATTTGATGCAGCAGGACATGGAGAAAGCTAAAAAACAAATGCTCGATGTTATGATTAAATTAGAGCAAATATTTCCCCCTGCTTTTTTTGACATAATGATTCATTTGGTTATACATTTACCCGAAGAGGCTATTCTAGGTGGCCCTGTTTACTACAGGTGGATGTATCCATTTGAAAGATACATGAAGAAGCTGAAAAATTATGTCCGAAATAAAGCCAGGCCTGAAGGTTCCATAGCGGAGGGTTATGTTGCAGAAGAAGCATTAACTTTCTGCTCGCGTTATCTTAAGGATGTCGAGACAAGATTTAATCGTCCTGACAGAAATAACGACGGTGCACCTGAACAACCAGATAAATTCCAGGTGTTCCAGTCAGTATGCAAACCGGTGGGTAGATGTGTAGATACTCGGATGGAGCCAGATGTTATGCAGGCAGTTGTATGGTTTGTACTTAACAACAGTCCTGAAATTGACGCAGACATCCAGGCATGCAAAGAGTATGTTTCTTCTTTTTATATTTTTGAAGAACCCTTTTTTTGCTATGTTATTTGTTTTCGATGACTTATTCTAATATCATGAACTTTTGCAGTGAATTTTCTAACAATACCGTGGAAACAAGTTTTCCTCCCTGGTTCAATCACAAGGTAAACACATTAGATATATTACCTTGTAGTCCAGAGTTTTTGCTCATCTGAATCTGTTTGTATCTCTTTCGTAGATCCGTGAAAAGAGCGTGGCAAAAGACCCAAGCTGTAGTCCTGAGTTATTCTCTTTGGCATGTGGACCTTCATCTCGTGCATTTACATACCCCGCTTGCATAGTTAACGGTGTGAAGTTTTTGGTGCATGAGCGCGATAAACTTCATACCACTCAATGCAGTGGAGTTTCAACACCCGGGCCTGATGGAGAAATGTATTATGGTCAACTGGAGGAAATTATGGAGCTCACTTATTTGGGCGACCGAAAGGTTGTGTTGTTCCGGGTTTTATGGTTCGACACCCGTAACCCTAATAACCCTACGACACGCTCTAGGCGTTCTTACATTGAACGTGGCATACGTCATATTTTGACTGATAAGGATGCTTATAGAAATCAACAATACATTCTTGCGACACAAGCAACACAAGTCTTCTACCTTGAAGACCCTGCTAGACGACCACCTCATTGGAAGGTCGTCGAAGATGTTCATCATCGGAAGATCTGGGATCAGGATGTGGTAGATTCTGATCAAGATGTTATACATGGCAGCAGTTCATCAGATGTTGCATTGTCTGTTGGTTTGCCTGGTTTGGAGTCTGCGAATTTGAGTGTAAATCATGAATCAACAGAAGTGGGCGCCCCACCAGATGATGCTGAAGAAGATGCTGATTTTGTTAATAATGAAGATGATGTCGTTGCTCATGTCCTTGATTATGATGATGTTGACGTGTCTGATGATGATGAAGTGAACCCCACGACTGTTGTTGAAGAAGTTTTATCTAGCGATGATTCAGATGATGACAATTGTTCTTAATTTGTAATTTGAATAAAATTGTTACTATATGTTTAAACGTGTAACTTTTATTTGAATGAAATTGCATGTTATGTTATGTTTAAATGTGTATATTTATATGAATGTGTGTATTAGTATTAATTGGTCCACAAAATTGTGTGTTCTTGTACTTGTAATTTTACAGATGGCGTGTGTAGCTCCCCAATCACACGGCGGGGATGCCGGTGGTGATCCACCACACCAGCCCTATTTTACTACGCCGGGCTACTGTTCAGGTAAGAAATTGTGATTTTTATTTTAAGTTTTTTATTGATAAAACTAAATTTTTTTACTTGTATTTTCACGACTCAATAACTTATATTTGTAGGTTCGATTGCGAGTGGGACCTCAAATCGGGCCTTAAGGAGGGCGTTTAAACAGAACGGTAATCGGCCTTTGCCGATCAGCTTTGACACTGATGATCTAGGCACCTTTTCACTTGTGGGCACGTATGCACCGCAGTTTAGTAGTCTTTTGGGGGAACTAGTTAGTCCACTTCCCTTTGACTGCGAGTGGGAGCAGATTCTGGCGCATTTTAAGGCTCACATACTTCCCGCACTCGAGGTATTAATTGTTTATTTTATTTGTATTCTTATCGTTATCGACCGTTTAGATATGCGTGTTATATTTAAATTGTTTGTTTATTTAAATGCGTATATTTATTTGCAGACTTATTTCCTCATCACGCCTTGGTTAAACAACCAGAGCCAAGTGAAGGTTGGGCAGTGTGTGTATACGGTGGGGGAACGGGTAACTCTTGGGATTCAACTTCAGCTGCGGTTACTATACCGCAAACATAAATACAGGATGAAGAAAAAGTACTTTGACACACAACCGGAACCCGAGACGGCAAAGCAGAATCCGCCACCGTCGAGAGTGTGGGGTAACAGAAGCCCAACGGAGTGGGAGTCGTTGGTCGACTGGTGGTCGGTTCCGGAACGAATGGAGAGATCTGCAAAAAATGCAGAAAACCGGGGAAAAAACAAGATTTTAACCCACCAAGGGAGGAAGCCGTTCGTACAAGGACGAAACGATCACGTAAGACTCCTTATAATTTTTTTATTTTTAAAGGTCTATATAATGTTTATATATAGCTCGTTATTAATTTATTTTATGTTGTATGTATAGCGGGTTAGGAATGCAGGGAAGAATGAAGAACTCATAGAGACGTGGAGGAGGTGCCACTCAACAAAAGGGGGCGTCTTTAAAACTAAAGAAAACGAGACGTCTTATGTAAGTAATTTATCTCTTAACATGCGTCATTAAGATCAAGTTACTTGTTTTTTTTTTAACTTACCTGTTTTTAACATACTTTTTTTTTTTTTTGACTTACACAGTTGGCGATGAAGGATCTCTGGGATCGAGTTAAAGCCGGTACGGCCCCGTTGATGACCGAGAAGCAAGCCTATGTTACTCAGGAGGATATTGCGGCGGCGTTCAGGCAAAAGGAACAAGAGAATGAGTTGTTGAGGAGGCAAAATCAAGTGGTCCAACTTCAGAATCAACAGCTTCACGCTCGACAAACCAGCTTCGAATCTATCTTTGGGCAGTTTGTCAGCCACTACAACAACAGCCAAGCAGGTAATCCGTTTCCCGTTAACTTTCCCACATTTCCCTCATTTCCCGACCTTAATCCCGGCCCTAATCCCTTTCCCATCCCTAATAATAATTCTTCCTTGGACAATTGTTATCGTCCCATCTTTCCCGACTCTACTACATGCCCGGGTTCTAGTCCGCCACCCGACCTTAACCAATACATAAGACAAACTAATCCTCATTTGAGCCACATTCCCGAGAATTTTAATGCTAGTGGTGGTGAGGAGGCGGTGGAGGGGGTGAGGAGGAGGGGGGAGGGGGAGGGGGAGGAGGAGGAGGTGGAGGAGGCGGGTTCTTACGAGGAGTCGGACTAGGAGTAGGCGTAGTTTAATTTGTATCGTATTTGTTATTAGTTATGTAATACAAGAATCTATTTCCGAATTGTTGATCGCCTTAGAAACAGGTTTTGTTGGTAAAACATTAGGATTGTAAACTACAACCTGTACATGATTTTGGTTTGTTTTTGTATAAGTTCGTATTTGTTAGTTTAATTTGTATCGTATTTGTTAGTTTAATTTGTATCGTATTTGTCGAATGCAATCGTGGATGAGTAATTTGGTATTGTATCATATTGCCGAATTGGTATTGCGGATATTGGTTGATTTACAGGTTGTGTAATGGTAGGTTTTTTGGGGAAAAAATTCCGGAAAAAACCTGAAAATGCAGGCTGCTGCTGCATTTTTTTTTTTTGCATACTTGACAGAATGGGACGACAATGTCTTCCCAAAAATGCAAAGAAAATGTTGTACCATTTCTACTTTGACTGCCACATCAGCAGTCCAAAAGCGTCCCATTTTAATTAATTCAAGCAAAATGGTACGACAATCTCGTACCATTTTGTCCCATTTTAATTAATTCAAGCAAAATGGTACGAAATTATCGTACCATTTTGTCCAAACATTTTAAATATTTTAAATATTTGGTACGACAATGTCGTACCATTTTGCATTTCTGAAAATATTTTACGTATAATTTGTAAAAACATTTTAAATATTTTTAATATTTGGTACGACAATGTTGTACCATTTTGAATTTCTGAAAACATTTTACGTATTTAAATAAATGATTTACGGAAAATAAAAAAAAAAGGTAAAAAGATTTGGTACGATAATATCGTACCAAATTTGCAAATAATGTGTCGACCCAAATTGTAATTTAAAGGTTTGACTGGTATGTGGGTCCCCTTGTAGTGTCGTCCCATTCCTTTGAAAATGTGTCGAGACAAATTGTTTTGGGACAAAAAAAATGATACGACCAAAAAGGGTCGAGATTGTCGACCCAAATGTTTTGTCTCGACCCCACTTCAATATTTGAGTCGAGATTGTCGACCCAAAGCGTCCCATTTTTTATAGTGACATCATCAGTTATAAATGTAAGATGGTGGTGAATTGGTGATACCGTGATATAGTTAATTTAATTGGATATAGTGAGAGACCACAATGCACTAAGTTATGACCATGTTATAAAGAGCGTATTTACCGCCCTTTGTGTTATAGGGGGCTTCACCGATAGGATAACGTGAGTTATGTGTATGTTTCTATTTCTTATTTTTATTTTTGTAAGTGAGTGGTGCTTTTTTGATGGCGTGTTATAGATATGTTAAGGAGAGTTTTTTTATTTTATTTTATTATTATTATTATTATTATTATTTATTTATTTATTTATTTTGTATTATAAGAATGTTATATTGTAAAAACTGATGTGAGTGTGCCTACAAGGCGCCTACTCTTATATTATATGAGTTTATCAACTTTCTTTTCCGGATTATGTACTTTAACATTGTGTTTTCGAGTTTTTGGAGTAAGAAAAACTAAAGAAATACTAAGTAACATTTTCAATCCAATTTTGAGAGAAAATATTTTTATTTTAAAATCAATTAAATCACCATTATTTTTCAGTCATTTTCATTTTCTTTTTTTCTTTGAGTTTTTCTAACTTGTGCGCTTAGGCACATGATAAGTAGTCAGGGATACACAAAAAAGACAAAAGAAAAAAAAATATATATATATATATATATATATATATATATATATATATATATATATATATATATATATATATATAGTGTAACTTTATTTTCAGAACCCTCTTAAGTGCGGGAACTGCGAGAACCTCCTTTTTTACTCCTAATAATACATAAGGTACATCATGTTAATGCATAATGGCAGTTTTGAAAATATTAGAAGAGGAGGTTTGATTGTTTAAAGGAAGAAAGGGCATTAAGGTAATTTTTGATCCCTTTAAAACCGCTCTCCCACAAATCACGTATATGACTTTTTCATTATTTTGAGTCAGTTTTAGTTTTCACATTTATTTCCCTTCCTCTCACAAAAGCCTAGCCGCCCCATCTTAATCTCCTTTTTTTTCTAAAGGCCGCTTAATATCTTAATTGGCAATAGCAGAATGATATGGATATCGACGTTGGGTTGTGAAATCACGTTAGACATACAACTTGGATAAGTTTCAGTTTTGATAAAAGGTGCGACCTAGTTTTCAATTATTTGTTTCGATTCTACAACTCGTTTTTATTGTTGTTATTTTATTTTATTTTAATTTTACATGATTTCATATGGTTCGTTTATGTGATTTTTTTGTTTAAAGTCATGTATTGAATCTGTTATATAGATAGATGATTAAGTTATACTGTTTAATGATTCGGTTATACAGTTTGCTGATTACTATAACAATTTGTTGATTCGGTTAATAAGTTTGTTTAAATCTCGAAATGTTTCAGTTTGTTTAGTTGTATGTGTAGTTAGGTTGTTGAATGAGTGATTGGGATAAGGTGTGAGGTGATTAACCGTGTATTATAATTTTGTTGTTTCTGTTTTATTGATTCGTAAAAACAAATACGAGTTTGTGAAATGATATATCACTGATGGAATTTACAGTTTCGAATAGTCGTAAAATTTTAATGGAGTAGTGTGTGATTTGTGATTTTGACTATGCATTGTTTGGTTGTGTACTTGTTATTGAGTTTGTTGATTGAGTAATGTTGAGTGAGGTGTGATGTGCTGTGGTGATTCGGTTTGTTGAGTCGGTTAACCAAATTCAAGTTTATGGAATGAAATCTGGATTTTGCAATGTATAATTTTGTTTAGGTGCGTAATCTAATGGATGAGTGTGTGAATTTGTGATTTGAATTACGAACTGTGTATAGTTAGGTTGTGATTTGAATGAAACTTTAAAATATTGAATCTGTTTAAAGTTTCATTTGTGATGACTGGTCGCAAGTGTTTCATTTCGTCTGCAACCCAGGTGGTTCAGAGTATATTAGTGTTTGGTCTGATAATAAAGATGGTAGTTTAAATTTTGCATAATTACATGTTTATACAATACTAATACTGGTTATGTAGTGATATATTTGTTTATATGTTGTTTGACATTAGAAAACATACATGTTTTTGTATGAACATTTATGTTTAGGCAGTAAGTTAGCATCACATACGTATGTTATTATGAGTTTAGTAGTTTATACACACTTAGTAGCTATGATAGATTAAACTTGGATTTCGTGTTTGAACATACTCGTTTTTCAGTGAACATACTTGTTTTTTACATTGAACATGGCTGTTTTTCATGTGTAGATAATACATGTCTAGATTAAACGTGGAATTCGTGTTTGAACATACTTGTTTTTTCGGTGAACATACTTGTTTTTAAGTACACATTTTGGTTTTCATAGAACATACATGTTATTCATTGAAAATACTTGTTTTTACATTGAACATGGCTGTTTTTCATGTTATTAACATACATGTATTAAGGTGCATACATGTTTTAAAGTATGGTGCATACATGTTTTGAGGTACGGTGAATACATGTTTTAAGGAATGGTGCATACGTGTTTATTGCTGATAAAAAATCAATTAAAATGGTGCATATGTGTTTTATAGCTTATATAAATCAATAAAAGTGTGTGCATATGTGTTTCAAGGTTAATTATAATTAGTGAAATGGTGCATATGTGTCTCAAGGTTAATACTTTATAAAATCAATGAAATGGTACATATATGTTTTTATTGTTGGTATAAAATCCTTGAAAGAGTGGGCATATGTGTTTGATAGTTGTTTTTGATATGTGTTTGATAGTTGTTTTTGATATGTGTTTATGATTAAAAATATGTTTGATATATACAAGATGCATATGCGTTATAATAGTTAGGATTATTATTTATTTCTTATTTGTTTATGGTTTAATTGTTTTTGTGCATGCTTGTTTCATATTGATGAAGATGACGATATCATTGAAAACCGAGAAGTGGATGAACAAAAATATACATGAAGATAATCTGTGATTTTTGAAGATATACGATTATTGCATACGTGTTTTATGTTCTTATAATTAAGTGGAATGTTACATTTAAGTATTTGAATCTTATTTTTTTCTTTTATAATGATTTATTTTCTTTGATTTGTGTTTCAAACTTCTAAAAAAATAATGGTTAGACAAAAATATTGATAGGTTGATAAAAAAAATGTGAACAATTATATTATACAAACACATTTAAATTTACATTATTTAAAAAACATGCATGCACTTAATTTTTCTCAAAAAAAAAATGAACAAAAACACATATGTTCTTGTAATATTCTGGATACACATTACCTAAAACCCAAAAAAAAAAAAAAAAAAAAAAATCCGAAAATTTAGGAATGTTTTGAAACCGCATTTAATAAAAAAATTCGAAAATAATATAAAAATTGTATTTTACTAAAATACCCTTATGATTAAATAATAATCTTTAATATTTAAAAAAATCTTATTGGTCAAGGAGAGTTCTCGCAGTTCCCGCACTTAACAGGGTTCTGAAAATAAAGCCCCCCTGATATATATATATATATATATATATATATATATATATATATATATATATATATATATATATATATATATATATATATTTTTTTTTTTTTTTTTTATTTAAAAGACAAGAACCAAAAAAAATATAAGACTCAGATACCCATGAAAAAGACACAATTAATGCTTGTTATCATGGAGAAATGCTAGAACCACTCATAAAATCCACACAAAAATTCACTCGTTGACGTGTTAGCGGGTGATTGGTTTAATAAGAGAGAGGAGAGACAAACTGCAAGAAAATGCACCGCACACCTGCTGACATGTCAGCGAATTGATTTTTTGTGTGAATTTTGTGAGTGAGTCTAGCCTAAAAAAACAAAAAAAAAAAAAAAAAGAAAAAAGAAAAAAAAAAAAAAAAAAAAAAAAAAAGAAGAAAAAGACACACTTTTTGTTTAAGTTCTTTTCTCACCTTTGACTCTTTCACTCACTTCTCGAGTTATATTTTAAGAAGAAAGAAAAGAAAAGTGAAAGTTTTTTTGTGTTCTTTAGTTATTTTTAAAAAGGGAAAGAGAAGCGGAAAAAAAGATGTCCCATTTTTAGGAAGAAAGCCAAATAAAAAAATAAAATAAAATTATTTTCCTTTTCCTCCCGCTTAATATTACTTTCCTTTCCTTTTTTTTTTTTTTTCGTTTCCACTATCTCCGAACAACATATCATCTGACATTTCTTTTCCTTTTTGTCTTTCTTTTTCCATTTCCTTTGCCACAAAAGTGACAAAACTGAGAACGGACTGTTTGAGCCTACAAGCAAAAGGGGAGAATAGCATCCCAAACACGAACCCTCAGCCCTGTTTAACCTGATTGTCGTTTCATTTTCACCACAACAGCAGATGGTGGTCACTTGTTCTTCCTAGGTACGTTTTTAGCAAACATCCCTTTCTAATTTATGATTTTGCAATGTAAAAACCCCCAAAGTTATATACCCTTCAATTCTACACAATCATGGTCCCTAATTTTAACGGCCTTTATTTGCTTAACAATATAAAGATTTTGACTTTTGAGTTGAAATAAGCAATCCCAAACACCCTCATAAGCAGTTTTCACTTTTGATTGTTTGGTGAAAGAAATATGCTTATTTTAAACCGATTAATTTTTTCAATTAAGGTGGTGTTTGGGATTGCTTAATTTTCTCCTTAAAACTAAGTACTTTAGGAAATAGTGTTTGGGTTTGCTTAGTATCGTAAAAAAAATGCAATATTACCAGTAATTTGCTAAATACATACAATCCGAAGACGCGTCTAATACCCACCTAAGACGGATAGTTTGGATACAAAACTGCCTATGCTTAAAAATTAGCTGAAAAGCAGAAAAGGAAGATATCCCAAACCCAACCCACCCCCAAAACAAAAATCACCAATCTACCTTTAGAGTGAAATAGCTTGTTTGAAATCTGTTTAAATGTGCCATCCAAAAAATCCCATAATGGAAAACCAAACCATTAATCCCAAGGGATTAGCCTAACGCTAAGGGCTTAGGAGCTCCATTCCATTAACTTGTACCAAGTTCGAAGCTCGTAAGCTGCAAATCCTGGGGACCACCAATCCTAGCCACATAATCCAAAATGGTGGAGGGATAGTGATTGCCGGGTCTTTTTGGGGTGATCTATGGAGTCCGAGGTTTACGTATTAGGTCAAATAGTTGACTCGGGTGCGGTTTCCCTTGTATTGGAAAAAAGGAAGTCAAACCATTATCTGTTTTTTTAAATGATTTGACAATATATAAGAATGTCTCTTCTGTTTTTTAGTAGTTAAATAATTTGAATTTTCCAAATACAATAGATAGCAAAGAGAAGCATGTCTAATCTGAATTTTTCCTTCAACTTTAACTTGTTTCTTTCGAGTTAATTGAAGTTTTTATTGTTTTATACGACAACGACTTTCTAAACACAATGTCAAAAACCCTGTGTGTTTCTAACATAAATTATGGTTCAGGTGATACTGCATAAGCACATGCTCATCTAAAGAATGAAGAAAATCAAGAAGTCTCGTGCATCAGTTGGTTTTTGTTCATTCAACCGTTTACCAGATGAAATGGTTCTCAAAATTCTAGACACATTAATCGATTTGAAACTCTTATGCCGCTGCAAACTTGTTTCTAAACGTTTCAACCGGATAGTCACTCAAGTTAACACTATTTCCTTTACCGCTCTCACTCATCCTGTCGAAGTCCATCCGAATCAGGAATCTAAAGCCTCGGATACTATTGCTTCATTAGGGCCTTTTTGGTCAGCTTTTTGGTCTTTGACGAAGTTTCGAAGAGTGAAATCTGTGCATATCCAACTCCTGTCATCCGTTGACAGTCTTTCTTTGTTTAAGTGGAAGATTAAGTTTGGAAACAAATTCGACTCGTTTTTATTTCTGTCACCGAATTATATTTACCATAAGAAGGAATTATACATTAATGAAAATGGTCACGATGAGGAAAATATTGAGGTAAATTGTAAGAATATAGGTATTGCATGTCAGTGTTTGTTGGATGTGATGAAAAGGATTCGGTTGCTGCTGATTGATATTATCCGTTTCCCATTGCTGGAAAAGGTTTCCATTGCTGATTCGGATAATAGGGGAAAAGTTTCTTTTAGTGGGGGCAAAATTGCTGATGTGAGGAACTGGCTATGTGCACCGTCTGATTCTGAAACTGTGGAACAGGAGGCAAACCGTGTAGATTTTCCTCGTAGGATGAGTCGGTGTTATGTCCCTTTGTTGGAGCTGCCAGTTTCAGGGTACGTCATGAAGGGGGTAACTCTCATGTTAATATTGAGGGATGATCTGCCAGAGGACATTGACAGTTTTATGAAGAGTGATGATAATGATGATGTTGAAGATAAAGAAGAGGCTGCATATAGGGAAGCTATGATGCAGATTTTAAAGAAGCACAGGGATCGAATAGAGAGGCTGGTGTAGTATAGACGTATAGTATAAATCATCTTCATGTAAGGTATTATTTGAACATGTTTTTAGGTAATATACATGGTTTTTTTTAATGATTTGTTTTTTTTTATCTAATATTCCTTAGGTTCTTGGTGATTGGGTTGTCTTTTACATGTTATGCAGTTTGACTCTTATAGTTTGGGCTAGAGGGAATTGGGTTACAAAAGACAGAAACTTGTCTTAGTCATTCTTAAGGCTGGCTGTTTTAACTTACTCTTCTATTTAATTGGGTAAAAGTGTAAAACGTATTTCCCAATAGCCCAATTAGTCCCGCTCAATATTTTAAAATGCTTAATGATGCACCCTATCGTTACTGAGATTGTAGTTGGATTGGGGCATTTAACACCTAGCCGTTAATAGGAACAGTAAGGCATGAAGTAAAAACTTAGATACAACATTGTGCTCACGACAAGTGATCTGGTGTACTTAAATGATTTATGCGTATAGGCTCTGTGTTAATATTCAATGAAATAAGTAAATAGCGAATAAGGTTATTGTACAGAACTTCCAGTCGTGGAGTTAGAACTTGTTTCATTGTCTAGTAAATCAATCATGGCCTTCGGTTATCTATTTTGTCGGTGGGAAAGAAACAAGAATTCACGCATAGAATGCGAACAAAGGTTATCTACCTCAACCCTAGAAAGCTTACATTTGATCTCAATAGTTAACTTAAAGTTGTGTGGATCCTTCATTTCTTTATTCTGTGTAAGAAATAGCTAATCACCTGCTGTATGATGTTCATAAAAGCTGCATTTATTTTGTAACCTTTTTGAAACGAAGATTTCATATTTTGCTCTTTTAGACATCTAACATCTTAAACATGGCATGTGAACAATAGGGTCTTGGAGCACATAGAAAGTCGCTCAACTGCCACAACTGCCAGTATTCTATGTAAGAAGGTGCAAGTAAACTTGGAAAGAAGGTTTAGTAGTAATCCTAGTATTTTGAATGCAATGAGCTATTATGTTTAAAGTAGTAATTCCTGCTGTAAGTGAATGGTTGTTCCATCGCATGTTTTATGTTTGAGTAAATTGCAAAAATCGTCCTTGTGGTATGGCCAAATTGCATTTTTTGCCCTTGTGGTTCATTAAGTGCAAAGATGGTACGTATTTTCTAATGTTACGTGCACTTTTGGTTCTTCATTTTAACCGGCATTAAGTGCGTTCCGTTAGCAGTTACACGTTAGCCCTTTTGGCTAACGATCGTTGCAGCGCCTATCCTTTACTCTAACGGCCGTTTATAATTTTTTTTTTCAAATTATTTTTTTTAAAATCTTTTTTCGTCCTTTTTTTTTTTTTTTTTTTTTTTTTTTTTTTTGAATTTTTTTTTCGAAAATGTTTTTTATATAAAAACGTTTTATAAAAAAGTTTTTATATAAAACGTTTTTGTAAAAAACTTTTTTATATAAAAATGTTTTTATATAAAATTTTTTATAAAAAAGTTTTTTATATAAAAAGTTTTTATAAAACTTTTTATATAAAACGTTTTTATATAAAAATGTTTTTTTTTTTTTTTTTTTTTTTTTTTTTTTTTTATATAAAAGCATTTTTATATAAAAAAAGTATATATGTTCTAAAAATTTTTATACGTTTTTATAAAAAAAGTATATATGTTCTAAAAATGTACGAAAAACGTAAAAATTTTTATACATTTTAATATATGTTCTAAACGTATACAATTTGAGTAAATTGCAAAAATATGTTCTAAACGAAATTTTACGTTTAGAAAAATATGTTCTAAACGGAATTTTTATATAGGTTCTAAACGAAAAACGTATATATGTTCTCAAATTTTACGTTTAGAACATATATAAAAACGTAATTTTTTTTTTAAGTTTTTCGTAAGTTTTTAGAAAATATATAATTTTTTAATATTAACGACCGTTTATACATAACTGAAAATTTGGTTTTCTTATAATTTTTTTTTCTCTAAAAATCTTTAAAATTTATACACTTTTTTATACACAATTTTTATACATGTTTTCATACACACATTTTATTACACATTTTTATACACACATTTCCATATACACATTTTTATAGTTATACACACATTTTTATACATACCTTTGTATACACACCTTTTTATACACGTTTTTTATACACACGTTTTTATATACACATTTTTATACACACATTTATACACACATTTTTATACACGTTTATAAATGTGTGTATGAATACGTGTTTTAAAATGTGTGTATAAAAACGTGTATAAAAATGTGTGTATAAAAACTTGTATAAAAATGCGTGTATAAAAATTTGTATAAAAATGTGTATAAAAACTTGCATAAAAACATGTATAAAAACGTGTGTATAAAAATTTGTGTATAAATGTGTATTAAAACGTGTATAAAAAGGTGTGTATGAAAACGTGTATAAAAATGTATGTAAAAAAACGTGTATAAAAATGTGTATAAAAACGTGTATATAAAAATGTGTATAAAAAGGTGTAATAAAATGTGTGTATGAAAACGTGTATAAATTTTAAACATTTTTAGAAAGAAAAAAAATAATAAAAATACCAAATTTTGAGTTAAGTATAAACGGTCGTTAGTATTAAGGACTAACGTTGCAAATGTTTGTTGCAAACGTTCGTTAGCTAATGGAAAAAACTAACGACAGTTAGTCTCATGAACCAAACCCGATTACGGGTCACAACCACAGAAACCAAACCCGAGAAAAAAAAAGTTTAGAGACTATTTTCGTTAAACCTGACAGACCACAGGGACCATTTATGAAATTAACTCTTTTGAAAAAAATACTTTATTCTATTTGAAATCTCAATATTCCCATGAAGATTTCAAGAACTGAAAACCCAGTCCACTTTTTCTCTCATTTCAATTATTTAGAGGAATTTCAAGAATCAAAGCCCTAGGTAGGGTTTAGTTTTTCTTGTTTTTCCTGTTTCTAGATTCCTTGAGAAGAGAATGATTTTTCTTCTCTAGAGACGTGTTGAGAATTTTACAAACCTGCTTAGATGGAGTTATACTTTTCCTTTTTAAAAAGATAAAAACCCGTTTCGACGGCGATGATGAAAAGTAGAGATGTTACCAGTGGTGATTAGGGCTAGGATAAAATATTTGAATGGTAGATTAGGCAATCCCGTCTTTTTTTTTTTGGTAGAGAGGAAAAAAAACTGGAGAATGGTAGATTGAGGTTTTAGTTTTTCTACTTAAAATTCGAAAAGTGAGATTTTTTTTTTTATTTTTTATTTTTTTTTGAAAATTGTTGGAAAAAAATGTTGCTAAATACGTATTCAGTTTTTTCGTTTTTCTATGAAAAGTTTACTGAAAAAATAAAATATTTTTCACAAACTAACACTATGTTCCCGAGTTTTATTTAGAAGAAAACAAAATAAATTCATGTTCTTGAGTTTTTTCAGTAGAGAAGAGAAAAAAAAAAGAGAGTAAATTTGGCTAAACTTCTCTTCAAAACTTTCTTCCCAAAAGTGGGATGATTTTGATGATTTTGAGAGAAGTTATATTAGAAAGCTTTTAATAAATATAATTACTTAAATAACCTAGTATAAAACATAACTTTTAAATATAACAAAGGGTGTAATTGTAAAATCAATCAGTTATCTTTTTTTTTTTTTTTTTCTCTCCTAACTTAGGAACATGTTATAAAAAAATTAATTTCATTCATCTCCTCTTATTTTTTGCCCATTTTTAACTTTTCTCTTCTTTTCTTTCACTACAAAACTCGGGAACAAAGTGTAATGTTGATGGATCTATTTCGTTAGATTAAACACAACCCTTTTTTTCCCTTCCAATTGTTGTAGTCTCTTAATTTATAATTCATATATTAAAAAAAGAGTAAATTGCAAAAGTCGTTCTTGTGGTTTGGCCAAATTGCACGTTTCGTCCTTGTGGTTCATTAAGTGCAAAGATCGTTCTTATTTTGCACTGTTACATGCACTTTTGGTCTTCCATAATTGTAAAAATCTCCTTGTGGTTTGCCAAATTTCACTGTTGAAGGATCAAAAGTGCACGTAACAGTACAAAATAAGGACGATCTTTGCACTTATTGAACCACAAGAACGAAACGTGCAATTTGGCCAAACCACAAGGACGAAACGTGTAATATTCTAAATAACAAGATATGTATTAAGAATATTGAAGGATTAATACTGAAGGAGGATAAATGTTTGAACATAATGTTTGATGTTATTTGAATGATGAGTGACATGTTATTCTAAATTACAAAACATGTGCAATTAATGGAGAAGGGAAATGCCTTCCTCCTTTATATAGTACTAGCAGGGTATCCGCGCAATGCAGCGGCGGGTACCCGGTAACTAAATGTTGTGGCGAGCAAATGTTGTTCATTTATATGTTTTTCTAACGATAACTTTATGAAATAATGACAATTTTTTACTAAAATAACTATAAACAATAACAAATGCAAACTATTTCACATCCAAATAAACATAAGGTTCAAATTAAAGAGAGTAGCATCTTTAAGATATAAATTAAAGATAAAATGCCAACTATTAATAAAATATATTTTACATAAACACAAAAATGTCAACTATTAATTTGCATTATTAGCTGCAAAATCTTTATCTGCAAAATCTTTAGACATTAGGGATCATTGGTATCACCAAGAGTAGCTTGAGCATCTTCGTGTGGTACAACTATCGCATCATCATTGTTGAGGGTATCGAGAAACCTTTTATGAGATCATCTTACTTTTTTTAGATCCATTTTGGTTTAGTACAAAACAACCCAACAACATATTTATAACAAAAATTTCGGCTAAAGGCCCAATGATAGCCCAAGTCCACACAACGATGCCCAATTTTCAGGATTACATAACAGCTTCTTTACCCTAAAAGTTGTCATAATCCTAATCTTACTCCCTTCCTAAACACACACGCCACCCACCTTATTCCTCCTTCCTCCCAAAACAAAACACAAACATCAGTAATATCTTCCTTCCTTACAACTTAAAAAACAAGAACATAATCCATACTTGTTACCCCTTAGAATAAATAATAATAAAAAAAAATAATAAAATAAAAAAAATAAAGGGTAAAAGCTATAGAATACCATCCTACTTACAAAAAAGTACCATCTTGAACCATTTACTTTTTTATTGCAGACTTTACCAACGAACTTTCAAATTTTTTTTCGACTTGAACCATTTCGTTAGACCGTTAGAATTCATGTGGCAACGTTAGTCCTATTAGTCAACGAACGTTTGCAAAGTTAGTCCTTTTATACTAACGATGTCAACGAACGTTTGCAAAGTTAGTCCTTTTATACTAACGATTGTTTTTAATTAACTAAAAATTTGGAAAAAAATTTAAAAAAATTCAAAAAATTTATAAAAATTCGAAAATTTCGAAAAAAATTTA
The DNA here is from genome assembly GCA_021014915.2 of Artemisia tridentata subsp. tridentata. Taxonomy (NCBI): domain Eukaryota; kingdom Viridiplantae; phylum Streptophyta; class Magnoliopsida; order Asterales; family Asteraceae; genus Artemisia; species Artemisia tridentata. The sequence continues at coordinate 144,799,185 of CP139505.1, read as the reverse complement.
AAAAAATTCGAAATTTTTTTAAAAATTCAAAAAATCTATATAAGTTCGAAAAACTTATAAAATTTCGAAAAAATTTAAAAAAATTCGAAAAATTTATAAAAATTCGAAAAAAATTTAAAAAAATTCGAAAAATTTATAAAAATTCAAAAAAATTTTAAAAATTCGAAAAATTAATAAAAATTCAAAAAACTTATAAAATTTCGAAAAATTTTTAAAAATTCAAAAAAATTTTAAAAATTCGAAAAATTTTATAAAATTTTCGAAAAATTTTATAAAATTTTCGAAAATTTTCGAAATTTCGAAAATTTTTTTTTGGAAAAATTTTATAAAAATTTCGAAAAATTTTTATAAAATTTTATAAAATTTCGAAATTCGAAAAATTTTATAAAAAAGTTCGAAAATTTTTATAAAATTTTATAAAAATTTCGAAATTCGAAAAATTTTATAAAAATTTCGAAAATTTTTATAAAATTTTATAAAAATTTCGAAAAATTTTATAAAATTTTATAAAAATTTAATAAAATTTTATTAAATTTTCGAATTTTTAAAATTTTATAAAATCTTATAAAAAATTTCGAAATTTTTATAAAATTTTTCGAATTTCGAAATTTATAAAATTTTATAAAAATTTTTCGAAATTTTTATAAAATTTTTCGAAATTTTTTTTTCGAAAGTTTTATAAAAGTTCGAAATTTTTCGAAAATTTTATAAAATTTTTCGAATTTTTAAAATTTTTTTGAATTTTTAAAAATTTTTCGAAATTTTATAAGTTTTTTGAATTTTAATAAATTTTTCGAATTTTTTTAAATTTTTTTCGAATTTTTATAAATTTTTCGAACTTATATAGATTTTTTGAATTTTTAAAAATTTTTCGAATTTTTTTAAATTTTTTTCGAAATTTTATAATTTTTTTCGAATTTTTATAAATTTTTTGAATTTTTTTAAATTTTTTTCCAAATTTTTAGTTAATTAAAAACAATCGTTAGTATAAAAGGACTAACTTTGCAAACGTTCGTTGACATCGTTAGTATAAAAGGACTAACTTTGCAAACGTTCGTTGACTAATAGGACTAACGTTGCCACATGAATTCTAACGGTCTAACGAAATGGTTCAAGTCGAAAAAAAATTTGAAAGTTCGTTGGTAAAGTCTGCAATAAAAAAGTAAATGGTTCAAGATGGTACTTTTTTGTAAGTAGGATGGTATTCTATAGCTTTTACCCAAAAATAAATAATAAAGCCATACGTGGCATCAATCCTTCCTTATATCTCCTTTTGAAAACGCACAGCCACCACACACCTTATAACTCCAAAAATACCCCACTGGTCAAACATTGAACAAAACCAAATAAAGTTTTATCACCTTAAGCTAATTGTTGGTTGTTGATTTAGAATAGAAATGATAATCATATTCGTGTTCGAATACTTTTTTGCATTTCTTTTCTTTTTGTTTTGACTCGGATAGGTACTATTTTTTGTTTGTTTGTGGAGTGTATACTCGGTCGAGGGGACGATGGGTTTGTGAAATTGGGACGCGACCGACCTTCATTGACCGACTACCTGCAGTGGTGGCGACTCGGTCGGTCGACCGACCACTGTGGGTAGCCAGAGAAAGAGAGACCGAGAGGGGTAAGAGCGATAAAAAGAAGGTAGTATTTTTTTTCTTTGTGTTTGGTTTGTGGTTGTATAGGCTTTATAAATGCATTATAATTATAACGAACACAATAAAAAGTAGTTAAGGTCCAGACGTTTTTTTTTTACAATCATAAAGTTAATCATAAAGTCCTGCATTGTATGTTTGAATTTTTAATAGCAAAATTAATACATTTAACTTTGGATTGAAACGTAAATAATAGCTTAATTTTTAAGCATTATGTGTATGTATAGATTAAATGGGCTGTTTACAATGTTATAGCAGGGTACCCGCGCGTTGCTGCGACAGCAACGCGGGTAGCAGCAACGCGCGGGTACCCTGAAATTAAATTTTCCGGTGAATAATGTATTTTAGTTTATTATGTTCTTTTTGACAATAAATTTACGAATATCAAGAATTTTGTTTAGCCCGTGCCCGTTCGGGCTTGAGCCCGTTTGGCCTGCACCGGTTCGGGCTCAAGCCCATTTGGCCCGTTGCCTGTTCGGACTTGAATATTTGTATAATGTGCTTTATTATTTGTATTAGTAACATTTAATGTATGAATTGTGTTTAATTTGGTTGTACAATATGCTTGATAATTTGTATTTCTTATGTAAAGGGTGTTTTAATAGCTGTATTAATTGTATTTATTGACCAGTTAATTAATTGACTACATTAAAAAGCATTAATGTGGTTTTCTTTTTTTAAATTTTTTTTTTTTTTTTTTTTTTTTTTTTAAATATGTGCATTAAAGTGGTGTACATTATGCTTCTTATTTTATAAGTCTGAAAATTATATGTATTAAAGTGGTGTACACTATGCTTCTTTTCTTGTAAGTCTTAAAAGATTACAAGCATTGAAAGCTATACTTGTAACAACCTAGACTTTTTAAAGACACTTAAATTTCTAGGCTTTTAATTATATGTGTATGCATCTTTCCTATTAAAGAAATGTTTTTGGTCTTAAACATTTTAAGACTTCTAAATATAGATGTCCTAAATACATTATAAGGTAGTATATATAGCCAAAGAAAGAGAGACCGAGGGGTAAGAGCGATAAAAAGAAGGTAGTATTTTTTTTTCTTTGTGTTTGGTTTGTGGTTGTATAGGCTTTATAAATGCATTATAATTATAACGAACACATTAAAAAGTAGTTAAGGTCCAGACGTTTTTTTTTACAATCATAAAGTTAATCATAAAGTCCTGCATTGTATGTTTGAATTTTTAATAGCAAAATTAATACATTTAACTTTGGATTGAAACGTAAATAATAGCTTAATTTTTAAGCATTATGTGTATGTATAGATTAAATGGGCTGTTTACAATGTTATAGCAGGGTACCCGCGCGTTGCTGCGACAGCAACGCGGGTAGCAGCAACGCGCGGGTACCCTGAAATTAAATTTTCCGGTGAATAATGTATTTTAGTTTATTATGTTCTTTTTGACAATAAATTTACGAATATCAAGAATTTTGTTTAGCCCGTGCCCGTTCGGGCTTGAGCCCGTTTGGCCTGCACCGGTTCGGGCTCAAGCCCATTTGGCCCGTTGCCTGTTCGGGCTTGAATATTTGTATAATGTGCTTTATTATTTGTATTAGTAACATTTAATGTATGAATTGTGTTTAATTTGGTTGTACAATATGTTTGATAATTTGTATTTCTTATTTAAAGGGTTTTTTAATAGCTGTATTAATTGTATTTATTGACCAGTTAATTAATTGACTACATTAAAAAGCATTAATGTGGTTTTCTTTTTTAAATTTTTTTTTTTTTTTTTTTTTTTTTTTTTTTTTTTTTTTTAATATGTGCATTAAAGTGGTGTACATTATGCTTCTTATTTTATAAGTCTGAAAATTATATGTATTAAAGTGGTGTACACTATGCTTCTTTTCTTGTAAGTCTTAAAAGATTACAAGCATTGAAAGCTATACTTGTAACAACCTAGACTTTTTAAAGACACTTAAATTTCTAGGCTTTTAATTATATGTGTATGCATCTTTCCTATTAAAGAAATGTTTTTGGTCTTAAACATTTTAAGACTTCTAAATATAGATGTCCTAAATACATTATAAGGTAGTATAGACTAGCAGGGTACCCGCGCGTTGCGGCGGCGGGTACCCTGAAATAAAATTTTCTGGTGAATCATGTATTTTAGTTTATTATTATCTATACTACCTTATAATGTATTTAGGACATCTATATTTAGAAGTCTTAAAATGTTTAAGACCAAAAACATTTCTTTAATAGGAAAGATGCATACACATATAATTAAAAGCCTAGAAATTTAAGTGTCTTTAAAAAGTCTAGGTTGTTACAAGTATAGCTTTCAATGCTTGTAATCTTTTAAGACTTACAAGAAAAGAAGCATAGTGTACACCACTTTAATACATATAATTTTCAGACTTATAAAATAAGAAGCATAATGTACACCACTTTAATGCACATATTAAAAAAAAAAAAAAAAAAAATTTAAAAAAGAAAACCACATTAATGCTTTTTAATGTAGTCAATTAATTAACTGGTCAATAAATACAATTAATACAGCTATTAAAACACCCTTTACATAAGAAATACAAATTATCAAGCATATTGTACAACCAAATTAAACACAATTCATACATTAAATGTTACTAATACAAATAATAAAGCACATTATACAAATATTCAAGTCCGAACAGGCAACGGGCCAAATGGGCTTGAGCCCGAACCGGTGCAGGCCAAACGGGCTCAAGCCCGAACGGGCACGGGCTAAACAAAATTCTTGATATTCGTAAATTTATTGTCAAAAAGAAGATAATAAACTAAAATACATTATTCACCGGAAAATTTAATTTCAGGGTACCCGCGCGTTGCTGCTACCCGCGTTGCTGTCGCAGCAACGCGCGGGTACCCTGCTATAACATTGTAAACAGCCCATTTAATCTATACATACACATAATGCTTAAAAATTAAGCTATTATTTACGTTTCAATCCAAAGTTAAATGTATTAATTTTGCTATTAAAAATTCAAACATACAATGCAGGACTTTATGATTAACTTTATGATTGTAAAAAAAAACGTCTGGACCTTAACTACTTTTTAATGTGTTCGTTATAATTATAATGCATTTATAAAGCCTATACAACCACAAACCAAACACAAAGAAAAAAAATACTACCTTCTTTTTATCGCTCTTACCCCTCTCGGTCTCTCTTTCTCTGGCTACCCACAGTGGTCGGTCGACCGACCGAGTCGCCACCACTGCAGGTAGTCGGTCAATGAAGGTCGGTCGCGTCCCAATTTCACAAACCCATCGTCCCCTCGACCGAGTATACACTCCACAAACAAACAAAAAATAGTACCTATCCGAGTCAAAATAAAAAGAAAAGAAATGCAAAAAAGTATTCGAACACGAATATGATTATCATTTCTATTCTAAATCAACAACCAACAATTAGCTTAAGGTGATAAAACTTTATTTGGTTTTGTTCAATGTTTGACCAGTGGGGTATTTTTGGAGTTATAAGGTGTGTGGTGGCTGTGCGTTTTCAAAAGGAGATATAAGGAAGGATTGATGCCACGTATGGCTTTATTATTTATTTTTTTTATTTTATTATTTTTTTTTATTATTATTTATTCTAAGGGGTAACAAGTATGGATTATGTTCTTGTTTTTGAAGTTGTAAGGAAGGAAGATATTACTGATGTTTGTGTTTTGTTTTGGGAGGAAGGAGGAATAAGGTGGGTGGCGTGTGTGTTTAGGAAGGGAGTAAGATTAGGATTATGACAACTTTTAGGGTAAAGAAGCTGTTATGTAATCCTGAAAATTGGGCATCGTTGTGTGGACTTGGGCTATCATTGGGCCTTTAGCCGAAATTTTTGTTATAAATATGTTGTTGGGTTGTTTTGTACTAAACCAAAATGGATCTAAAAAAAGTAAGATGATCTCATAAAAGGTTTCTCGATACCCTCAACAATGATGATGCGATAGTTGTACCACACGAAGATGCTCAAGCTACTCTTGGTGATACCAATGATCCCTAATGTCTAAAGATTTTGCAGATAAAGATTTTGCAGCTAATAATGCAAATTAATAGTTGACATTTTTGTGTTTATGTAAAATATATTTTATTAATAGTTGGCATTTTATCTTTAATTTATATCTTAAAGATGCTACTCTCTTTAATTTGAACCTTATGTTTATTTGGATGTGAAATAGTTTGCATTTGTTATTGTTTATAGTTATTTTAGTAAAAAATTGTCATTATTTCATAAAGTTATCGTTAGAAAAACATATAAATGAACAACATTTGCTCGCCACAACATTTAGTTACCGGGTACCCGCCGCTGCATTGCGCGGGTACCCTGCTAGTTTTTTTACAATACATTTACGGATATCAAGAATTTTGTTTAGCTCGTGCCCGTTCGGGCTTGAGCCCGTTGGCTCGTGTTCGTTCGTGCTCGAGCCCGTTTGGCCCATGCCTGTTTGGCCCGTGCCCGTCCGGGCTCGAGCCCATTTGGCCCGCTGCCCGTTCGGGCTTGAATATTTATATCATGTGCTTTATTATTTGTATTAGTGACATTTAATGCAAGAATTGTGTTTAAGTTGGTTGTACAATATGCTTGATAATTTGTATTTCTTATGTAAGGGGTGTTTTAATTATTTAATAACTGCATTAATTGTATTTATTGACCCGTTAATTAATTGTATTTAATGTACATAATGATTTATTTATTTTATTTAATGTTAGTATTTCTATTTTAATTAGTTGTACTTTGAGCTTAAGAACTTGTAAATGTTAGAAAATGTGTTTTAATTACTTGTACTTTTAGCTTTATAACTTGTATTGCTTAATTTTAAGTATTTCTATTAATAGTAGGCCTTTGTGCATTATAAGATAGTATAGATTAACTTGAAACCTATGGTTGTTGAGTTTTAAGTAGCCCAATAATTGAATAAATATTGATGATTAGACAAGAAGATGGTTACGAAGCAACAATTACATGCAAATGGAGTGACGAGATGCAATTCTTGAAGATCGGAGGGATTTAAACATCCGACAGATTGGAACATTAAAAGGGAAATTTTGCCTAAAAAATGTGATATTGGGGGCTAGGGTTTCTCACACATGTTAAAAACTAGCAAGGAGCTAGAAAAAATTATAAACTAGAATAATTAAGATTTTTCATCCAAGTTACCCAATTAATAGAAGCGTTATATGTCGCCTTTTTGTAGCATTTATGCAAAAATAACAAAACCATAATGTAAAAGAAGTTAAATAAAATGGGTCATGATTTACATATCGTTGAGATAATTAGAATTGGCGAAGTTTATTGGTGCTTGGATACTTAAAATCAAGAAACCAGGGATTGAAACAACATCCTTGTACTGATGTTTGTTCCTAAATATGTCGGTTCCAGGTATGTTACCTGTTAAAATCTATACAAAGCATGATCGATTACCAGAAACAACAAGATTTTATTACGAATCAACCCAATCAACCACCCCTTATGGTTGATTCATTAACTGTTTTACAATACAAAAATTAAAGAGAGTTTCTACAAAACAAAAACTAACAACTGAGAACAATGACTGTGTGTAAATCAACACACAGTAAAACCCTAGCAAAACTGACTAATAATGAGAGATAATGAGCTTATATAGCTCGGCTTAATGAAGTATCCTTATATGTCACTTTAGCTCCTTCAATTATAATCCAGCTTCTATCTTGAGTCCTTGTACTTAAGAAACTTCTATTTCAGCTACAACTTTAGCCCATCAACTTAAGCCTCCTCTTCATTTGTTACCTGCACACAAAAAACAAAGAGAAAACAAGAATTGCCACTTTACAACATAAGCCCTTAGCTTATACTCTTTCAACATTCCCCCTTAAGCTAAGGCTTATAAAAATCTTTTAGCTTTAACATGTCAGAGAACTTTCTATGATCAACAACACTTAAACCTTTTGTGAAAACATCAGCAATATTATTTTCAGATTTGACTTTAATAGTTTTTATAATACCATCAACAATTTTTTCTCTTATAAAGAACAAGTCAATCTCAAAATGTTTAGATCTCTCATGCAGCACAGGATTTGCAGCAATCTGTATTGCACTGCTATTATCACAAAACATCTCAACAGGTGTATCAATCTGCACATTCAGATCCTTGCAGATCTTTAAAATCCACATAATCTCACAAGTTACATTAGACATTGCCCTAAATTCTGACTGTTTCTTACTTTTCCAGGAAACAAGATTGTTTCCCAGATACACTACAAAGCCAGTTACAGATTTTCTAGTAATTTTGCATTTTGCCCAATCTGAATCAACAAACACTTTCATACCACAATTGTTACTTTTGCTAAAAGAAATCCCTTTGCCTGGAGACTCTTTAAGATACCTTAAAACTCTAAAAGCTAACTTTAAATGTGACTGCATTGGACTATGCATCACTTGACTTAAACAGTGAACTGCATATGACAAGTCAGACCTAGTCAATGTTAAGTAAATGAGTTTTCCAACTAGCTTTTGATAGTTATTAACACCAAGCAAAGGTTCATCTTTAATAACACCTTTTTGTTTATTCTTATCAGATACATTAACTGACTCAATAGGACTTTTACTTGGTTTGCAGGCCAACATACCAAAATCATTAAGTAATTCTAAACAATACTTCCTTTGAGTTAAACACAATCCAATATCATCACTTAAAACTTCAATACCCAGAAAATACTTAAGTTTACCTAAATCTTTAATAATAAATTTAGTTTTTAAGAACTGCTTGAACTTTTCAATTTCAGCAACATTGTTACCAGTTATAACAATGTCATCCACATACACCAGCAGAACCAAAAAAACATCATTCTCAGATTTGGTAAATAATGAAAAATCATTTTTACTTTGACAAAATCCATTTTCTTTTAAAACACAAGTCAATTTTTCATTCCATTTTCTGGGAGCTTGTTTTAAACCATATAAAGACTTATTTAACTTGCATACCCTCTTGTCATTTTCATCAAAATAACCATGAGGTAACTGCATATACACATCCTCATCAAGTTCACTATACAAAAAAACATTATTAATATCAGGCTGATATAATGGCCAGCTATTCTGTACAGCAATACTTATGATAATTTTCACAATAACAATTTTAACTACTGGAGAAAAAGTTTATTCATAATCTATTCCTTCTTTTTGATTAAAACCTTTGGCTACAAGCCTGGCTTTATATCTTTCCACACTTCCATCAGACTTATATTTAATTTTCCACACCCATTTGCAGCCAATTGCTCTTCTCCCAGCAGGGAGTTCAACAATGACCCAAGTGTTATTTCTGTTTAATGCTTCCATTTCAAGATTCATAGCATCAATCCATCTGTTATCTTTAATAGCCTCATTATATGTTTTAGGTTCAATGATTTTGTTAAGGCTAGTAGAAAACACAAAATTTTCTTTACTTAGTTTACTATAGTTAACAGATTTATCAATGCCATATTTAACCTTGCCATCTAATACAAAATCACTCAGTTTGGTAGGAACATTAGTTTTTCTACTTGATTTTCTAACATAAGTTTTCAAATTTGCTTGTCTGTCTGGTGTCACCATTGGTGTTACAATAGTTTCATGAAACATATCATTAAAATCCTGATAATAATCATCATCACCCTCAGATATTTTATCATTATCCTCAAGTGTTGCATTCTCCAAATCTTCACTGTTGACATAAACTGTGACATCAGGATGCACCACCTCATCCTCAAAGATGTCATCAGATGAGCCTCCAAGTGAAGATTGGTCTATGCCTTCACTCTTTTTAGTAATCTTAACAGTTTCTTTCTCTCTCTTATCATCATAGGGTTCATCTGATGTCCCTAGGCAAGAATTAAAAAAGTTTTGATTATTAACATTTTGAAATTCAAAATTAAAATCTTTATTTTTAGAACTATGTTTAAAAGGAAACATTGTCTCATAAAACTTCACATCCCTTGAATAAAAAACCTTCTTTGTTTAAAGATTAAACAACTTGTATCCTTTTTGGTTAAGAGAATATCCAATAAAAACACATTTTTCTGACCTAGAGGAAAGTTTATCAGAATTATTTAAAACAGTTACAATTTGTGAAAACACCTCTGTTTTCTCCTTTAATAAGAACACCCAAAAAGCTCTTGAAAAATCATCAACAACAGTCAGAAAGTGCTTATACCCTTCTTTACTTTGGACCTTGTAAGGACCCCAAACATCTAAGTGAACAATCTGTCCAACTTCAGTGGTTTGATGTTCACTAAGAGGAAAATGATCCCTTGTTTGTTTAGCCTTGTGACACACATCACAAGGATCATTTTTAGATTCATTTTCAATTTTAAGTTTGTGTTTTAGAATGTTTGGAACTTGGTCAGATGGGTGACCAAGTTTATTATGCCATATGCACTTAGATAAACAACAAACTTGTATATTATGATTGGTTAACTTTTTACCTGTATTAAGAAAATACAGACCATTACTTTGATTACCAGTTCCCATCTGGGTCCTTAGAACAGAATCCTGAAGAATACAAACATCTTCATCAAATATTACTCTACATTTGTTATCTTTATTAAGCTTGTGAACTGACAACAAGCTGACCTGATATCCAGGTACAACCAGGACATCATGAATGACTAACTTGTCAGTCAATTTCAAACTTCCAATATGAGTAACTTTAGCCTTAGTACCATTAGGGTGACCCACAGTCATATTAAGTTTTGAAACATCAACAATATTAAACATATTCAAGATTGTGTAAGTCATATGTTGACTGGCACCAGAGTCAATAATCCAACCAATATAGATATGATATGTGCTTATGTTGGTATTATGATTAAAAAATTTAGAGTGACTGAAACTAATAACACAGTTTATACCTGCAACATTTGCAGGGATATTGCTGCTTCCAGACTTTTCACTGATCAAGGCCATAAGCCTTTGATACTGCTCATCTGTAAAAGAATTAGATGAACTAGCAGGCCTATCCTTATGCCCTGAAACATTATTGCTACTAGCATTGTTTTGATTATAACTATTTTTCTTTTGGAAACCAGCAGGATAACCAACTAATTCAAAACACCTATCAACTGTATGACCATTCATTTTACAATGAGTGCAGACCAAATTAGGCCTATTCAACCTTCTAGGCTGATTATTTTTATTATTAGTGAATGTGTTTTTATTAGCAGACCAATTAGAGTTTCTAGGATTAGCCTTAGAAACAAATGCAGTGTTATCAGTTTTGGAAGTACTATGAGTAGAAGTACTTCTGTGAGACTCATCCCTGGGCAAGGTGGCAAAAGCCCCTTTCACATCAGGAATGGTATCAGTGGTAAGGATTATACTCCTGATAGGAGCATAAATCTCATCCAAACCCATGAGAAATTGCATCAATTAAATAAGTTTGTTATGCTCTTTAAGTTTTGTTGAACCATCACAAGTACACTCTGGAAAACTGACAAGAGAGTCATATTGTGTAGCAACCTGTAAAATTCCCCAGTAATTTGTAAACATTAATCAAGTATTAATTACCATTATAGTTCAGTTAACCATTTTTATGGGCAAAATTTGAAAATTTTGTTTATTACAAACACATTGATACGTAATTCACGAACACATTGGAACGAGCTTACACGCGGACCACGACGAATCAAACACACTCATTATATACTAAACAGATCATTTACTATTCCTGGCCGAAGTTTTTGGCCTGTTACTTTTCACAAACCCAACGGTTAACTCTCACATACTTGGCCTCGATTTCTATTAAATTAGACACACAACATATGTAACTTTTTGAATATTTCGAATCCTCGCACACTAAATAAACAGGATATCGACTCTCACTCCCTCATTCGATTGTTTGTCACATAAACGAGACCCAAAGCTTATCACCTTCGAGACATGTACAATTCACACAAGTTTTATCCATTTTAAATCCAAACTAGACACAACTTATTTTCACCTAGGTCTCTTGCTTTTCTATGATCGAATATGAGTTCTTGACATTGTTTAACATCGTTTCCCACCTTGTTCCTAAATATCACATGTTATATATTGTTTTGGACCTATTGAAATATGTCAACACACTCAAATATATATACCACTCAACCTAAACCAAACCAACACATAACCCTCCCCTAAATATCATCCCCACTTGAGTTTTATTCCCTAAATCTCTGCCAATATCTTATCGCATCAAGTTGAGACCTTATAATACAATACATACTTGTATATATGTCCCTATAATCGAACCAATGCATGCATATATACACTTGCATTAACTCCCTTTCACACACTAGACTTTCATCACATTTTCACTAAGTGTTGAGACCCTCAAGGAACCAGGAGAAGTTCTATAATAACTTCGAGCCATTTCCAATTCGATCAAGCCACATTCGAACTCTTGGGTGATCATTCTAGCATATCACGTACAATCTATCCGTGTTCTTGTCCATCCTAACGAATACTCAACACCATTTAAGGTGTTGTAAGTCTTTTACAACCCTTTCCTACTCTTACACAAGTTTTACATACACCATGCATCGTTCTATGTTTTTGTTTGATCCATATTACTTTTTATGCATTTTTTTTACGTTCTTGTATTTATTTTCACGCATAACATGATTGCCTCCTATGGATGGAAGGCTAGAAATCATGTTACACCCTCATTCGCACTTTATCTCTTCATTTTATTACTTATCGAGCCTCATATTTATAATGTTTAGCATCGCATAATACATATCACACATTTATAAGTCATATTCATTTTTGGACACTTTGTTATATTCGACTAGAAATGGACCTTTATAATCAATTTCGTACACACACCATATGGTTTTTATTGCTCTTACTAATTCTTCATAAGCTCACCGAATAAATTGTTGTTTTAAGTATCCACTAATAAGCTCTTAAAAGTCCTTTAAAAACCTTAAAGTGATCGCTACTCGAACAACTTTCAAAACCTTTATATATTACCGATTAGGCTAGTTAGCCCAATAAGTAGTTTTTAAGCTTTATCAATAAGTTGATCGAATAAGCTCTTTTGTAACATTTTTCAGACCCTTGTATAAGCCAGGCACATTACTTCCTAAAACCCCTCGGATCAAATTTTGTTATTGGGCTTTTGTTTCATAACATTAAAGCCCAATAAGCTTAAAAATAAGCACTTTGGCTAATAAGCAGTTGAAATTTACTTAAATAAGCTATATTAAGTTATAAAAACTCTCGAAAAACTTATCACCCTCTTTTGTAAATTTTGGACTAAGTTTGCAAAGAATAATTACTATTTGGGTTAAAACTGCCAACTTTGTAAAATCATGTTGCTAAGTGTTAATTTATTAAATTAAGGGTATAAATTGTTAAAAAAGTAAACATGAAGCTTAATATGTCATTATGGAAACTTTTGGACTAAAAATGTAACAATATGTTAACCAAGGACTAACGGTGCAAAACTGACACCGTTAGGGTAGAAAATGTAAAATTGGTATAAGTACAAGGACCAAACTGTAACCTTATTTCATATTCATTTCTATTGCATATTTTACACTTTTCCACTCACTCATGTGCATTTTACGTTTCGTTCCATATTTAATACTTAACGTTTATATTTATATATAACGGACTTTTACGAATAACTTAACGTTTCGTTCAAACCACTTTCGAGAAAATGATATTTATGGAACCAACGACATAAAAACATGATAATATTATATACAATATTATTTTTAAACTTTAAGCATTTTAAGCATATCACTCACACTCATCACACACCAAATCATTATCCGTTACTCATTTTCACACACATTGTTCGTATTAAGTCAAAAACACCAAATTCTCAGACTTCACTATTATCCAGGTCGTGTGTTGGAGCCGTTCCTGTAATTTCACTTGATTTCATACTTTCACCTTGCCAGTTACACACAAGGTGAGTCATAGCCCAACTTTTACTCGTTTAATGACTTTATACTCTTTGGGGGGGGATACATGCTTGTTTACTTACAAATCTTACTCGTTTACTTTAAACGTGGTACACGATTTATGACACACACTATTTGTTTATTGAAAACATGATACATGCTTTTACTTACACGAATACTTTAAACTTTTACGAAATATCATAAGTACAACCAAGGTTGTAAATATCGCTTTTCGGTATCGTCTCGGTCGACCCCCGAGAAGCGATATATCAGATATATCGGGGATATATCGGGGATATATCGGAGACCCTAAATTGTAAAGGAACTTATTTGTAAAAATATATATATTCAAATAAACTTAAGCTTTTTGGAACGCCTCCTTGATTTCTTCATATGTGATTAAAATTTTGGGCTCAAAATTATAAACTGATTCAGTCCACCATGTCGGCCCAATGCAAATGACTTGTAACCCGGGTCCAACCTTCAATTAATAACCCTTTACACATCCACTTAACCTTAATCTCACTTAAACTCTCCACCCTCCTCCATCTTATCTCTCCAAACGCATCTCCCCAAAAAAATTGTTCTAGATCTCATATCAAAAAGACAATCGATCTCATCTAATTCTTCAACCTACGAATACCAAATAAACCAAAAGAACACTAAACCAAACCCGAACAATAGGTATTTGTTTGAAGCTTATAAAGACCACAAAGATTCGGCTAAGTTCTTGATAACCAAGGTCACGGGTAGGTATTTGTTTTCTTTTTGTTTGTTTATAGATAACCAAAGATGTCTGCTGAAGGTACAAACTACAAACCCTAACTTTGAGTGCCCCTCCCAATAATAGATACATATATACCCGACCCGATCGGTTTTAAAAAAAAAAGTTAAACATTTAAGTTGACTGATAAGTCAATTTATCGCCGATAAGTACCGATAAGTGCCGAGTTTGACCGAATTTTGACCCGGATGAGAAATACACACGATAACTGAAATCTCGTAGCGGTGGAAGGCCGAGACACGATTTCTCGCTGATAAATCGGCCGATATTTTCGATATTTACAACACTGAGTACAACTAACCATTTGTGTTAGCCGGATCGATAGCATGTGTGCTAGCCGGATTGATAACAAAATGCACCTTATTTTTGTTAGCCAGATCGATATCCTTTGTGTTAGCCGGATTGATAGCCAAATACACACTATTCACCCATTTGTGTTAGCCGGATTGATAGTCTTTGTGTTAGCCGGATTGATAGCCAAATGCACCTTATTGGAGAACTTCTAGGAAGTTGACAAACTCCTACACACAAACACCGTTACTTATATCATTTTATGATATCACCCACACACACGTTAAACTACAGGCGCATAACAACGTAGCCCATTTTCACACAAACTTGAAACCTGTGTTCAACTGATACGTATACAAAAAAACTACTTTTGTGTTGACCCGGTTAGGGCAAACAAACAAACTATGGGAGTATAACAAAACCCACTACTTACTTCACCAATATTTGTATTTATTACAACTATCAATCACTTTTGAAACTATTGGAATCAATTGTTTACTTACAAACCCTATGAACTCACCAACCTTTGTGTTGACACTTTTTAACATGTTTATCTCAGGTAACTAACGGAGCAGACAAGGCAAGTAGTGGGCATTAAACCAAGGGTTTTTATGTGGTGTAAAATAAATCATGTCATTCATTTTCAAACTACTACACCCTTTTATGGGACCTCACAACTCTGATATTTTCACCTTTGTAACTGAATTATTATTTGAATGACAAAAAACTTGCAAAACGCCTCTTTTGAGCCGTTTTCTATGATTTTGACAAAGATCCTCCCCGTAATACCCTGATTAGTCTTCCGCTGTTAACTCATAATTTAAGGGGTATTACATATTACCTCCACATAGCCTTAAACTTGTGATAGTATTCAGATAGAGTAATTCCAGATTGAGTGAATGAGTGAATTTTATAATGCATATTAAAGATTATTGATGCTTCTTGTTTATCATATGTTTATTTTAATTCATCCCACACATCCTTAGCATTTTTAGAAAAAATTTGTCCCATAAACACTTCTTGTGAAACACATCCAAGAATCCAAGAAAGAACCACAGAGTTACACCTATCACATTGTGTTTGCATAAAACCAGTTTCATCAGGTCTTTTAATTTTACCATTTATAAAACCAAGTTTGTTTTTAGTATGGATTGCTATAGTAATAGCAGCAGACCATACTTTATAATTTTCTGGACCTTCCAGTTTAAACTTATAAGTGGTATACCATTAGTGTCATTACTATGCAAAAACAATGGGTCAAACTGGTCAAGTTGGTCAGAACTACCACCTGAACCAAACTCCTTTTCCTTATTTTTGTCATCATCAGACATGATGAAGACTCAAAGGAAAACAGATAAACAAACAAAAAACAAATACACCTTATAACTCCTCAGTCACAAGTAATCCACCAATTAGCCAACAACACCAACACAAACAAATCCCTTAACCTACACTTCTCTACAATTCTAGAACACTAAAAAAAATTTCCTAAGAGAGAAAGTGTGAGTGGTGTTACAGAGCACGCAAATCCAACAATATTGATCAAGAAGATCAACCAAGAACCAAACGCAGCGGAATCAGAACCTTTAACACCTGAAAAATAATAAAATCACAAAATTAGTAACCGATTATGCATACAAACACAACAAGAATGATAACATTCAATTAACAACAAATAAAAAAAGAAAAAACTCTAATCCTGAATTAGGGTTTGATACAGTAAACCCTAATTTTGACAACACACCAACAAAATCAAGAACTATACAATCTTGACTAAAACCAATCGATTAACACACGTTAATCACTATAACGAACACTAGATTAAAAAACCCCTAATTTTTAGTAAACCCTAAAAATTGAAAAACTAATTGACCTACAATTGGTACCCAAAACAATCGATTCAACCACTAATTGACCGATTAACACAAAGATATAGTAAGATCTGACCTTAAAACATGAAACCCCCAAATTCGTTGAAACCCTAATTTAAAAAAAAATGATTTTCGATCAAAATCTTTGTATCAAAGCAAACCTGGCTCTGATACCATGTTAAAATATATACAAAGAATGATCGATTACCAGAAACAACAAGATTTTATTACGAATCAACCCAACCAGCCACCCCTTATGGTTGATTCATTAACTGTTTTACAATACAAAAATTAAAGAGAGTTTCTACAAAACAAAAACTAACAACTGAGAACAATGACTGTGTGTAAATCAACACACAATAAAACCCTAGCAAAACTGACTAATAATGAGAAATAATGAGCTTATATAGCTCGGCTCAATGAAGTATCCTTATATGTCACTTTAGCTCCTTTAATTATAATCCAGCTTGTCGGTCCCTAATATTGATGTAACACAAGATCTATCTACAAATTAATCACGTAAACAATTACAACTAAGCTACGTTTAATCTAACAACGATAGAACAATAAAGCAACGAGAGATAAGAAGATTAAGAAGAAGAGATTAAGAGAAGAAGGATGATTATCATTACACTTAATATTTCGACAAAGCTTCCGCACATGAAATGAATAACCAACAAGTAAAATGAAGCCCCATGCCTTGTATTTATAGGCGTGGAGGCATGGGATATGCTTTGGCATATTCTCTTCTAGAATGATCCTAATTAGATGCTAATTATATTCCCTAAGGCACATGGGCTACTAATGTGCTTTGGGCTTTTACTAAACATATAGCCCATTACAATTTAAGCAACCAATTTAATAAAGCATGACTAAGACTTGAAATTAAATAAAACGTGTTCAAAACAATCTCCCCCTAAGTCTTGGTCATCTTGGTTGCTTGACGTCATCTTTGCTTCTTGGGCTTCTGACGTCTTCTTAATCTTTGTTCTTTGTTCTTGATCTGATATGATATGGTATGGTAACGATCTGCCGTCCTCCAATGGTCTTTAGTACTGGTGTCTTCATGTCGTTTCCATCATGCTCATTGATGTGTTTTTTTAGGTCTATAATAAACTACCAAGTTTTAAATTTATTTATTGCCGAACTAACCTATAGACTCTAAACACTCACGGGCAGTGTACCCGATCAATGTAGATAGTTTTTAGGTAAGCAAGGGTCGTTCACTAGGAGCGAAGCTAAAATGATCTAAAGGTATTCTAATTACTAAACTAATTAACCTAGAAAGCAAGTAAATATTTTTGGGGTTTTAGCCTGAGAGGCTATCACGATTTTGTGTGTTTAATTAAACTAAATACGAGAAAATAAATATTAAACTAATTAAAAGCAAATTAAAGATAGATGAAGATAGATAGGAAGAACGGGTTAGCCAAGTCTAATCCATTTTATAGTTATACATGCTTATGTCTACTTGTTTTAATTCATTCAATTGTTTTGTCGCCAATCCGATTATTAATCCTGTCACAATTAAATAACCTACCATCGTGGTGGGAAAGAGGACATGATCATAGTGACTCGTCTAGCATCAATACTAACTTATTGCTTTAAACCATCTAACCTAGTTCGGTATTACACGCTACTAGTCCTATTAGGTTGTAGACACGTTCCGTTTATGCCAAACAATGATTCCTAATAGAGATTCGGGTTAACACGCATATAACTCAACCTAAGCAACCACAATTACAGGTAGTTAAGTCACATCAATTAAAGTTATAAGGATCATAACCTAGTTACATAGACTTCTACTAGTTATAAGCAATAAATGAGTTTTTATCGACAAGCACCCAATCCAATAACAAAGCAAACACATCGACAAAATCATAAAAACTAATAAAACTTCATAAACATGGCTAACACCTAAGGGTGTTAGCCCATAATCTCTGTAACAAAATACAAAGATATAATCAAGACGAATAGAGTATTAAATATAAAGAATATGATACGCTAACCGAATGATTAAGTAGTATAACAATGATAAGAGATGTTCTTCAAGTATAATTGGGTCTTCAAGGGTGATCTTCTGCTGTTTTGAGAGGCTTTGATCGTCTGGGAATGGCCCTTAGGGTTCCCAAAGATGCCCTAATTCGTTAATGAGTTCAGTATTTATAGATTCTAAAATCTGGGTCGATACGGCGCATCTAGAGAGTTAGATGCGCCGCATCTATAAGTAAACGTAGCCTCCAAGTCTGAAACTGACCCGATATGGCGCATCTATAAATCTGATATGGAGCATCTCCCAATACGGCGCATCTAAAGACCTGATGCACCGCATCTCCTTTAGATACATGTAGATCTCCTTTTTCTCTTTTCGTGGCCGCTTGAATAAACTAAAACGGAGTCCGGATGAAGATTTTATGGCCAAAATACGAAAGCATCTACGAGTATCATTATGTAATCTTGACTTCTTCATTGAGCTTCTATTCTTCACTTGATTTCTCGGCTAAGATTGTATATGGCCAATACGGCGCATCGGATTGGTCTGATGCGGCGTATCTAGGTAACTTCGCGTGGGGTCCAAGATTATTATATTCCAGAATATTCGTTCGCCGTCTTCAGATGCGGCGTAACTTGTATCTCTATGCGGCGCATGTCCTTCAGTATCTTGGATTGTATATGGTGAAGTCTTGATAGTGATACGCCGTATGTCAGAAGTGTAGTGCGGCGTATCTGGAGTAGAACGAGCTTGATCTTCTTCTTTGACCAAAGTTTCATATGCGGCGCATGACAGAATTGCATGCGGCGCATTCTTCAAAGTCAAGCAATGGTCTTCGAATTCATCTAAGTATGATAATGCGATGTATCTGTTGAGTGAGATACGGCGCATCTTCTGGATTTCAGTAGACTTTTGACATCTCGCTTGTTTTGCTCCATAATTAGTCCAAAATTGCCAAGTTTCACCAATTGCTTGTTTATAACTGAGAATAACAAAAGTAAGCGATTAAGTATCAATTCCCATATAAAATAATACAACACAAGCAATATACATAGGATACATGATGCTAATAAAATGTACTTATTTGATGTCATCAAATATCCCCCCACTTGAACTTTACTTGTCCCCAAGTAAACCTTAGAATAATTCTTATGAAAATGTATCCTAAAAGATATTAGGATTTATTTTTATATTTAAGCATGTATTCGTTTTGTCATAATCACACAACCAAACACTTAACGAATTAGAAATAAAATAAAATATTTTGATAAAAGCAAATCTAATCGTTTAACTGTCCAGTCGTGACGAATATTCTATCATAAGCTTGGCAAGTATACGCATCTCCCCCACTAAAGCCAAGGAATAACAAGTCTAATGCGGTAAAAAGGGTTTGTAGGTTAAGGGTTAATAATTCTTCTTAATCTCTATCGATCTCAAATTCCAGAAAAGGCGACAAAATCACAAATACATGATCGAATCCACGAACACGATACTTGCAATTGCTCAAATCCTTAACTCGAATAGGCTAAAGATAGGACCAAGTAATCTTTACCAATAATATTATATCAAAAAGGGCGGCAAAATCATAAATACATAGCCGAATACACGACTACGATACTTAAGATTGCTCAAATCCCTAATCTCAATAAATCAAAGGTTTGGATAAAGAATAATATAGGGTATGGATAATATTTGGGATACAAATTGGTGTAAAATGAAAAATAAACAAAACAGATAAATTAAAATCCTAAGTGTGGTAAATTGCTATCCCAACCATCCCATGAATAAGACTCATATCATTGAATAACTCACGCTTTAACACTTGAAACACACGCTTTAGGTAGACACGAATTATACTCAACAAGATCTCAATCAAAGAATAACCTTAGTTGACGTTCCCATAACGGCCAACTCCCATTCAATCCATAAATATAATATACAACAATTAGTGGTGATATCGACCACTTAATACAAAACTTTACATAAGTTGGTTAAAACAAACTTCCAACTTTTCTTTTTTTTTTCTTTTTTCCTTTTCTTTCTTTTCTATTTTTTTTTCCATTTTTTTTTAAACAATCAAATGTGTAAAATTTCACAACTTTTCTATCACTTTCTTTCCGGATAATTTTTCCATACTCTTCATACTTTCAGAAATAACTGTAATAGCGAAAGTAGTAAACACACGAAAAATAAACTCAAAGATATACAATATTTACTTTCATACCAATTGCATTGTGCAATTTCTTGACTCAACCAAAGATAATGAATTACGCACGCGAACACAGGTAATGTACGGAAACACACTTTGCCTAAAGCAATTAACCAACCACGGATTTTAATCTACAGGGTAGGCTAAGGTGTAAGGGTGTAACGAAACATTATAACAAAGGTGTAAGAAACGAAAGGAATGGCTCTGAGTGTTTTTTCTAGGGGTATCTTACTCTAAAAGTGAGAGTAACAAAAGGGTTTATACGGGGGTTAACTAACCAATGTAGTTAGTTAATATCACATAACATATAAAGGCTATTTGGGTGTAATCCTAGAAATTTACCAATTTAGACAAGTCATTCCAATTATATAAATAATACTTATTATGGTGGTCTCGAATAGTATACAAGCCAAGTTCTAAAGTTTACAAGTCACCGGCACACTCATAGATTTGTGAATTTTGATAAGTTCACAATTTTTAAAAATAAGGTTATGTGTGCAGCTATGCAACTTAGATTAAACAAAAACATGCTAAAAAAAATTAAATTTTGATAATTAAGCATAGATTAAAGCATATTTTTGAAAATTTAGGACAAGTAACGTTCTAATTCTCCATCCCCCCACTTAAATTAAACAACGTCCTCGTTGTTTGTATTTAAAATTAAAAACAAGAGATAGAAAGAATTAGAACGGAGAACTCCCCTGAGATTTGCTCGGTATGATCTTCCAATGTAAACGTGCGAGCGTATATAATGCGGGAGTCCATCAACCTCTTCAATTGTCCAGACCTGTAAAAATATAGAGACCACAGAAAAAGAATCTCGAGAGCATCTCGTTAATCATTGGTTAGGAAAATAAAACTACGGGAAATTACAGGCCAGAGTGTCGATGCGCCGTATCCATGGAATATTGGATACGCCGCATCAACTTCCTGTAACTAATACGCCGCATCCACTAAAAGTGCATGCGCCGTATTGACCAACTGACATAAATACGAAAATAAAAATAAACTAAAAACAAAATAAAAGACAAGCATGGGTTGCCTCCCATGAAGCGCTTGTTTTTGTTAGAGTCACGAGCTTGACTCCACCCTTATTTACTAGGCAATAGGGTGTTTTTCCCCCCACTTGCGGTCAAGTGCGGGTGATAGTAGCAATAAGCACCATAACGGTGTAAATTTGCTACTAGAGATGGATAGAATATGTAAAGATAATACCTTGGCAATATGTGTACTTCGTTCATTACCTTACCCGGTTTGGTTGTTAAATTGGATGACATGAACATTACATGTGAGAGAGTAGTATGTTGAGGATCAATGAATCTCCCTTCTTCTTCGTTTGTTCTATTGGTAGTAAGGCGTCCCTTGACTTCCATAAAAGATGAGAAAGGGTCTTTGGCGAGTAAAAGTTCGGGTTCCTCTATATCCTTCATAGGATTGAAATCATCCTCTTCAATCATGGTCGTGTCCATCAGCTCATCCTTGAATTCTTTTTCTATTTCAACCAAAAATGGGTTGATAACAGGTGCTTTATATTCATCATTAGTTGGTGTAGTAAATTCCACCTCGTCATTCTTTCGTTTTGCAACCTGTTTAGGAAAACTAGCAAGATTATTAGTAATGGGATGAATAATGTTAAATAAATTATTACCACTTTTTGTTGTAAGTGACTCCAATTCATCTTGTGAGTCTCCATCTTCAACTAGTGGTCTTGTAATTTTATCCTTTTCCCGAATAGCCGCCTCAAATAAGTCATCCCACATTTCTTCAAAATCCTTTGTGGGGTCATAATCTGGCTCATTTGTTCCACGCATGAATATTTCATTTTGTTGTGGCAATTGCGGTATGGCATCGTACACAATACAATCAAAACTTTCAATATTAGAATACTCATTATCTTCATCCGATGGAATATCATCATGGTGTTTTTGATATGATGAGAATATATTTTCCAACTCGGGTGAAAATAACAAGTAATAGCACCATACACCCTTGTTCCACATTCATCTTCATTTTCATCATAAGCACTTTCGGATGAATAAGCTTCTTTGTAAACAATTACCGGATTTTCATTCAAATCAAACACTTGTGACTCTTCTTCATCTTGGGCAACTTCCGGAGAAATAACATCATCAATAACTATTGCCGGAAACCTAATTGCACCAAAATCGTATGATTCTTCTTCATCATCATCATTGGATAAAGTCCAAGTGTGTCTAAATGGAAATGTCTTTCTTTCTTTCCCTGACTCTTCCTGCTTTGATAATAAGTACTCTTCCATCGTGGGTTCTTTATCATTGATGACTTGTGCACCATATCTTGCTCTTTCCCAATCGTAAACCTTTTTATTGCTCAAGGATCTTTCATTGTTAAGCCTAAGATATTCTTCCATAGTTATGTCCGGATTATCCATCATCATTATTACCTGAAAGATAAACAACCAAGAACAGCAGTAACCGAAACAAAAACAATAAAAACTAAAACGAAAAATAAAAATTAAATAAACAAAAATAAAGAAAAACGATAAAAAAAAATTGGTCACAGAACGTCAATACGCCGTATACAATTGACCTGTATACGCCGTATTGATATAAGACAGATACGCCGCATCCACAGACAAGGATACGCCGTATTGCCTTTCTGAGACAGAAACACAGAAACACACACACAGAAACAAATAAAACTAACTAAACTAAAATACCAATAAATCAAATTAAAACAATCATTCCCCGGCAACGGCGCCAAAAACTTGATGTGTTTTTTTAGGTCTATAATAAACTACCAAGTTTTAAATTTATTTATTGCCGAACTAACCTATAGACTCTAAACACTCACGAGCAGTGTACCCGATCAATGTAGATAGTTTTTAGGTAAGCAAGGGTCGTTCACTAGGAGCGAAGCTAAAATGATCTAAAGGTATTCTAATTACTAAACTAACTAACCTAGAAAGCAAGTAAATATTTTTGGGGTTTTAGCCTGAGAGGCTATCACGATTTTGTGTGTTTAATTAAACTAAATACGAGAAAATAAATATTAAACTAATTAAAAGCAAATTAAAGATAGATGAAGATAGATAGGAAGAACGGGTTAGCCAAGTCTAATCCATTTTATAGTTATACATGCTTATGTCTACTTGTTTTAATTCATTCAATTGTTTTGTCGCCAATCCGATTATTAATCCTGTCACGATTAAATAACCTACCATCGTGGTGGGAAAGAGGACATGATCATAGTGACTCGTCTAGCATCAATACTAACTTATTGCTTTAAACCATCTAACCTAGTTCGGTATTACACGCTACTAGTCCTATTAGGTTGTAGACACGTTCCGTTTATGCCAAACAATGATTCCTAATAGAGATTCGTGTTAACACGCATATAACTCAACCTAAGCAACCACAATTACAGGTAGTTAAGTCACATCAATTAAAGTTATAAGGATCATAACCTAGTTACATAGACTTCTACTAGTTATAAGCAATAAACGAGTTTTAATCGACAAGCACCCAATCCAATAACAAAGCAAACACATCGACAAAATCATAAAAACTAATAAAACTTCATAAACATGGCTAACACCTAAGGGTGTTAGCCCATAATCTCTGTAACAAAATACAAAGATATAATCAAGACGAATAGAGTATTAAACATAAAGAATATGATACGCTAACCGAATGATTAAGTAGTATAACAATGATAAGAGATGTTCTTCAAGTATAATTGGGTCTTCAAGGGTGATCTTCTGCTGTTTTGAGAGGCTTTGATCATCTGGGAATGGCCCTTAGGGTTCCCAAAGATGCCCTAATTCGTTAATGAGTTCGGTATTTATAGATTCTGAAATCTGGGTCGATACGGCGCATCTAGAGAGTTAGATGCGCCGCATCTATAAGTAAACGTAGCCTCCAAGTCTGAAACTGACCCGATATGGCGCATCTATAAATCTGATATGGAGCATCTCCCAATACGGCGCATCTAAAGACCTGATGCGCCGCATCTCCTTCAGATACAGGTAGATCTCCTTTTTCTCTTTCCGTGGCCGCTTGAATCAACTAAAACGGAGTCCGGATGAAGATTTTATGGCCAAAATACGAAAGCATCTACGAGTATCATTATGTAATCTTGACTTCTTCATTGAGCTTCTATTCTTCACTTGATTTCTCGGCTAAGATTGTATATGGCCAATACGGCGCATCGGATTGGTCCGATGCGGCGTATCTAGGTAACTTCGCGTGGGGTCCAAGATTATTATATTCCAGAATATTCGTTCGCCGTCTTCAGATGCGGCGTAACTTGTATCTCTATGCGGCGCATGTCCTTCAGTATCTTGGATTGTATATGGTGAAGTCTTGATAGTGATACGCCGTATGTCAGAAGTGTAGTGCGGCGTATCTGGAGTAGAACGAGCTTGATCTTCTTCTTTGACCAAAGTTTCATATGCGGCGCATGACAGAATTGCATGCGGCGCATTCTTCAAAGTCAGGCAATGGTCTTCGAATTCATCTAAGTATGATATTGCGACGTATCTGTTGAGTGAGATACGGCGCATCTTCTGGATTTCAGTAGACTTTTGACATCTCGCTTGTTTTGCTCCATAATTAGTCCAAAAGCGCAAAGTTTCACCAATTGCTTGTTTATAACTAAGAATAACAAAAGTAAGCAATTAAGTATCAATTCCCATATAAAATAATACAAAACAAGCAATATACATAGGATACATGATGCTAATAAAATGTATTTATTTGATGTCATCACTCATATATTCTTCGACTTTTGTTCTTCATGCATCACGTAGTTCTCTCTTCATAAGCTTGATCTTAGACTTGTGAAAGATTAACATACTTGATCTTTGACTTTTCTTTAATAACTTTGAACTTTTGTTGTCTTTAGTCTTTGTGAGAACTAATCTTCAGGATATGAGCATGATGGAGTCTTGATGGTGGTAGAACTCCAGGTCTTCATGATCCTCCGCAGGTACATCACGAGCAATCCGGCACTTACAGATTTGGACTTCGAGATCATCAACAACATAGTGTGAAGACTTTCTCTAATTCAAACCCAGGCCATTCTGAACCAGATACCCCCGAAAGGGCTAACACGGACACACCAAAGTGCACCCACGATTTAGTGAGTCGCTGGAGATCACCCCACGACTGTAGACCATTTTGGAACAAACACTAAGCGTAACCCACAAGGAGTTACCGAAGTGACCTGCTGTCAGGGTTGTTTGATGTTACCCTGGCAGGATTTCCATTCTATCACTGAGAACCACAATTGTGAATTCTCTCAAGAATGTTCTCGGCAGATTGCTAAGATCTGTGAAGGACTCTTCTTAATTTTACAACTGCTGCCCATGATGTAGAACAACAGTGTAATACTAAGTGTTCCTAAGAGATCTTTGATGAATCTCATGGCTCTAGACTCGATTAGTGCACGTTTGTTTGGTCATCGGAGGAGTGGAGCAGAGTGCCTCCTTTTCAATATCAACACATCTCGTAGTGAGAGGTTGATAGATGATGAAGGGTTCTCCGTGTGAAATGAAACAAGTGTCTTTTGAGAGACACCTGAGTGGAAACAAGGTTAGTGCAGTGCGTCACTGGGTCCATGACGTCTTTTATCTTCAATACCAGTGATGCCCATCAACCAGTAGATTATAAATTGAACCCGGTGTCTGCCGTAAGGTTGAACAAATGGAGGGCTATTTCTTTTCACCCTTTTCTTTACTTTTCTTTTTAATTCTTCAACCCCTTCTTTCTCTGTTCATTTCATTTCTCCTTTTTCAATCATACCTCGGACTTTCTAGTTCTAAACTATTGGTATTGTCCTTGGGTAGATCCCTCCGGCTCTGGCGGATCATAGGACAATTATTCCTAACCTTAGTCACCTTATAACTCCATGACTATCCTATTGATGCCATAAACCAAACCTTTTGAAAATCTCTCAAAGAGTTTATGATTATGAAAAACATATTTTGATAACACTTTGAGAGTTTTGTGATTTTCAGAAAGACTCCCCCTTAACATGTGCTCATATATAGTTAAAGTAAATTTGCACATGCCGGGTAGAGTTGGCACTTTTTGAATTGATTGATTTTCAATGAATATGATCATCACGAGACACGCTTACATCACCAGATGAACTGGCTTGAAATTATTACCCGTCCAGATCATATTCAAGGAAAATCACTCGAAATCGGTACATTCTACTCAGACATATCCTTTGCGAGACACGCTTACATCACCAGATGAACTGGCTTGAAATTATTACCCGTCCGGGATATGTCTTTTCGACTACTGACTTTTCCTATCGTCAATTCGAGGGTCAATTCTGAGTCAAGCACTCATGAGATTCCAACTTTCCTTTACCATATTTTAATCATCACTTATTCTCCCCCTCAAAAATAGCATACTCATGATGTTTTTGAAAAACTTTATGATTAAAATATGCTGTTTTTGATTTTTAGGGAAGAATTTCAAGAACTTTTGTTTTTCAGAACAAAGATTAATTTTTCAAATACTCCCCCTTGACGAGGGAATACTTGTCCTTATGAGCAAAATGTTTG
Organism: Artemisia tridentata subsp. tridentata; assembly: GCA_021014915.2. Lineage (NCBI taxonomy): Eukaryota > Viridiplantae > Streptophyta > Magnoliopsida > Asterales > Asteraceae > Artemisia > Artemisia tridentata. Next base: position 144,771,924 of record CP139505.1, on the reverse strand, counting down.
AAAAACTTAGAAAAAATTCTGGTTTAATTCTACTCATAAGAAAGAAGCTTTCGCTCCTTTGATCAGGATTGAGGCACTGAAGCGTACCTCAGGGTCCTTTCTTTACAGGAACGGGTTGTGCATTGTTATGTGTGCACAAGCCATTATGACACAATCATATAAGTAAGAATATCAAATAAGAATAATGAATTGTGAATATCAAATTCTTACATCAAGCTCCCTTGATGAATGTTGTGAAGACGGGATCCGTCCTCTGAAATGTTCTGATCGCAAAGGGTGGACGACCTCCAACATAGCTTTCCAATCTCCGCATCTGATCTCTGCGGTATAATCTTCTCTCAATCTTCCAGATGAACTGCTTTACTTGTCTCAGCTGATCATTGTTCCATCTCTTTGTCTTTCCCAATTCTTGATCACGAACTCTATGAACCAACCCGTCACGGACGTTTTTCAGTGTATCATCACAAAACTTGTGAATTTCGTGAAATGACATGAAGCAGTTTGAAGTCATTGCACTCCTGTAGACGAAACCAAAGATTGGGTGGTTCTTCATGGTGTATTGAGCTTCATGGTTGGTGTTTTCAAGATGTAGTACAGGCTCAATGAGATTCAACTTTGTTTGATAACTCTCCACTCCTAGCTGGAGATCTTCTACTCGTTCTTTGATGATCGTTCTTCCGATGAAATGGCAGATAGCCGTACTGAAGGTGTATTGAATTTCGATGGTGAGATGTTGCAGCTTCCCTTGTACTTTGATGAGATACATGTCTTCAATATCATTGATATTTAACTCTGGGAAGTCTGCTTTTGAGAACGAGTAGAGTTTGTTGTCGTGTCTTCTGACGTTGATCTCAGATAGGAATGTGTAGTCATATTTCTTCACTCCCTTGACACTAACCACTGCCACAATCCTGAGGTCACTGTTTACTGAATCCGGAGATTTGTTAACTAGCTTACTTCGGTACCAAGTCCTTCGTTTCTCGAACCAGTGGTAGATTCCTAATTCAGCATCGCGATCATAATTCACTAGTTGTTTGATGAAAAGGTCTTGGTGAATGGCATTTTCCTCAATGCCTGGTTGTGGGTAACTTGCTGTTGGAGTGAATGTTATTGAGGTTGCATACTTTGTTTTGCCTGAAGCTCCATGTTTGAGTAGTTCGAGATCTTTATTGAAAAAGAATTGGAAAGGAATGATTTCTGAATGGTGTTTGCGAATCACGGGAAGTGGCTTGGTCCAGTCTGTGATGTAAGGACGATTTTTACTATCTCTGCCATCAACCCTGAGTATGTCTGGATTCGTCCAGTCAAACTCACTTGACATTGCTCGGGCAATGTTTTCAAGGTGATATTCCAGCTCAGCTGCGCTTGCAGATTTGTCTTTGAGAAGAGTAAATGCATCATTCTTTATCCGACGAAGTTCCCTCTTGGTCATCTTCTTGATGTTCAGAGTATGTTTGATTTGTTGTGTGATTGCAAACGTACTGTCTTCTATCTTAGAGTCTTCGTTTTCATGGATTTGAGCACTTGCCAGTTGATCAAACCATTCATTGCCATTTGTGTCATCATCATTGTCCAACCATGAGACCACGTTTGTGTTGCTAGAAGATTTCTTGCTTGTGGTAGTCTTGGTCTTTGGTGGAGACTGAGGTTGATCATCTTGCTGTTGAAAATCCATTTCATCAGTGGTGAAGTGCTCAAAATGATGCTCAGTAGCAGTTGGACCAGATTCTGGAGCTTTTGTTGGTTGAGATGTGGTCGTAGTTGACGGTCTGATGAACTCAAATAAGTACATTTTATTATCATCATTTATCCTATTTATTTGACTTGTTTATTATATTATATATGAGAATTGATACGTTAATGTTTACTTTTGTAATTCTCAGGTAAAAACAAGTATTATGTGAAACTTGGCGATTTTGTACTAATTATGGAGCAAAACAAGCAAGATGTTAAGAGTCTACTGAAATGTACAAGATCAAGATCATTCTGCTCCAGATACGCCGCAACACACTTCTCACATACGGCGTATCACTATCAAGATTTCACAAGTTACAATCCAAGACAGCAAAGGACATGCGCCGCATAGAGAAATGGAGTTACGCCGCATCTTAAGGCGGTGTACGGATATTCTTGAATATATTAATCTTGGACCCCACGCGAAGTTAAGTCAATGCGCCGCATCTACTTATCCTATGCGCCGCATCTAACCATCAGACAGAAACTATAAATACCCCAAAGTCAGACGAATTTAAAAGGTTGAACAGTGCAAGATCCCATACGTACGAGTACCAAACCTGAGACGAATTCAGACGTATTAGCAGCACAAGACACACCCTGAACGAAGATATAAGAGCTGTAAGAAGGTCCTGCATGTATTCAATTCATTAAGTAGTTTTGTTTTATTGTATTAGTACACTTTAATTCATCAGGATTGATGGGCTGATGTCATGTGACTACGGAATATCATGTCCACCCCTTAAAATTGCTTTCCCATTAATTAAAGTTTATATGTTGATGTCTTTGGTGACTTTTATTAGTGCATTGATAACCTCTGTGTCTAGCTGAGCATTGCTTGGGTCGCCATGCCCCTTCCTCGCCTATTTATTCTATCGTTTCTAGGATAGTGGGATAGACATAAGTGATCATTAAGGGTTTACTCGCCGATAAGATTAGAGCCAACGAGAAAGGGTTAATTATATACACTTCATATAAAACTAGCAATAAAACAAGTGACAAGCACTTAATTATCAGGACAGGTCTTCTTATTGTCTCAAGTATCTATCTGTGTACGTGTGTGCTAATCGCTGATTCGTGCTCATTAGTTTAGTTTACTATTTAATCATAACCAAACCGTGCCAGTCTCTCAGGCTGAACCCCCCTTGCGTTAGATTAGGTTGTATAGCTAACTTAGGATATTAAAATACTGATTAGAATAACTAGATAATACGTTCCACTCTTAGTGATCGACACTCTACTTACCATTATATTCATACTGACCGGGTACACTGCTCGTTAAGTGTGTGTGTTATTGATAAGTCGGCTAAATATAAATTTAAAACTTGAGTAGGCATTAATACTGCTAAACCGCAACTGACACATCACGCGCATCAAGTTTTTGGCGCCGTTGCCGGGGAGTGAATTGTTATTATCTGTTAATTTGATTAGTATTTTAATTAGGTTTTTCTTTTTAATTTTTAAATTCTAACCGCTAACCCTGTTATATATTAGATAAATTGCATTCATTGTATATTTGCATATTTTCTGTTTTTGTGTGTTTTTTATTTTCTTTAATTTTTGTTTCTTTTTGTTTGTTTTTAGTTTTGATTTATTTTTCTGTATTTTTCTGCATTCTGCTATCGTTGTACTATGCTAATACAAACGATACGGCGCATCTGTTTTCACAGATACGGCGTATTGCGTTTAATTTTTATAAAATACAACGCGTTTAATAAATTCGAGTACGACGCATCTTTCCCCAAGATACGGCGTATTCTGTTTTTAATAAGAAATTTTTCTAAACCCTAACGCCATACGACGCATCTGTTTTAACAGATACGGCGTATTTTCGATTTAAATTAAAAACAGTTTTCGAATTATTAAACAGATACGACGCATCGATTTCAATCGATACGGCGCATCTTCTATATCAAAAAAAAATCTTGTATTTTGAAACGTAACGAAAATACGGCGCATTAGCTTTTGTTAATACGACGCATTTAATTTTAATAAATATAATCGATTTTTGATAAATTTAAACTGGATACGGCTCATGCTAAATTCATAAGCGGCGTATCTGTTTTCTGAATAAAAGTCTGATTAAATTTTAACGAAATAAGATACGGCGTATCCAACTTTCTGGATACGGCGCATCGGTTGCAGATATCAGCAACTTTTATTTTTCTTATTCCCGAACGGAAAATATTCTAACTTACCCTTACACTTGGAAGTTTTTACTTTGAAATCTACCTGTCTTTAATTTTCAGGAACAATGTTCGATATTTTCCCCAACTGGTTCGGAAGACCCCAAAGAAACCTTACCATGGAAGAGTTTGCACTACAAATCGCTCAAGCAAATGAAAAAGAACATCATGAAGCAAGAAACTTTATTAATGAATTCAAAGGCAGTCATGAGCTGTTACTAAAGGAACAAAACAACATGATTAATGGATTGGAAATTGAAGTGCACCAATTGTCAACGGTGCTTAACAGATTCTTTTGGTAAAACACGATTTGAAAGGGATTACAACTAGAGGCGGAAAGTCAACCTTTCAAATCGGAGAGACACCCGAGGATAACAGCACAAACAAGAATTCCCCTGAATCTATATTATCTGAGCAAGAGCAACCAAAAGAGACTAATCCAGAACCTGTGATTAGAGAAGAACCTTCTGTTGAACTTAAACGATCAACACTACCTTTTCCACATAGGGTAAGGAAGGAGAAAGAAGATGCCTATCAAAGGAAGTTCCTGGAAAATCTCAAGCAGCTGCAGCTAAGCATACCATTATTGGAAGCCCTAGTGCAAATGCCAAAATATGCTAAATATCTGAAGAGCTTGCTTACAAACAAGTCCAAACTTGAAGAGGCTTGCACTGTAACAATGGGGGAAAGAAGCTCAGCAGCATTGCTCAACAAACTTCCATCTAGGAGAAAGATCCAGGGAGTTTCACTATTCCTTGTCAAATTAAAAATTTACATATTGGAAATGCTTTAGCCGACCTAGGAGCTAGTATAAGTCTTATGCCCTCTTCTATGTATGAAAAATTAGGCCTTGGTGAACCAAAACCTACTAGGATGTGCTTAGAGCTAGCTGACAGGTCCATACAATACCCATTAGGAATAGCTGAAAATATATTAATAAAAGTTGATAAATTTGAACTACCTATTGACTTTGTTATCCTCGATATGCCCGAAAATTCTAGAACTCCTATAATATTAGGACGACCATTTTTAGCCACTGCTAGGGCCATGATTGATGTTTTTAATAAAAAGATAACTCTTACCATAGGAAAAGATGAGGTTGAATTTAATATGGAACAATCTATGAGTAAAACTAATTCTGAAGACGATGAATGCTATAATATCGATGTTTCTGATGACACGATTAATCAATTTACTCAGAAATTATTAAAAAGTAATTTGCTTGATTCTTTTCTGCTTAAAAATTTAGAAAACACAATTGCTATAGAAGATCAAGTTGATGAAAATACTATTGATAATTATTTCGCTGTTGATTCCGCTGTTTGTAACTCCATACGGCGCATCGAAAATATCGATGCGGCGCATTTATCTGATGACAGCGACGACGTAATAAAAGAACAAGTTTATTCCGCTAGTGCTAATAAAATTGATGATGTTAAACCTGTGCTTAAGGATCTCCCTTCTACTTTGGAATATGCCTATTTAAACGGGAACACTAATTCACCCGTTATTATTGCATCTGACTTAACGCCAAAAGAAAAAGAATCCCTTTTGCAGGTACTATATAAATGAAGAGGAGCATTAGCATAGAGTATGTCTGATATTAAGGGAATTAGCCCGTCATTCTGTACACATAAAATCCTTATGAAAGATGAATTCAAACCAACTATCCAACCCCAAAGGCGTTTGAATCCAAAAGTCCAAGACGTGGTGAAACATGAAATTGTGAAATTACTTGACTCCGGACTTATCTACCCAATTTCCGATAGCTCGTGGGTCAGTCCTATCCACGTTGTACCAAAAAAAGGAGGAATGACGGTTGTACTCAATGACGACAATGAGCTAATCCCTTCAAGAACTATTACTGGATGGAGAGTTTGCATCGACTACTGCAAACTCAATGATGCTACGCGAAAAGATCACTTCCCTCTTCCATTTATTGATCAAATGTTAGAAAGACTATCAGGATATGATTATTATTGTTTTTTAGATGGTTTTTCAGGTTTCTTCCAAATACCTATTGCCCCCGAAGATCAAGAGAAGACGACTTTCACCTGCCCTTATGGAACCTTCGCCTATAGGAGAATGCCGTTCGGACTATACAACGCCCCTGCTACTTTCCAACGTTGTATGACGGCTATCTTTCATGATATGGTAGAAGACTTTATGGAAGTTTTCATGGACGACTTCTCGGTGTTCGGTAACTCATTTAGTGATTGTCTCTTTAAACTTGATAAAATGCTTGCTAGGTGTGAAGAAACTAACCTTGTTCTTAATTGGGAAAAATGTCATTTTATGGTTAGAGAGGGAATTGTGTTAGGACATAAGATTTCTAGGAAAGGTATAGAAGTCGACAAAGCTAAAATTGATGTAATTGCCAAACTACCTTACCCCACTAATGTAAAAGGTGTTAGAAATTTTTTAGGGCATGCTGGATTTTATCGTAGATTCATAAAGGATTTTTCAATGATATCTAGGCCTATGACCCAATTATTGCTAAAAGATGCGAAGTTTGATTTTTCTGAAGATTGCAAAAAGGCGTTTAATATACTTAAAGAAAAACTAACTTCAGCACCTATAATAATTTCGCCAGATTGGAATCTACCTTTTGAACTAATGTGTGATGCTAGTGATTATGCTGTTGGAGCTGTACTTGGCCAGAAGATAGAAAAGAAATTTAAGCCAATTTATAATGCTAGCAAAACATTAAATAATGCCCAAGAACATTACACCACCACGGAAAAAGAACTTTTAGCAGTAGTTTTTGCATTCGATAAATTTAGGTCATATCTTATATTGTCGAAAACTATGGTTTACACTGACCATTCTGCTTTGAAGTATTTGTTCAATAAACAGGATGCCAAGCCAAGGCTTATTAGGTGGGTTTTATTGCTCCAAGGATTCGATATTGAAATTAAAGATAAAAAGGGTGCCGAGAATCTAGCTGCTGACCACTTATCTAGACTTGAAAACCCTGATATGGAGGTGCTTGATGAAAGGGAAATCGCTGATGACTTTCCTGATGAACACCTTATGATGGTAAGAATTAAGAGCAATGATAATACACCATGGTATGCCGACTATATAAACTTTATTGTTGCAAATGAAATTCCAAAAGGGCTAACATCTGACGAGAAAAGAAGGTTTCTAAATCGCGCTAGTGAGTATATTTGGGATGAACCTTATGCCTTTAAATTATGCCCTGACAATATTATACGAAGATGCGTAGATGGTGATGATATCCCAGCAATATTGGCACATTGCCATTCGGGGCCGACGGGGGGACATCACGGTGCAGTTATTACAAGAAGAAAAATCCTTGATGCAGGATTCTATTGGCCCACTATGTTGGATGATGCAAAAGATTATATAAAAGGATGTGATGCGTGTCAACGATCCGGAAATATTACATCAAGAAACGAAATGCCTCAAAACTATATCCATGTATGTGAAGTTTTCGACATATGGGGATTGGACTTCATGGGACCGTTTCCTGAATCTAAAGGTAATAAGTATATTTTGGTTGCTGTTGATTACGTATCAAAATGGGTCGAAGCGCAAGCGTTACCAACAAACGACAGCAAGGTAGTTCTTAAATTTTTGCAAAGTTTGTTCGCTAGGTTTGGAGTTCCTAAAGCATTGATTAGTGATAGGGGAACACACTTTTGTAATCATCATCTAGGAAGAGCTTTGCAAAAATATGGAGTGTATCATAAGGTTTCCACCGCATACCATCCTCAATCCAATGGGCAAACTGAAGTAACCAATAGGGCTATAAAACGGATTTTAGAAAAAACGACTGGATATAATCCGAAAGGGTGGTCTGACAAGTTAAATGATGCTTTATGGGCATTTCGTACAGCCTATAAGACACCGACGGGATGCACTCCATTTCGTCTTATACGGAAAAGCATGCCACCTACCGGTCGAAATTGAACAAAGTGCATATTGGGCTTTAAAGAAATGTAACATGGATATGGAAGCTGCAACGAAGAACCGTTTCATGGAACTCAATGAACTCTACGAACTAAGAGATGCGGCCTACAGAAATACTAAGATCTACAAAGAAAGAACTAAAAGATGGCATGACTCAAGGTTACATGGGGATAAAATGTTTACTATTGGAGAAAAAGTGCTGCTATTTAATTCTCGATTAAAGATGTATCCAGGTTAACTTAAATCAAGATGGACGGGTCCGTTCGTTGTCAAGAAAGTGTATCCATATGGGACTATTGAAATATGCGATAAAAATGGTTATATATTCAAGGTAAACGGGCAACGAGTTAAAAAATACTTTGATAATAAAATTGAGGATACTGAGAACGAGGTGGTGGAGTTTGAACCCGAAGTATTGGAATAAGGAGCTGAACGTGAGTCTAACTTGAAGACTCTGGAATAAAGAAAAGTGCTGACCGGGAGACAACCCGGAAGAATTTTTTTTTACTATTCTTTTCTGTGTCGAGTCTGTCAGACCTGCAGAAGATACGGCGCATCTCAATCCTAAGATGCGACGCATCGCCTGCACTGGTCATATCTTATTCAATTTTCTGCTTTTTTATTTTTGACTTTAAAACTTTCTGTCAGTATTTTAATGCGGTGCATCCCTGGTTAAGGATGCAACGCATCTTTTATTCTGATTCGTATTTATTCCAGGCTTGATACGGCGTATCTTCTTCCATAAGATACGGCGTATCGACTGACCTGATGATTTACATTTTTATTTTTTAGTTTTATTTTTACTAACTACTAATGTATTATGCAAGTTTGAACCTTCTTAACTCAGGTGTGTTAAAGTCAAAATGGTATTATAGATTCCTGCATTTCTGTGGATACATCATCTATGAAGCTTAAACGTTCTCATCCACAGGAAAGTTGATTTTTGCTCTTATACAAATAATGGAGGATCATACCGAGCAAATCTCAGGGGAGTTTTTCTATTCTAATTCTTTTATTTTCCAGTTTTTAACCTTTGATACAAACAACGAGGACATTGTTTAACTTAAGTGGGGGGATTGGAGAATTAGAACACTTACTTGTCCTTAACTTTTTCAAAATATGCTTAAAATGCGCTTAATATATCAAAATTTAAAATTTTTTAGCATGTTTTTGTTTAAAGTCTAAATTACATAGCTGCACACATAACATTATTTTCAAAAATTTTGAACTTATCAAAATTCACAAATCTATGAGTGTGTCGGTGACTTGTAAACTTTAGAACTTGGCTTATATACTATTCGAGACTACCATAATAAGTATTATCTATATAATTGGAATGACTTGTCTGAATTGGTAAATTTCTAGGATTACACCCAAATAGCCTTTATATGTTATGTGATATTAACTAACTACACTGGTTAGTTAACCCCCGTATAAAGCCTTTGTTACTCTCACTTTTAGAGTAAGATACCCCAGAAAAACCCTCAGAGCCATTCCTTTCGTTTCTTACACCTTTGTTATAATGTTTCGTTACACCCTTACACCTTAGCCTACCCTGTAGATTAAAATCCGTGGTTAATTGCTTTAGGCAAAGTGTGTTTCCTTACATTACCTGTGTTCGCGTGCGTAATTCATTATCTTTGGTTAGGTCGGGAAATTGCACAATGCAATTGGTATGAAAGTAAATATTGTATAACTTTGAGTTTATTTTTCGTGTGTTTACTACTTTCACTATTACAGTTATTTCTGAAAGTATGAAGAGTATGGAAAAATTATCCGGAAAAATAAGTGATAGAAAAGTTGTGAAATTTTACACATATATGTTGATGTCAAAAAAAAAAAAAAAAAAAAAAAAAAAAAAATCGAAAAAATAGAAAGAAAAGAAAAGGAAAAGTTGGAAGTTTGTTTTAACCAACTTATGTAAAGTTTTGTATTAAGTGGAGATATCACCACTATTTGTCATATATTATATTTATGGATTGAATGGGAGTTGGCCGTTATGGGAACGCCAACTAAGGTTATTCTTTGATTGAGATCTTGTTGAGTATAATTCGTGTCTACCTAAAGCGTGTGTTTCAAGTGTTAAAGCGTGAGTTATTCAATGATATAAGTCTTATTCATGGGATGGTTGGAAAAGTAATTTACCACACTTAGGATTTTAATTTATCTGTTTTGTTTATTTTTCATTTTACACCAATTTGTATCCCAAATATTATCCATACCCTATATCATTGTTCATCCAAACCTTTGATTTATTGAGATTAGGGATTTGAGCAATCTTAAGTATCGTAGTCGTGGATTCGGCTATGTATTTATGATTTTGTCGCCCTTTTTGATATAATATTATTGGTAAAGATTACTTGGTCCTATCTTTAGCCTATTCGAGTTAAGGATTTGAGCAATTGCAAGTATCGTGGTCGTGGATTCGATCATGTATTTGTGATTTTGTCGCCTTTTCTGGAATATGAGATCGATAGAGATTAAAAAAGGATGATCAACCCTTAACCAACAAACCCTTTTTACCGCTTTAGACTTGTTATTCCTTGGCTTTAGTGGGGGAGATGCGTATACCTGCCAAGCTTATGATAGAATATTCGTCACGACTGGACAGTTAAACGATTAGATTTGCTTTTATCGAAATATTTTATTTTATTTCTAATTCGTTAAGTGTTTGGTTGTGCAATTATGACAAAACGAATACATGCTTAAATATAAAAATAAATCCTAATATCTTTTAGGATACATTTTCATAAGATTTATTCTAAGGTTTACTTGGGGACAAGTAAAGTTCAAGTGGGGGGATATTTGATGAACTCAAATAAGTACATTTTACTATCATCATTTATCCTATTTATTTGACTTGTTTTATTATATTATATATGAGAATTGATACGTTAATGTTTACTTTTGTAATTCTCAGGTAAAAACAAGTATTATGTGAAACTTGGCGATTTTGGACTAATTATGGAGCAAAACAAGCAAGATGTTAAGAGTCTACTGAAATGTACAAGATCAAGATCATTCTGCTCCAAATACGCCGCAACACACTTCTTACATACGGCGTATCACTATCAAGATTTCACAAGTTACAATCCAAGACAGCAAAGGACATGCGCCGCATAGAGAAATGGAGTTACGCCGCATCTTAAGGCGGTGTACGAATATTCCTGAATATATTAATCTTGGACCCCACGCGAAGTTAAGTCAATGCTCCGCATCTACTTATCCTATGCGCTGCATCTAACCATCAGACAGAAACTATAAATACCCCAAAGTCAGACGAATTTAAAAGGTTGAACAGTGTAAGATCCCATACGTACGAGTACCAAACCTGAGACGAATTCAGACGTATTAGCAACACAAGACACACCCTGAACGAAGATATAAGAGCTGTAAGAAGGTCCTGCATGTATTCAATTCATTAAGTAGTTTTGTTTTATTGTATTAGTACACTTTAATTCATCAGGATTGATGGGCTGATGTCATGTGACTACGGAATATCATGTCCACCCCTTAAAATTGCTTTCCCATTAGTTAAATTTTTATGTTGATGTATTTGGTGACTTTTATTAGTGCATTGATAACCTCTGTGTCTAGCTGAGCATTGCTTGGGTCGCCATGCCCCTTCCTCGCCTATTTATTCTATCGTTTCTAGGATAGTGGGATAGACATAAGTGATCATTAAGGGTTTACTCGCCGATAAGATTAGAGCCAACGAGAAAGGGTTAATTATATACACTTCATATAAAACTAGCAATAAAACAAGTGACAAGCTACTTAATTATCAGGACAGGTCTTCTTATTGTCTCAAGTATCTATCTGTGTACGTGTGTGCTAATCGCTGATTCGTGCTCATTAGTTTAGTTTACTATTTAATCATAACCAAACCGTGCCAGTCTCTCAGGCTGAACCCCCCTTGCGTTAGATTAGGTTGTATAGCTAACTTAGGATATTAAAATACTGATTAGAATAACTAGATAATACGTTCCACTCTTAGTGATCGACACTCTACTTACCATTATATTCATACTGACCGGGTACACTGCTCGTTAAGTGTGTGTGTTATTGATAAGTCGGCTAAATATAAATTTAAAACTTGAGTAGGCATTAATACTGCTAAACCGCAATGACACATCACGCACATCACGGTCCAGATGGGTTTTTGAATTGAGGACCTGAACTACCTGAATCCTTGTGTTTCTTTGATTGGGTTTCAGGGTCTTGGTCTTCATTTTCACAAGGACGTTTACCCTTATCAGCTGCAACCTTGCATGATTCCATATTAGCCCGAATGGCATCAATGATAGGTATTTCTGTGTAGGTTAGGGAAGGTTTTACAAGGAGTTTGGTGAGAAGGGCGTCCTAAAGTTCTTCAACTGTGTAATCTAGAATATGCTTCTGTTGGTGCGTTGATGCAGCGATGTCTTGAACCTTTTCTTCAATTTGTGAGTCAATGTGTTCTGTGATATTCTTCTCAAGCTCGTGCATATATTGCTTGACATAATGCTTCATGTTTGCCTTGGCCTCCTTGAGCAGTCTGTTTTTGACATCGTCTTCCAGAAATTCATCCATTAATTTCTTTGTTTGCTGCAACTCATCAACTTGCATAGACAGATCTTTGACCAAATTCTGCATCTCGGTTAATTGCTCACTGACTTGTCTGTCTTTCTTTGCTTGTGCAAGTTTAGTTGCCTTTTTCAACTTCTTTGCAGCAGGAGAAATTACTTCAACCCTTGTTACTCGAGCAATCTTCTTTTGATTCTTTCCCTTGATGATTTTCTTAAAAGTTTCAGCCGTTGATGCTTTAGATTTTCTTGAAGATGGTTGGGATGGTGATGATGATCGTAAAGATGATTCAGAATGATTTGATGCATTAGGTGAGTTTGGAGGGGTAGGATCCTTAGGAGGAGTTGGTGATTTAGGAGGTGAGACCGGAGGAGTAGATTCCTTTAGTGGTGAATTAGGAGGAAGTGGTGGAGTGTTAGGTGGGGAGGTGGGAGGAGTTGTGGGTTTAGGAGAAGTTTGAGCCTTTGATTGTGACTCCTCATGAGAAGTGAGAGAAATATGAGGTGTGGAGGGGGTATTGATGTAATTGTCTACTTCCTTTTCCGCCTCTTCAACTTCCTCTTTTGTCTCCTTTGCTAGCCTTTTTGCCTCCTCTTTCTGTTCTTGTTCTGCCTTGTGCTTAGTTTCCAGTTCTTTGGCAGCTTCAATAGATTTATCCCCAAGAATGTCCCATTCATCCTCAGATAACCAATCAATTGGGTCATCAAGATTTACTCCTTCTTTCTCTTTATCACTTTCCAGCATATGATCAGGAATCTCCTCATCAGTCAGGACCTTCTTCTCCTTTTCGTTGTCACTGCCGGGTTGATTAACCGGACATGGTGTAGGAATATCTTCTGCAGCACCTCCTGTCCCTCCGGGTTGATTAACCGGATCAGTATGGGTTGGAGGTACTTCTTGAGCAGTTCCTGATCCTCCAGCTCCCTTTGCCATTTCCATCTTCTTCATTACTTCTACCCTTAGATCAGCCCTTCTGGCGTCATCTTCTTTGAGTGACTTCATGCTAGCTTCCATTGCTATTGTTGTAGCAATGTCAACTTCCATGTCAACATCGTCCTCATTCATCTGAATAGTTACTTCTTCTTCTGATTCTGTCTTATCTGATTCAGTTTCTTCTTCATCAAGAATTCCACCTTCTTCCATTTTTGGATTTGGATATGTCTTTACTCGTCTTTTTAGGGTTCTGGGGTGTGGTTTTCTTGGTTGCTTTGAAGCACTTGAAGCACTCCTAGTCTTACTGCTTTTAGAACGAGTTTTTGAAGAACCCGTTCCTTCACCAAGTTTAGAGAACCCAACCTGACCTTTGTTGTAGGCATCGTCATAGTCTTTGTAGGCCTGGGTCTTCTTGACTGAGTTGGTCAACAATCCTTCTAGTAGTCTCGACCCTTGTTTGTGAGAACTGTCCTTAGGAAAATAAACTGAATTGACAGTCTTATCCATTCTCATCACGTGCAGCTCCTTGTCTTCGGGTCATGGTGAAATGACGCGGTTCTCATCAAGTAAAAGACTGATTAGCGTTTTGGTGTATCGGACAAATGGGATTCTTGTTAATGATTTTTTTCTTTGGTCTCGTATTTGAAAGACAAGATCTTCCCAGATGAGTTCAGCATAGTCAAGAATTTTCTGATGAACTATGCCCCAGAAGAGTTGAGCGTGTGATAGTCGAGGATGCTCGTGTCCACTGTCTCTTCCTGTGACAGATTTAACCAAGATGTAGTAAATGGTTCTCCATGGTTGTGGAATGGACTTAGCATTGACTCGGGAGATGGTGGTCAGTAGATGGCTGAGTTCTGTGTCATAACCAATATCAATGATGAATTTGAGGATATCAGTTTCTGAAGGTGCAGGCCAATATTTGTTAGAAGTTTCAGGTGGTTCGGGTAAGGATAAGGCTTTGCGTAGGTGTGTGGGAGTGACTTTGAGTTGCTTCCGGTCCAAGGTGCATGTGAAGTATCTGTCATGATCATCAAGCTGAATGGTGCTCCATAGTTGATGGATGTATAACTCTGGAATATTATCTGAATTCTCCAATATGCCCTTGCACTTGTGTCTTTTGAGAATTTCAATGACAATCTGGCAGCTTGGTTCAGCACACTTGATATTATCAAAGACAACCCTGGCATTGTTGTTCCCATATTTTGCCTTGAAACCTTGTGGGAACAGTTCTTCTTTGGTGAGCATAGGTAGTGGTTGTTGTGATTGTGCAGTCATTTCTGAGATTCCTGAAACATCAATCAGACGCCAATTTGCAGGATACATGAAAGTTAGCATTAGATAAACTTTTGTTTCACATGTGATCCTTTAAATTGCTTAGCATGACTTTACAAGTTGATTTATAATTTCGAAAAATTACAATTGCGAAAACTTTTGACAATTGCGAAAACTTTTGCCAATTGCGAAAACTTTTGACAATTGCGAAAACTTTTGCCAATTGCGAAAACTTTTGCCAATTGCAAAAACTTTTGACAATTGCGAAAACTTTTGGCAATTGCGAAAACTTTTGGCAATTGCGAAAACTTTTGTCAATTGCGAAAGCAATATCAATTTTGAAAACTTCTTATACAAGAAATTTCGATAACTTGAAGACGTACTATTCACCAGATTTTTTGCAAATCATAAACACTTGTGATTTTGTTTTCACACTTTTTCCAATGGAATCCTATGATGTTTCTAAGTTATCTGACCAAGTTATAACAACTTTTAACCACAAAATCCTAAGATTCAACCTGAACGTGCTCAAGTGTTCTTCATAAACCCTACAAATCAATTAAATGCACTTGATGTTTCTGGGTTCAATCCAAGGCAACAGATATTTGATTCGAGGCACAACAACAACACTACAACGCTTTAATTACACTAGAACACTCACAATTGATTTTCCCCAATTCGTATGCTTAAACCCTAATTCATGAACATTCAAATTACAAGATTCTGGGTTTAATTAAGCATGCATACATTGTTTATCATCATATTCTAAGCATAGTAGTACCATTAAACACATTATAAACACTTAGAATTGAGTTTCCCCAATTTTACGCAAACCCTAGATCTAAAACAGTTATTTCTGACAATTTCAACCGTTGGATCGTAATATCCCTAAGAACCATTGCTTAAGATCATATTACAAACGTTAAAACACTCACAAATTTCGATAGATCTTGAGCCGATTATGCAGATTGACTATGGGCTGTTGATTAGGTGGTTGAGTGTGTTTAATGTATTAGATGAAATATGTCAGTGGAATTAACTGCAGTCAGATTTTATTTTCACTTTTATTTGACCCTATTTCTCTTTTTGCTACATGCACACATTAAGTCCCTTAAAATTTTGCATTCATAGTCCTAACATTAAGTTTTCTACTTAACGCACTAGACACACAACTCGTAATCCAAGATTATCACCAAACATTAGAAGCAATATTTTTGAAGAAACGATGTAAGTACAAATTTTGAAAAAAATTTAAAATTTTGTATCTCCCCCTCAACACTTGTTCTAAAATAAATGATGACGGTGTAACAAAAACAAAGTGTTGAATAAGGATTTGTACTTGCCCTCTTTTCTTTTCTTTTTTTTTTTTTTTTAAGAGAATATAGAAAAATGAAAAATATTTTTTTTGTTTTTCAATATTTATTTACAAAGATAGTTTGATGTTTGACTCTTTTTAATTTTGAAGAAGAAAATTGTTTAAATCATCTGGAGTCAAACACCTCATGCCAATTTGGTGAACCAGTTCCACAAATCTTGCATGGGACAAGGCTTTGGTGAACAAGTCCGCCAATTAGTGTTCAGTACCCACAAAGTATAATTCAACAGTACCCATTTCCACATGCTCCTTGATGAAATGATAGCGTAGAGCAATATGCTTGGACTTGGAATGTTGGACTGTGTTGCAGGAAATAGCGATTGCACTCTTGGAATCACAGTACATAGGAATCTTGTTGAAGACGTATCCATAGTCCATCAGCTGAGATCGCATCCAAATGACTTGAGCACAGCATGCTGACATGGCGACGTATTCCGATTCTGTAGACGACAGTGATGTGCAGTCTTGCTTCTTTGATTGCCAAGAGACGAGCTTGTCACCCAAAAACTGTACTCCTCCTGATGTACTTTTGCGTGTGTCTAAGCACCCTGCATGGTCAGCGTCTGAAAATGCAACAAGTTTAAATCCAGAATCTTTTGGATACCAAATCCCCAAATTAATGGTTCCCTTTATGTATCTAAGGATTCTTTTAACGGCTGACAAATGCCGCTCAGTTGGTCTTGACTGATATCGGGAGCAAAGGTACGTGGCAAATACAACATCCGATCTGCTAGCTGTGAGATACATGATCGACCCAATCATACTACGATATTTGGTAGGATCAATGGGTGTCCCATGTATGTCAGCATCTAGCTTGGGGATGAGGAAGACATAGGGGTGTTATAGGTGTCACAGCTGGTCATACCATGCTTTTTCAGGATTTCCTGAGCATACTTGGACTGACTAAGGAATATACCACGGGGTGATTGATGAACTTGCAGTCCTAAGAAGAACTTCAGTTCACCCATCATGGACATCTCAAAGTTATTTTTCATTAGTTTTGCGAAAGCATTTGAGTACTTTTTATATGTTGATCCAAAAATGATATCATCTACATAAATTTGTACGATGAGAATGTCCTCCCCGTGTTTTTGTATAAACAAATTCGGGTCCACAGTTCCTTGAGTAAAATGGTTTGCAAGTAAGAAAGCAGATAACTTGTCGTACCAGGCCCTTGGGGCTTGTTTAAGGCCGTAAAGGGCTTTCTTTAGCCTATATACGTGATTCGATGTTCTTGGTCCATGAAGCCTTCTAGTTGGGTAAACATACACTTCTTCCCGGAGTTGGCGTTAAGAAATGCAGTCTTCACATCCATTTGGTAAACAATTATGTTCTTGTGAGCCGCGTAAGCCAGAAACATACGAACAGCCTCGAGCCTTGCAACTGGAGCAAATGATTCTTCGAAGTCGATTCCTTCTTCTTGGCTGAATCCTTTTGCAACCAGGCGGGACTTGTTACGAATGACAGTACCATCTGCATCTAACTTGTTTTTCCAGATCCATTTCAATCCAACGACATAAACCCCATCTGGTCTCTCTACCAGTTCCCATACTTCTAACCGCTTGAATTGTTCCAATTCCTCTTGCATGGATTCAATCCAGTTGTCATAAGTGAGGGCTTCCTTGATGTTTTTGGGTTCGACTTGACAAACGGTGAGTGCATAAATGCAGGTTTCACCATCTGTATGGAGTCTTTGTCTTGTCATGACTGGGTTTTCTGGATTACCAATGATGTTTACTAAGGGGTGGTCCTTTGTCCATTTATGAGTGGATGGATAGTGTTGATAATTATGGTGCAGGTTTGACGGTTCCAAATTGCGTGTAGAAGATTCTGCAATGTTTGGAAAGATTGGTGCAGGTGCAAATGGATTAAAGAATGCATCTCCGTCATAACCTGTTGGTATGGGTACTTCAGCAGAATTGTGGGTGGAATCTTCAGCCGCGAGTGTAGAAGTGGAAGGTGTTTGATTTACTGACGATGATGGTTCTGGTTGAGGTGCATCGTCAGCAATTGTTGTTGAAGTAGTTGTTGGTGTATTAGATGCTTGATTTGTTACGGTTTGAGCAGCGGAATTGGCGGATACATCAGAGGCACGATTAACTAGAATGTCATGGAACAGAGGAGCAAACAAATCTTCTAAATCCTTTCTGTTGAACGGTAAAGATGCAGCTGAAGATTCAGGAAAGTTGAGACGGTTGTGTGCGGGTTCTAAGCTGTTTTGCTCAGAAGCCATTTCTGTGAGCTCATCGAAATTAGCATGGATTGTCTCCTGAATCTCTCTTGTACGACGATTCCAAATTCTGAATCCTTTCAAATTTTCACAATACCCAACAAAAATTCCTATGTCTGCTTTGGCTTTGAGTTTACCAAGATCATCACGATCATTCTTTAGATAGCAGAGAGCTCCAAAGATATGAAAGTAATTGATGTTTGGTTTTCTATAGTGAACAATTTCATATGGTGTCTTGGTGTGCCTTTTAGTGATCATGCATATTTTTGGGCATGAACAAGGCTGTTGAAACCGCTTCGGCCCATAGGTAATCTAGTAACTGAGCATTGATTAACATTTGCTAGGATCCTGGACACACGGTTAAGGTGGTTAAACCTTGTGACTTTGTGTGTATGATATGTTGTGTTAAAATGATTAAGTGCGGGGAATTCACTCAACCAAACTTAGAAGGTTGTGTATGTTATGGAAATGGAATTGTTATGTTTGTTAGTTAGCAATGAACACATGAAGATTATCACCAAACAATTCAATATTATTAATGATAAAAATACGAGTGATCTTGAAATATCACTAGAGTTACAACCTTGAATCTTAAGTTTTTCTAACTTGTGATATATTTGTGTTTGTTCTTATCTAACAGTTATATGTTCTTACAATAACACATATGCATGGATACACTTGACAACTATTACACTAAATATCACTTGACTAAGATCTCTTTTATAGTCCAAGAGATCTATTACAATATTGCTTAAAGTCTTAGCCGACTTACTTGGTTAACTTATCTTGAGTGTCAGTACATAAGATACAACATGTATCTATGTACACAACTTGTTAACTAAGCACATGGGGTAAGATATTATCTACCGTATATTGTTGACCAAAATACAATAAATATCTTTTCAATCTTATCCACTCAGCAGCAGAATGACTCACTGATCAGCAGTACCATTTTGAACTAACCGTACCTTTGAACTTGTACTAGCAGTACCTTCCTTGATCTTGGTCTAGCAGTACCTTTCTTGCTCTAGCAGTACCTTGACTTTGAACTAGCAGTACCTTTATCTTAGATACTCTAACTTCAGAATATTTAATTCCCAACAATCCTCCCCTAAACATGTGAACCATTTCAAACATGTTTTCTGAATTAAATGAGGACTTGTGAAGATCTTTCAAACACTTCATGAATCTGAACTATTCATCTATTCTGACCTAAACTGCTTTGTTCTTCTTTTGACTTTAGCAATATCAAAACATTGAACCAATCTTGGACTAAAAGATGGTGCAATTTCCTTGGATGGAGAAATTATAAGAGGCAATGATGCTGTGTATCTTGGATGCTTGTTTCAACAAGTGAAATCATCTAACCAGCATGTCTTTGAAGTGAAATTGAAACTTTTCTTCGTTTGACCTAGATAGAACTTTCTCCTTTGGAATGCTTCATCCCTTCTGAATATATATAATACTCCAGAATAAGCTCTATTTTTGTCATTTTCAACCTCCATGTCATCTTGTATGCTTTTGACTTCTCCTTCCATATATTGGTTTTTCTTCCATTCTGGGCTATTATTTCCTCCCCTGAGATTGTTACCTCCCCTGAAGCAAATAACTTTTGTTTCCTCCCCTTGTTTGGAAGATCTCACTATGTACCAAAATATATCTTTCCTTATCATCTGATTCATCATATAAAACTTGTTGTCAGACAATATTGTACATGAAGCCATCAATTCCTTAAGAGTTTAAGTTACTGCCCTCATCACTTCTAGGTGTGTTAACTCCTATGAGAGGTGAATCAGTGGACATTTTGATTCATGATCCATTAATGAATGGTTTTTGTGAATCTCTTGAAAATCCTTTTAAGAAATTATTTTGACTTAGTAGTATGTTCATGATTTTAGAATTGAAAAATCATACTACTTTCAACCATTTTTGAAGGGATCAAGTGTATAACAGACACTTAATCAAAATTTCGGTTTAAAGCAACCTCTGGTTGTGTGAGAACCAATGTTTTTCAGTTATAAATAACTGCCTGTGTGAAGATAAACCTATTCAAAAGGCTTTCTTGACAGGGTTTCCAGCTCATAGTAATTGTTGCCTCTAACACAAGTGTTAGATTCACTTTTACTAGCTGTTCTTTCTATCAGATGTCCTCAGACTTGCACATTATACTTAAAAGTATAAAATGATAGAAAGTGAGTTGCATCAGTTACTATCTGATCAACTAAGTCATCAATTCAATGTGAAATGTTAGCAGCCAACATCAGCATTGTGTTGCTTCCATTTCACTTGAAATTTCCTTTGTGTTCACATATTCATACCTGAAATTGTTAGTCTAAAAACAAAAAGAACAATGTACAAAGTACTTGTCTTGCATTAGAATAAACATAGGACTAACCGTATGAATAACACAATTTACATTTGTACTAGCAGCACCTTGTGTGCTTAGCAGTACCTTATGATACATTAGCAGTACCTTATAAATCCAGCAGTACCAACAAAAATTTATTTACATAAACACATTATTTGAAAATTTTAAAGATTAAGCATTCCAATACTTGCTACCAAGTACTGAAACCTTCCAACATCAAAAGCTTTTGTTAGTAGATCTGCAAAATTAAATTCTGAAGCAATTTTAAGTACTTGAATTAATCTTTTCTCATTGCAATCTCTAATAAAGTGATGTCTAATTTCAATGTGTTTTGTTTTAGAATGTTGCACTGGATTTTTAATAATACAAATTGTACTACTATTATCAATATGAATAACAGTGTTTAAGAAATTGTACCCATAATCAAGAAGTTGGTTTTGAAGCCATAGAACTTGACTAGAGCAACTTGCAGCAGCTATGTATTCAGCTTCAGTTGTTGAATTTGCCACACTTGTTTGCTTCTTACACTGCCATGAGACAAGTCTACACCCAAGGAATTGACATCCTCCAGTTGTTGACTTTCTGTCCAAGCTAGCACCAGCATAATCACTATCCGAATATGCTACCAAGTCAAAAGCAGATTCCCTAGAATACCATATACCCAACCTTGGTTGACCTTTGAGATATCTAAGAATTCTCTTGACTGCAGTTAAATGAGAAACCTTTGGAGTAACTTGAAATCTTGCACAAACACAAACAGGAAACATGATATCAGGTCTAGATGATGTAAGGTACATCAAAGAGCCTATCATAGATCTGTAAGTGTGTACATCTACACTTTCTCCATCTTCATCTTTCAGAAGGTGCTTCTCAGAGTCCATTGGTGTGCTTGCTATTTTTGAATCAGCAAATTGAAATTTTCTAAGTATCTCTGCAACATATTTGTCTTGACTAATAAATATGCCTTCAGATGATTGCTTAACTTGCAAACCCAAAAAGAATGTGAGTTCTCCCATAGAACTCATCTGAAACTTATCATGCATAAGTTTTTCAAACTCTAAACACATATCTTTCCTAGTAGATCCAAAGATAATGTCATCCACATACACCTGCACTAACAGAAGATCCTTCTTGTGCTGTTTGATGAAAAGTGTCTGATCAATCTTTCCTCTTTGAAATCCATTTTCTAATAAGTAGGAAGCTAGTGTTGCATACCAAGCTCTTGGTGCCTGATGAAGGTCATATAGAGCTTTCACTACTCTGTACACTTTATTTGGATGTAATGGGTCAATGAAGCCTGGAGGTTGTGAAACATACACCTCTTCTTCAATTGTTCCATATAAAAATGCACTTTTGACATCCATTTGGTAGACTGTGAAGCCTAAAAATGAAGCATAAGCTAGAAACAGCCTAATTGCCTCAATCCTTGCCACTGGAGCATAAACCTCATCATAGTCTATTCCTTCTTCTTGTGTGTACCCTTGGGCTACTAATCTAGCCTTATTCTTAATCACAATTCCTCTTTCATCCCTTTTGTTCTTAAAAACCCATCTAGTGCCAATTACCTTCACACCTGTAGGTAAATCAACTAGCACCCAAACCTTTTGAATCTTGAACTGAAGAAGTTCTTCTTGCATAGCTTCTAACCAGCTTGAATCATCTAAGGCGATAAGAATGTTCTTTGGTTCAGCTTGTGAGAGAAAACATACAAACAAGCAAGAGTTTGAAAGCTCATGCTGTTTTGAAGCATAAAGGGCATCAAGAAGCCCTTGTTGGTCTGAAGACATCAATTGTTGTCTTGTCTTCACACCTGACTGTATATCTCCAATCACATGTTCCAGGGAGTGAACTTTTTGAATTCTTGTTTGTGGAGTGGAAGGAACTTGATAATTTGATGGAAGATTGTTGAAATCCACCTCATCTTCTTGGAACTCTGCATCTTTTGAGTTTGAAGGACCAACAGTATCTTCAAATGAACTAGTCGTACCTCCAAATGTACCAATAGTACCTTTATAGGTACTAGCCATACCTTGCTCTGTCTCAGCAGTACCATCAACATTTGAAATATTGAGTTGTTCTTTTGTTCCATCATCCTTGTTGTCATCTTCAACATCTCCTGTAGCTTTACTAGAAGAAGATACATCATTTGTTGAAGTTGATTCCACACTTGCATTTGACCATATTGGCATTGTGCAATCATTTTGATCCTTCTCTAACTCTGCCTCATTTGTTGCTTGTTAACCTGAAAAATTATTAGTTTCTGCAACAACAGGTATATAATTCATAGAATTGGTTAGATACTCAAGATCAAATATCCATTTTGGTCCTTGACCTACTACATTGGATTTGTTTTCTAAAAACTCCACATGTAGTTCTTCTTTTACTTTCTCAGTTCTTAAGTTATAAACTCTAAAAGCTTTGCTAACAAGAGAATATCCAACTAAGAAACCTTCATCTGCTTTACCATCAAATTTTCCTAAATGGTCTAAGGTATTAAGAATTGTTATATGACATCCAAAAGGTCTAAGAAATCCTATTGCAGGAGTTCTTCCATTAAAGAGTTCATATGATGTCTTATTGTGAGGCTGAATAACTAAAACTCTATTTTGAACATAGCAAGCAGTGTTGACTGCTTCAGCCCAAAAGGTTATTGGTAGCTTAGAATCTGCTAACATTGTTCTAGCAGCTTCAATTAGTGTTCTATTCTTTCTTTCAGCTACACCATTCTGTTGTGGTGTTCTAGCAACACTAAATTCTCTCCTAATACCTTTTTGTTTGCAGAAGTCATCCATAACTCTATTCTTAAACTCTGTCCCATTATCACATCTAATGACTTTTACTTTCTTGCTTACTTGGTTTTCTATCTGTGTAATGAAGTCCTTAAGGATGCTTGATGTCTCATCCTTAGTGGCTAAAAAGAAAACCCATGTAAATCTACTATAGTCATCAGTAATAACTAGACAATATCTCTTATGCATTATGCTCATTACTGAAACAGGTCCAAATAAGTCCATATGAAGCATAAACAAAGACTGATTGATAGAGTTAAAAATCTTGGGCTTACAAGTGGCTTTGTGTTGTTTGCCTTTTAGACAAGCAATGCATGTTTGATCATTTTCAAATCTTTTGTGAGGTAACCTCTTACCAAACCATTCTTAACAATTTTATTTATGGTTTTGAAGTTAATATGACCAAGCCTTCTATGCCATTTCATTGATTCATCCAATGTGGCCTTTGCAACAAGACAAGTTAAATTCTTTTTAGGAATAATGTTCTTCATGTCTACACTGTACATATTGCCCTTTCTAGGAATTCTAAGAAGTACTTGACTTTCATCAGGCATCTTAAAATCAGGAGAAAGTACAAGACATTCAGTCTCACAGAAAAGAACATTGTTCTTTTTGTCACACATTTGTGAGACACTAAAAAGATTATAATTTAGCTCTTTTACATAGTACACATCTTCAAAATCTAAATTTCCGGTTTTGATTGTACCTTTACCAGAAATTTTGCCACGAACACCCCCTCCAAAGGTAACATATCCTCCATTGAAAGCTTCAAAATCTGAGAGATAAGACATGTTGCCTGTCATGTGCCTTGAACATCCACTATCTGAGTATCCTTGATCCTCTTGGTTATCACTTGAATGTTCCTGCACATAAATAAGAGTGTTAGTTTCTTTTGGGGATCCAAGCCATTACTGACTTGGATCTGCCTCTTGCATCAATATAATTCAATCTTTTAAGGACAGTTGATGCAACATTGGATTTAAGAATCCAACATGCTGAGGCCTTAACATCATTTGCCCTTTTTCCCTTAGCAGCAGAGTGAACCACATGCTTAGTAGCAGAGTCTGCTAACTTTGTAGTTGAACTCTTTGGTCTCCAAATTTGTTTATGGACCACTGCCTTTGTTTGAATGGGCCTTAGAACAGCTGTAGATGCATGTTTGAAAGTTGTTTTTGCATCCTTAGCTGTTGGTTTTGGGTTAACAGTCATCAATGCTCTAACCGTACCTTTTGTTCTACCCGTACCTTCTATTTGTACTGGCAGTACCTTTTTGTCTGTGCTAGCAGGACCTTTTGGTCTAGTAGGACCTTTTGGTCCAGACTTGTTTGAGACTGTTCTGGGCTTTGTTCTATGAGTGTTAGAGTGAAAGTGAGTTTGAGGAGTTTGCCTTTTGTAGTTCACCCTATTGTTTTCATACCCAGATACCCATTGGTTGCAGAAAGCTGTAAGATGGTCAAAACTACCACATGTATAACAAGCTTTATTATAAAAAGCAAAGTCATCACCTAGTTGGTGAGACTTAAGGCCATTCCAATTCCTTTGGTTGCCTTTGGGCTTGTTAGTAGTTCTATATTGTTCACAATATCTAACTGATTGCCTAACATGTTTAACATTGTTCTTAGGCCTGTTAGTGTTGTGATTGACTATCTTAGGAACCTTTGTTCCTACTTTCTTAACCACTACAGGTTTAGACATAACCTGATCTTCTTCATCATCACTATCAGTTGTACAATCTTCAACAACTATAGTTTCTCCTTTCTTAGCAAAGGACACCTTGTCCTGATAAAGTAAAGTTTTATCTAAACTTTTACTTATCTTTTCTACCTTAAGACTCTTACTAGCCTTAGAACCATATTCCATGATTGGTTCTTGAAACTCAGCTAAACCTGTATGTGCTAGGTCAACACCTGGAGGTGAAGGAACACCTCTATATGGTGGAGGAACAGTTTTGTAACCTACACCTGAATTAGCTTTATCAATTACCTGAGCTTCCCAAATCTTATTCATTCCTTCTGAGGCATGTGCTAAAGTATCTATAGTAACCTTAACATTTTCTTTTTCATTTTTGACTTCAGATAAATGTCTACTTTGATCATTAAGTAATTCATCTCTAAATGCTATTCCTCTTTTTAAAGCATTTAAGTCATCAGTAAACGTAGATTCATTCTTTTTAAAATGTTGTATTTGTTTTTCTAAAACTCCTACACACCTCTTATGATTAGCTAAATTATGAAGGGCATCAATTAACTCTTCTCTAAAAGCATCAAATCTCTTTTTAATGTCTTCATAATTTTTAAGATTAGGACATGAATTAGTACAAGTAGGAATGGTATCTACCTCTGAATCAGAAGAGGCCATTAGAGAAATCTCATTGACAACAAGAGCAGCATTTGGTGGTGCATCCTCTTCATTAGCCATAGAGCTCCAATCATATCCAATACCATCAATAGCCAGCATAGCCTTTGGCTCTTCCACCAGTACTTCCTTATTCCTCTCTTGTTTATACCATGTGTTCCTATTATCCTGCTTCCTTGGGCTTCTACATTCTTTAGCAAAGTGTCCCAACCTATGACAGTTAAAACATTCCACTTTCTTCTTATCGAACCCAGCAGTATTATTACCATTTATGGTAATTTGCTTTCCAGTTTTCTGCCAAAACTTCTTAGCCCTCATGCTAAGTAAAGCAACTTGCCACTTAATATCCATCTCTTCCAAATCCTCACCATCTACCTGCTCAAGGTCTTCATAATTTAGAGGAGAACCACTAGATTGACTGGTTATAAAGGCATAAAATGTTGGATCTCCAAGTCCAACAACATCCTTTTGTAAACTAGTAGAAGGACCACCATAAGTAGCATTAGAAACACTTTCAACTTTATCTACCTCTTCTGAATGACTAACAGTAGGAACTGACAAGAGTGCAGCATTCCCAGAACTAGTACCATAATTTCCACCCCTCTTTAGACTTTGTTCAAAAATTTTATAAGTTATTGAACAAATCATTAAGCTTCATTGTTTCAATTTCTAGTTTGTTCATCCAGACAATAACATGAGTATGGAATTCATCAGGTAGACTTTTCAAGAACTTCATGTTGAGATCTTCCTTCTCTGTCTCAACACCCAACACAGCTAACTGACTTACAAGCTTGTGTAGTCTTTAAAATAGCTTATCAAGAGACTCATTACTAAAAGCAGTAAAGTTTTCAAATTGTTGCTTTAGTAATGTCTTCTGTGTCTTTTTGGTAGTTTCATTACCACCAAACCATGCACAAATCTCTTCAAAAAGAGTTTTTGTATCAAGATATTTGCTAAAAGATAGCATCTGCTCACCAGGAATGGTCATAAGCAACAAGTTTCTTGCTTTCTGATCATTTCTCTTCTGTATCTTTTTATCATTGGAAACTGGTCCAGTATTTCTTTTTCTAACTGTTTTCCCTTCAACAAGAACATCTGAATAGCCTAAAGTGAAGGAATCACCATACTGAATTATGTCCCAAAGAGCATAATCTTGAACCATAAAATATTGCTCAACTCTCATCCTCCATAACTCAAACTCGTTTGGTTTGATCATGGGCAACTTTGCAGCAACATTTGTTTGAACATCTTGTACATCCATTTCTTGTTTCTTCTAAAAACAACAATATCAACCTGAGCTCTGATACCACTTGCTAGGATCCTGGACACACGGTTAAGGTGGTTAAACCTTGTGACTTTGTGTGTATGATATGTTGTGTTAAAATGATTAAGTGCGGGGAATTCACTCAACCAAACTTAGAAGGTTGTGTATGTTATGGAAATGGAATTGTTATGTTTGTTAGTTAGCAATGAACACATGAAGATTATCACCAAACGATTCAATATTATTAATGATAATAATACGAGTGATCTTGAAATATCACTAGGGTTACAACCTTGAATCTTAAGTTTTTCTAACTTGTGATATATTTGTGTTTGTTCTTATCTAACAGTTATATGTTCTTACAATAACACATATGCATGGATACACTTGACAACTATTACACTAAATATCACTTGACTAAGATCTCTTTTATAGTCCAAGAGATCTATTACAATATTGCTTAAAGTCTTAGCCGACTTACTTGGTTAACTTATCTTGAGTGTCAGTACATAAGATACAACATGTATCTATGTACACAACTTGTTAACTAAGCACATGGGGTAAGATATTATCTACCGTATATTGTTGACCAAAATACAATAAATATCTTTTCAATCTTATCCACTCAGCAGCAGAATGACTCACTGATCAGCAGTACCATTTTGAACTAACCGTACCTTTGAACTTGTACTAGCAGTACCTTCCTTGATCTTGGTCTAGCAGTACCTTTCTTGCTCTAGCAGTACCTTGACTTTGAACTAGCAGTACCTTTATCTTAGATACTCTAACTTTAGAATATTTAATTCCCAACAACATTGTTCTAGCTGCTTCCACTAAAGTTCGGTTGCGCCTTTCGACCACACCGTTCTGTTCGGGGCTGCGAGCGATAGACGTTTGATGTTCAATACCCACTTTCTCATAATACTCCCGAAGAGTCTGATTCTTGAATTCAGTGCCATTGTCTGTGTGAATTTTTCTGACGGTGTTGCGAAACTGAACTTGAATCTTTGTGAGAAAGGTGATGATCATGGACGGTGCTTGATCTTTACTTCAAAGAAAATAAGTCCAAGTCCATCTTGAGAAATCATCGACTATTACCAGAATATACCGCTTCCCATTAATAGTTTGAACACGCATAGGGCCACATAGATCCATATGTAACAGTTGAAGTATGTGATCAGTACTGTGCTCTGGTTTAGGAGGAAAATGAGCACGAGTACTTTTTCCTTGCTCACAAGCGGGACATAGATGATCTTTGGCGTATCTGAATTTTGGAAGTCCGTCTACCAACTTTTTGCGAGCAAGCTCGGTCATGGTTTTGAAGTTCAGGTGAGACATCCGTTTGTGCCATAGCCAAGCTTTTGTGGGATGTGCCTTGGATAGTAGACATATTGGAGAGGAAGTTGTCATGCCTTCGAAGGAAATAGTATACAGACTGGTGCCACGTTTCCCTTTCATGAGGTCATTCCCTTCAAGATCTCGAATGAAACAAGTTTTCTCCCTAAATGCCACTTCTAGATCACCATCACAAAATTGTCCGACTGAGAACAAATTATGACCTAGGCCTTCAACGTAATAAACCCTGCTAATTTCGATGTTCCCATTTACGTAATCTCCATAACCCATAATAGCAGCGAAGTGATCATTCCCGAATCTGACCGTTCCAATTAACTTTGCAACAAATTAAAGTTTACAAGAAGCTTGAGATTTCCGGTCATATGTCGGGAACAACCACTATCAACAATCCATAGAACAATTTGGATCACCTGCATCACCAGAAGTTGACACAGAGGCAAGTTTGGTAACGGTGGAATCCGTTTGGTTAGTAACACATGTTTTAAGCATTTTAGGTACCCATTTAAAGCTAGATGTGTTTTGTAACCAACGCTGCCACGTCCAACTAGTCTCAGCCATTCTCCTAATAAATGCACTTGGTGATTTGTTTATCCTAGATGCAGCTATGGGTTTTTCAACAGATTCTTCAGAAACTACTAGTGGTGGTTTTCCTAATATGGACTTGGCAGCAGTAGTGATCCTAGAGGAAATGCCACTAGATCGTTTCTTTTTGCGAGTCAACAGAGTTTTAGCAACACACTTTGTATGATTTCCAGATAATAAACTAGCATGACAGAACACACATGAAGCATCAACAAGTACATCATTCATAACATTTAAAGCTTCAGCATTCAATACATCATTATTAGAATTACACTTAGATAAGCTAGATTCTATGTTTGACATATCATGCTTCTTATTCAAACTTCTTGCATTAACTTCTACTTCAAGTATCAGGTATCAAGTGTCAGGTTTTATATCAAGTTTCATATCAGATTTCATATCAGGGTTCATATCAGGATTCAAGACAGGAGATCAATGCAGGGGTTCACTATCAGGAGGTCAATATCAGAAAGTCAAATACCAGAAGGTTCATGTCAATTTATTAAAAAGTAATCCTTTTAAAATGATTTTAAAATAAAGTGGTCTTAAAATCAGTTTTCATAATGAAAGTCTTTAAAAGCAATTTTCAAAACCTCTTCATATGCAATTTAGAAAAGTAGTTATAAAATCCTATGAACCTTTAAGTATCTCAGGGTCCTAAATATTCAGGTTACCAGGTTATGAACAGGTCATGTCAAGTATCAAGTAAAAAATAACAGGGTCCAAGGCAGGGTTCGAAACAAATGATCAAGACAAGAGTTCAAAGCAAAGGTTCAAGTCAAGGTTCACAATACAAAGGAACATAGCAATGGCTTGGGGAATCCTAAACGAATCAAAATCAGAGTTCAAGAGAACGAAGGCACCTTACAAGAAGGGCAGAATATCTGTACCTTATTACGAATGCAAGAACACAAGAGTAGCAAAACTGACAGGGATCAAATCACTCCCTCTTCGAACCTAAAGGAGTAGAGGACAGAATTACAAAGGGGTTTCAATTATCTTTCCATTTTAAGTAACTTTCTAGATTTAGCAAGTTTCCACTTTAAGTAAGTTTACTCATTTTAAGTCACTTTCTATTTTTAGCAAGCTTTAAATATCATAAATTAGGTTAAGTCATTAATTAGGCTTACTATGGAAATAATGTTCATTTTAGCAAGTTATAAGAGTTTAGGGTTAATTATGACAAGTTTCCAAATCTCAGGGTTTTAAATGTAAATGCTCAAAGGTTAAAGGTTTAATATGAAAATATCTCAATTTACTCATTTAATACAGAAGTTATTCAGAATGACACCTTTTTCCCTTAAGTTTCAATATTTACAATATTAGTCCCTTAACTATATAAAAACACAAATCGGCATTATAATTATTATATTTACGTATTAAACCCTTAAATATCCAATTTTACACATTAAGCCCCTCATTTCAAATATTATACGATGCACCCCTAAGTTTCCAGAAATTACATTCAAGACCCTCCATTTTATTTATTTTACAATTCGATTTATATTATTAACGATTTACAAATCAAGTCCATAACTTTCATATTTAACGCGAATGACCCCCAAGTTATATTTTATTCACATCAGCCCCTATCTATAGTGTATTACAAAAATGGCCCACGAGTTTCAAAGTTTACAAAACATCCCCTTTTTATTTTAAGAAAACCACTCGGTAACACAATAAAATTATCAAACCCTAACCCTACTTTCCCAAATCATTTTCCCATCATTATTCCATCATTATCACATTATTTTTGTCCAGATCTAATCCAAAATACAAACCCTAGGTCGTTCGTTATATTTTTAATCCATTTACACGTTTTAAATAAAAACCCGATTAGAAACAATAATTCGACAAGGCCATATTAGGGTATAAAAATTCGAATGAACATTTTTCCCAGATCATATGTGTTATAAAGAGTCCAAATAAAATATGATTCGCACCCAGAAAATTCGTATTACATATATTAGAATTTACGTATGTTTTAACCCTTTTAATTTAGAACGATCGATCTAAGCTTCTATAAATTGTATAAACATTTTTACCAGGTCTTATGATTCATATAATGATCGAATAAAATAAGCACATCACCCAGAAAAATCGTATAACACGTTTTAAATATTTAACCCATTTTACACATTTATAATTTATTCGAGCCTTTAAGCCTTGCATGATTCGAATCCTATATTTTTCATAGATCATATGTGATATAATAATCATAAGAAAAATACCATACCAATTATTGAACGTGTGTATGAGCCAAAACGAATTTAGACCTCTCGGATGGTTTTTGCGACAAAATTAAATCTCACGCCCAAACGAACGAGCTTCAAACCTTGAAACTAATTTCCTTAGCTCCCTTAATTGATGTAGAACCCCAGAAAATTGACCCACGAATTTTAGAATGCCTGATGGAAGAGATACGAATTAATGTGTGATTTTAGGGTTAATCGGCTAGGTTTAAGAGAAAGTAAATGGTAGTTATCTAAATTATAGTGATTACCGAAATAAGGGGGAGGGTTATGGGCTTGAATTTTCAAAATTCTTAATGGACCATTCAATAGGTTTGACTTTCCTAATAATTTTCCCATTTAATTTGATTTTATCTTATGTTTAATTTGTTTTATAAATCTTTAATAATAATAAAAATGTGTAGTATGAATTTTCGGCCCATAGGTCTATTTATGTGCTCATATGATTTTTTTTTTTTTTTTTTGTACATTACAAAATGTTAAATGTAGAAGCCAAAATTAATTTACTTCGCATCTTGATCATTACCAGAAGTTTGAGATTTATTTGGTACTTTATAAGCTTATTAATTCAAATTTAAGATTGTAGGGGCAATTTGGTCTTTTTACATGTTTCAGATTTTTGGGTATTACATGATGTCTTTGAACTGAGTTGCTGTTTATGTAGACGACAATACACTTCACACAAGACTCTCCCTAACATTGTTAAGTCCTCATAGTCATGTTCATTATGGTCCTGAACATTTGTCTGGTTCTACAAGAGCTCTTAGGATTTGCGCCCCCCACAATTCCCTTCGAAGCGACCCCACTTTCTCTCTCACATAGGTAATTTCATCTTGAATCATTAAAAACATATGCTTGCGATTTCATCTTGAATCATAAAAGCCATATGTTTAACCTCTTAACAAGTCACATTTATTATAAGAATGGACTAGTAAGTTACAATGTTAAGTAACTCCCCCATATTGATGTGACTTCCCCCACATTTATATGATTAGGTTGTCCTATTGAACCCAGATCTTGGGATCTCCAGTCAACTGGGTTATGTTTTCCTTCATATAAACTCATTCCTTTAAGGGCTTTAGTCCCATTCCTTTAGACGACTTACTAACTAACTCTCTGCTTAAGCCTTTTGTAAGCGGATCCGCGATGTTATCCATTGACTTTACGTAATCAATCGTGATAACTCTATTTGAGAGTAGTTATCGCGCCAATCAATGTCTATGATGGATATGTCTCGACTTACCGTTTTACATTGTGATATGAGCTCTGTCAATTTCTAATTGACTATCACACTTTATACAGATGGTCGTTACCGGTTTACTCCATCTTGGTATGTCCTCTATGAATAAACAGATATATCCCGCATATTCTATAAATTTATCTCAAATAATAAATTTAAATTCCATCATAGTTTTAGCTATAAAAGTCTGTTTGAAATACTTTCAAGATTTCCAGAACATAGCTTCCCACATAGAGTCAATACATCTGCTCTAGTGGATCTGGATTCTTTTATGTAGGAATCCATATTTGCATTACTCTATCATTAGATAGCAGTTTGATATCTTCCAAAATGCAATATCGTAAGTATCATAGTACTCGTGTAATACTATTCAAATGGTCATCACTTGAATTACTAGTATATTTACTTAACCTGATTATAACTTCTAAATCAGATCTCACATACGTCATTAAATGCCCAATATTCTTTGAGTATTCAAAATGGGCAACACCTCTACCTCTATTTTAAATAGATTTAAAAAGATGTCGTTGGAGTTCTAGCTAGGCCGGAAACTCCCACATCGAACCTCTCAAGAATATTGTCCTTATAGTGTTTTTAACTTCAAAACAAATCCATTTGATTTCATATGATCTTAATTCCAAGAACCATATCAAACAACCAATGTAGTTCTTGTTAAATCTTGACTCCGACATTTCATTAGTGGATTTGTTCATCCTGTTATCACTTTGAGTGATAAGTATACCATCTATGTATAAACACACGATTACATATATACCAGTGATTTATTTTTTCACATACATCCATAAATTTTGAATCCACGTTCTGGCATGACGTGGTAGAAAATTTGGATATCATTGTTTGGGAGCTTTTTCTAAGCCATATAGTGACTTAACAAGCCTACAAACTTTGCTCTCTTGTCTAGGAGCTATGAAACCCTCAGGTTGGTTCATGTAGATTTCTTCTTCTAAATCCCTGTTTAGAAAAGTCATTCTCAAATACATTTTGGTAAACTTCCAAATTTCTTAAAGTAGCAATAGCAAGTACCATCCTAAGAGAGGTTATTCGTGTAACTAACGAATATGTATCAAAGTAAGCTAGACCTTTTCGTTGTCTAAACCCTTTAATTACCAATCTTGCTTTATACTTATCAATGGTTTTATCGAAATCCTTTTGTAGTTGTTAGGTATAAACCATTTGTAGCCTAGTGGTTTACCACCAAGAGGTAAATCCACGAGCTATAATGTATCATTTTTGTAAAATAGAATCTATTTCACATTTGATGCTTCTTTCCATTGAGCCCCTCTTGAGGAAGTTACCATTTCTTTGTAAGAAGTAAGTTCATTTTCTACCATAAAAGAAACAAAATCATGTCCAAACAATTTCTCGGTTCTTGCCTGTTTGCTTCTTCTAGGTTCAGCCTATTCTTCTGGGTTGATCTTTTCTCACATCATGGAGATCATGTTCAATCCCTTGTTTTCTCTTATCACGAACAACATTATCATCTTAATGTCTCTCATCATGAAGGACATCATCATTTAGTTGCCTCTCATCATGGACAACTGTATCATCTAGTCTAGATGAACATCCATTTTTCTCGGATAAATAAGGAAACACAGTTTCAAACAATAAAAGTTTTTCTTGATTTCATTATCGTATATCTGAATATATACAAATAAATGATAAGCAATACTGTAATGAGCATAT
The DNA here is from genome assembly GCA_021014915.2 of Artemisia tridentata subsp. tridentata. Taxonomy (NCBI): domain Eukaryota; kingdom Viridiplantae; phylum Streptophyta; class Magnoliopsida; order Asterales; family Asteraceae; genus Artemisia; species Artemisia tridentata. Next base: position 144,737,779 of record CP139505.1, on the reverse strand, counting down.
CACAAAAATATGCAATCCACAGTTTTAGGTCCAATATTTTGAACCTTGGGTGTCGGGACAGATAGACACCCCCCACATTCGTAAGTACTTATAGGATGGTTATCATCCCATCCATAGTTCATAGAACTATCTTCTTTTCCTTACAAGGGATCTTATCTAAAAGATAAGTAGCCGATAGAATCGCTTTCCCCCACACGCCATGGTTTAAACCAAGACTTTAATAACATGGCATAACCATATCTTTTAAGGCACGATTCTTTTCATTCAACAATTCTGTCGAGGCGTATAAGGAGCAATAAATTTGTGTCTTATTCCAATGTTTATCACATACATTTGGAAATGGAGACACATATTCACCTCCGTTATCACTTCGAACCGCCTTGTTTTCGATAATAAGTTGATTCTCAACTTATTTGTATAGATCAATCTTGTCTATATCCTTACTCTCAAGTAAGTATAAATAGCAATATTTTGTACTACCATCAACAATTACGATGAAGTACTCGCTAATTGCTACCTTAGTAGGTACCGATTCCAAATCCGTATTCGTTCATATAATTAAATAACGTATTGAGTTAAAATTAACATGTCCGAGTTGGCCATGACATACATTTAAAGAATCAAATAAGTTGAATTCATACTCATTTTATTAAAACAACCATTAAAAAGAATTGAATTCAGCTTAAACATTTAATGAAGGGCATAACTCGTACCGACCAAAATTTTGTTCGTGTATACGATGTTTGAAAAGCATGCATACAAATAATTAGTACCAATAAATGACAATTTAACTCTCTTGAATAAGATGATCAAGAAGTTGTAATCATAAAATAAACTTTATTCGCAACTTTGAATCTTTGAATTTATTTGACACGTTAAAAAATATAAACAAACAAGACTACTCATTTTCATTAAGCTATATTCTCTTATGCTATTGACTTGCTTATTTGTTGCATCTCAACCTAATTTCGTTGTTTGGGTACCCCATAAACAAATTTCATAATCAAAATGTACCAGTGCTTACCTTATGGATGTTGTTATCTTTAGTTGTCTCGGCAAAATGTTCATAAACAGATTTATACGATAAAAGAATTTTTGAATACGTGTAAATTAAAAGTAACAATATATAAGAAAATTATATATCTAGCAATATAAAAGATAAACTCGTTTATGTCTACAAAATATATAAGAAAGTGATATACTCAAGCAAGCAAATGTAGATGATAAATCACCGATAGTTTAGCAACTGTACGTCGATAGGCTTGTTTTCGTTGAACACAATTTGTCAATTCATATGTTCTTTCTTGGATCTCGAATCTCGATTTTCCAGTGGCCATCTGAAAGATTCGCCCTTGCTGCTTGTTGGCGGAGCCTTTCTAGTTTCTCCTTTTGCTTGGACGACAAAAGACAAAACTGTTGTAGCTGACTTGGCATTGAATCATGCAGTTTCCACCAATTATTGTGCGCCACGTCACTTGCATATTGTTGTGACACTGTTGAATCCCAGTTACAATCATAGTCTCGAAAGCACCACCACGGTTTAAACCCCAGGTAATGGAGTGCGTAGAGAACTGGTGGGGTTGCCCCGAAAAGATGTGTTTTTTTATCTTTGGTTTCCTTGTTATCACCGCTCCAGAAAAATTTTAGGAAATTCACGTGTTTTGGAAGTCGATGCCACCATGTGAAGATTTCGTTTAAGAACCCCTGATCACCGCCGTTATATGATGTGATCTCATTGATATGATTCATTAAAAGTCGAAAAGTGCAATTTGATGGCTCAATTACCATCACACCCGAGTTAAATAGTGTCCCATTGTTAGCTATTGCGGAAATTTCGGGCAATTGAAAAAGGAAATCAATGTTTCTAAGGACGAGTAAATCAGCATCAATGAAGACAATTTTTACGTAATCAGTTAACTGCCATAACCGGAACTTAGTATAATTCCATGCATTGTATTTACCATGTTTGGCTTTGGGGTTTCTTATCCGTTGGATCATTCGAATCTTCCATCCTGCTTGCTCAAGTCCATTCCTGTGGTATTCACTAATTGTTTCATCAACAAGGGCCACTAGGTCTCTGGTAGACCCTGTCTTTAGAATGCTTTGTGCAAGTGTTATTGCGCCACAAATATAAGTTTCCATTGAGTGTAGGACTGTTACGTATGCTTCACGTCGAACATCACCAATATGATCACCACCTGTCTTAGGAAAAAAAATCAATTAGGAGGGTAATTTGGATTCCCTAACTTATATTTAAACCAGCATCACTCACGGTGATAGTTTTTTTTTTTTTTTTTTTTTTTTTTTTTTTTTTTTTTTTTTTTTTTTTTTTTTTTTTTTTTGTAAATTAACATTTGAAGTAAAATAGGTCGGCAACACTCTGATGCACAAACAAGAAACTTGATCACAAGGACGAATACCTCATAGCAAAAGACGAAGTTATGATAACCCTATTTTAGATGTCAAACTTAATATTTTACAGTTACTATTATTTGACTAAATATTGTTGCAATCTTACTTTGTGCGCCAAAAATTATTTTGTTTTGCTATAATGTCAACTAACCTTTTGGGTTAAAAGGGAGTGCAAGTTCGCAAGATCCAATAGGAAGTTGTAGTTTCTCCCTCAACACCTTCAGATTTGGCCTGTATAACCAAACGTTACCTTGATGAGTCACAAGTTCTTTACAAGGAAACAAATTAGGGATCAGGGTGCAATTGGAAATGAAAAGCATGTGAACTGCATAATCCCCTTTAGCCGAGGTGGCTAGACCTGCACTTGCTAGTTGCAAGTGCAAGCGAGCCGCATCTTTAGACCAATTTGCCTTGTTTCTACACGGAAGCTTGATTGCAATCACGTCAATCATTTTTTCAGGTACGCTGAGCTTAGGAAGACTTGGACATTTTGGAACGTGATACCTTTGTTCCTCATCAATCCACGTTGGGTTTAATGACTCCCATGTCATATTTTTATTAATGGAGTCAAGGTGAAGGACTATATGGTTTGCACCATCTGGGAATATTCTTGTTTTCCATTCAAATATTTCCGTCTCGTTGAAGTTCAAGAGCCCGACCGTATGGATAGTTCGCTTGTCGTAAACTATTTTCTTAACAACTGTTGAGACGTCAAGCCAATCTATCTGTGAATGGGAAGCATATGTGACATGTAGTCCTCTAGGTGGTTTCCATATGTTCGATAGACGACGCCTGTATATATATGCCACAATAATGGTCAGCTAATCATTTGAATATGTAAACATTATATATTATAATTCAAAGTTTTCTTGAATTTAACTTCTGCAAAATGTTTGCGTACCAAGAAATGACATGCAAAACGTTTTCATGTTGAGTAATGAAAATATTGTAGGTTATCAAGATGAGAGTTGCAATCATGATGGTAAATAAAGCACCCTTGAACGATTTTTTCTTGTACATCTGTTTTTTCTCTTGTAGAATGACTTGCAATTGCCCATCGTCTTCTTTTGATTTTCTTCTGTGAAATCTTCCCTTGTATATATCTTCCCTGAGAAGATTAACTTTTTTAATAATGTTTGCATTTAGGTTTAAAATAAACATAATTAGCATAAAAATGGAAAAATCTATAATTGACTTTGAAAACCCTAAGTTGGTGCTATCTTATTATACACGTGAGACTGAAAATCTTGTGTTAAAACAAGGCATAACAAAGTTGTACATAGAATCATACGTATAACAATTCAATGCAAAGTCATTCAAATAAGTTCTTAAACAAATAAAAAAAATATATCGGTCATTGTATTTTCTAATGAACGTGGAGTATTCATTAAGGACATTTTATTGGGTTAATTTAGTTTCTTTATTGGGTTAATTTAGTTTCTTAATAGAATAGATGATTATCCGTGCATAGCAGCGACAATATATATTAATGTTAATATGTGTGTGCAACTTTACCACATGAGAGTTAAGAAAGTTAGCGGTTTAAATTGTTATTAAGTATTTAAATATTCAATAGATTGCATTTCCTTTTTACAAGTAAGTGTATTTTTACTTTAATAACATTACTTATTTTTAAATTTTTTAAGTTTTAAGTAAATGTTTTTTCTCTTTATATTATGTATCTTTTTCACATACGTTAGCCAAGAAATATAACGCCCGTATAATCTCTTTAATCATTTGATCAATATACTCGTTTATTATTTTGCATAATAACAGAACTTTAGGTAGTCATAACACAAAATATGCTATCCTCCGGTCATCATCTAGTCGCTAGTGATCCGGAGGGACCATATATATATATATAGTGTTATATATATATATATATATATATATATATATATATATATATATATATATATATATATATATATATATATTATATATTTATTTTTTTTTTCTTTATTGTTTTTGTTTAAGTAGTATTTTTCAATCCATTATATAAAACCTATCACGCTAATACACCTAAGGTATTTTGACTAGTCACCAATCAACTAAATTTATCATCTTTTCAATACTCCTTTTTTCGCCATCGGAAATTATTGTTGTCAACGACAAAATTGTGGCTCACGCCTAAAAGCAAAGCAAGCCATAACATTAAATAAATAGTAAATGTCACAAAAGGAGGAAATCTCAAGCAGTTTACAACTTTGTTTTCATATACAAGTCTATCTCCGTGCAAATCAACAACAAGGAAGGAGGAAGGAAAAGAAAAAAAAAAAAAAAGATAGATAGATAGTGGCAATTCCATATATGATTTATACTTAAACATCATAAATTCTATATTTTATCAACTCATGCTTTAAAGTCATTATATTTATGCATTAAAAACTTGTATTTTAGACAAATATGTAATTTTGATGTTTAGGTTGGTAAATATGAATATCCTTTTAGGTTACAGTTAAATAGTTTTTAATATATGTATGAAGAAATAAATATAAAGGTGAATTCTAAATGTTATATGAAAAGATAGAATTTATTAAAATCAACTTACATAACACTGAAAGCAGCAGAGCATCGTTGAATAATACTCCTTCGCGAACAATTCTTGTCAACCAACCTAATAATTGAGTGTATATATAGCAGAGAAGTAAAATACAATTAATACATAATGTTTAAATAACTCATACTACACGTAGTACTTTACATAACAAATAATGTATATGTGGCACTTGCTACAGACAACTAAAGCCTAAATCAGCCCTTGAACATAAGAGCGTACACACACACAAGTTTATTTTTCTTGAAGTTCTATAGTAAAAACTAACTGTAGATCAATAATGAAATTCACACGATGAATGCATTTTTGGCATTTCATTTGTCAGATATCGATTTAACGACGAAAATAAGAAAAGTAAGGGACTGGATGTGTAAAAAGCAATAAAAGGATCCAAGATAAAAAGAACAGAAAGTTTAGGGATTGAATGAGTTATACTACCATACAAACCACAAGGACCACTTATAACTTAACTTTAAATTTGTACAATTTTTCCGACAAAGAATGTAGATACTTTAATGATTATAATTTTAATTAGTACAAACAAATATTTAAATATTCTTGGAACACATGTTCTACGAAAGGTATATATTGGCGGAGTAAACCCAACTCTGTAAATTTTTTGAGTATCAAGTGACCCTTTTTCAAGCACCAGCTAGCCCCAACTACCCAAGCAATGTTCAACTGTTCTTTGCGAACCAAGAGGAGTTGCATGGGATTAAACCCATGATCTATTTCTTCAAAATCACTCCCTTTCCCGGCCCACAAGAACATTTGCGCTGGAAAAAAGGCGCCTGAAAGATGGTCCAAAGTTGCCGCCTTTAGGATTTGAACATGAGAACTCCATTAAAGATCCCAAGCCCCCAACACTAAGCCACACTTGGGAGATTTCTTGGAACACATCTTAAATGACTCAAATTATAATTACTCCGTATTTACCTTACTATGGGAATCAAAATTTTCTGGTACATAGATGTGAAATTAAGAAGGGATTACGAGTTTCATACGTTTTAAGAACTGGAAGTTAATGCATAGCTAAAATGAACTAAATTTAAACATTACAATATCAAAACAAATAAACGTCATCCATTTCAAGCGTTCGTGTACTAAGAAACTTACGTGGAATATGATGATTGTCTACCCTCCATGATCCTCTAAAGAAGCACTGATTTTTTGTATATTAAGTCTAGCGATCATAAGAACGAAAACAAAATTCATGCATACTTATACCCGTGAAAAAAAAAAAAAAAAAAAAAAAAAAAAAAAAAAAAAAAAAAAAAAAAAAAAAAAAAAAAAAAAAACAAATCTAATTAAAGAATTGAAAGACAATTTAAAAGGTTTTATGAGGCGTATTAAAAGGATTCAACTAGAATAGAAAGTTTAAGTGTTACGAATAAACTTAAAAATAGTAGGGAAGAATTAGACAAGTGAAGGAAAGAATTTAATAGAATTGTAACTAAGGAACGTGGTCTCAATTATGTGATTTTTCCATGTTATCCAACCAAAACAAACTAGCTATAGACCAAAACTATACCGTACGTATACATACGTCCTTACTTATTATTGAGAAAACATGTACGCACGGCCGTCCCATAATTTAAAGTGATCAGGTGCAAAGAAAACACTACAAGAATAACAAGAACTGGCGACTAAGAAAATACCGGCGACAAAATGTCGTCGGTATTAAACGCTAAAAGTCAAAAAAATCGCTTGACCGTGGCCAGCCTCCGTTGAATTTTTTTGTTGTTAAACTCCCGACGACACGTCGTCGGGACCATAATGGTCAAATTTGACTTCTCCCCCGCCTCTCAATAATAGCGAATAATTGGGCGGGAATTTGACCCGCCAAGATGTTACCGACGCCATGTCGTCGGTAACATATAAACTAAAAAATTCGTCGGTAACATATAAACTAAAAAATTATAGTAATTAGCGTTTAGTTTTGTCATTAGTATAATTGTCCCGACGACATGGTGACGGGACGTATTTAGACCAATTTTTTTGCTTCCCCCGCTTGTGAATAATAGCAAATAATTGGGCGGGATTTTTTTCCGCTTGTTTTGTACCGACGACATGTAGCCGGGATTATCTTCCCGCCTCATTTTACTTTTCCCCCGCCAATTTTTTACTTATATATTATCAATCTTCCTCAACACGGCAAAACGCACATAACCCAATCATCAATTCTCACAAAACATACATAACAATGGCCGGTTACATGCCGGAAGAGAAGCGGTCAAAGGTTTTATCGTCGATGGGTCTCTTTAATGAAGTTCTTAATACATATGGCTACAATATTTATGATGAGTATGGTTCTTATAAGAACATTAGCCCGTGGATGAGAGACCAGATTCTGAAATGGTTGAGGAAAAAGCCGTACTACAGAGAGATGTTAGACGCTCAAGCTGATGATGTTGGAGGATAAAATACGTTGGAAACTAAAATTGATGATCTGGGAAATAGGATAAAAATCTTGAAGCTATGTTTGAACATTTCATCAAGCAAAGGAAAGCAAGGAAGGGAAAAGATGATGCAGGTTCTAGCAAAGTGGGAGGTAGCAGCAAAAAAAAATGAATGGGCGATGTTTGTTATGGTCTATGTCGTGTGTTTCGTTTGCTTGTCGAGTTGTTTCGTTTGAGTTGTTTCGTTTGCTTGTCGAGTTGTTTCATTTGAGTTGTTCCGTTTGCTTGTCGAGTTGTTTCGTTTGCTTGTTAAGTGGTTTCGTTTGAGTCTATATGAAATGTATGTTGTTGAGAACTCTTGCGTGTTTTAAATAAAAGGTTTGCCTTTGTGTTTTAAATAAAATGTATATCATGTTCGTTAACTTCATCATTTCTATCTTTTCACAACAAGAGCAACATTTTATTAAACAACAACAATAACACAACAACAACAACAACAACAACAACAACAACAACAACACCACCACCACCACCAACAACAACAACAACACAACAACAAAAACAACAACAATAACACAACAAACAACAACAACAACAACACTACTACATACGAAGATTTTCCATGTCACCTAACAGCTCACAGAGTATTGCATCCGACTGACATACGTGATCGTGGTCGTCGGGATTCCTTGCCATTTCAAGTTTTGCCTGCAGCATCCTTACTCTTGTCTCTAACACCTGTTTTGTAATTCCAACATATTTATCCTAAGATCTTTGGTATTACAGTTTGACCAGTCTGTTGGTGCAGATCCAGAACCTTGAGATGTTGAAGCAGATCCAGAACTTTGAGATGTTGAAGCAGAAGAGATTACTCTTAAGTGCTCACCAAATTTACTCTTCCACATAAAATATCCACATCCATGATATTTTTGTCTTGGCTGTTACATAATAAAAAATCAAAAGAGATTATAACCCAATTACTTGTATATTTACATAAATAAGAAATGTATGATTGTTCACCTTCGAAAGAGGACATGCATAATATTGCCATCCATAGCTATCTGGTTGATGTGATGTTCTTAGTTTTATATTTCTTGTGCCACAAGATAAGAGGTTGTGAGGTTGAGTGGTTTTGAGGATAAGAGTGTATATAATGTGTTTGTGAGGATAGAGCAGATCTGCTAGCTTTTGGTGGGAAGTTTTGGCGCCAATATTTTGATGGAAAGTTTTGGTGGGAAGTGTATTACCATAGCATCTCAACTCATTCGTTTAACATGTTATGTATATCCATAACAACTCGACTCATCCGTTTAACATGTTATGTATATCTATAGCATCTCGACTCATTCGTTTAACATCTCATGTATAACCATAGCATCTCGACTCATTCGTTTAACATGTTATGTATATCCATAACAACTCGACTCATCCGTTTAACATGTTATGTATATCTATAGCATCTCGACTCATTCGTTTAACATCTCATGTATAACCATAGCATCTCGACTCATTTGTTTAACATGTTATATATATCCATAACAACTCGACTCATCCGTTTAACATGTTATGTATATCCATAACAACTAAACTCATCCGTTTAACATGTTATGTATATCTATAGCATCTTGACTCATTCGTTTAACATCTCATGTATAACCATAGCATCTCGACTCATCCGTTTAACATGTTATGTATATCCATAACAACTCGACTCATCCGTTTAACATGTTATGCATATCCATAGCAATGTAACCGAATCCTATAAACAGGATGTGACAAATGCATTAAAATACAATGATTTATCGAAAAGTTACATTATTCAACTTAGGACATGACTAATGCATTACACTACATGTTATGTATAATAATATGTGTGTTTAGTTTTTAGGTTGAGGATTTTTGTGGGATATTTTATTTTTAAGAACGAATTGTTACCGCCTCAAGTTAAAGATGTTGGGTTTGGGTTTTTTGTGTTTGAAAAATTACTGGGACAAGTTAGAATTTGACTAGTTATTTTATTTAATTTTAATTATATATTAAATAAAAGTAGCGAAATTTAATATATTTTTTTTAATTTTATTAAAGTATTTATTTTAAATAAAAGTATTTAATTTTAAATAAAATTATTTAATTTTAATTATACATTAAATAAAAGAATTTATACTAGTTGATTTTTTTTAATTTTATAAAAGTAATTCATTTTAAATTAAAGTATTTAATTTTAATTATACAATAAATACCGACGCCATGTCGTCAGTATTTATTTGGAAACCCCCAATGCGAACCAAGAGGAGTTGCATGGGATTAAACCCATGATCTAGTTCTTCAAAATCACTCCCTTTCCCGGCCATACAAGAACGTTTGCGCTGGAAAATAGGCGCCCGAAAGATGGTCCAAAGTTGCCGCCTTTAGGATTTGAACATGAGAAGTCCATTAAAGATCCCAAGCCCCCAACACTAAGCCACACTGGGAGATTTCTTGGAACACATCTTAAATGACTCAAATTATAATTACTCCGTATTTACCTTACTATGGGAATCAAAATTTTCTGGTACATAGATGTGAAATTAAGAAGGGATTACGAGTTTCATACGTTTTAAGAACTTGAAGTTAATGCATAGCTAAAATGAACTATATTTAAACATTACAATATCAAAACATATAAACATCATCCATTTCAAGCGTTCGTGTACTAAGAAACATACGTAGAAGATGATGATTGTCTACCCTCCATGATCCTCTAAAGAAGCACTGATTTTTTGTATATTAAGTCTAGCGATCATAAGAACGAAAACAAAATTCATGCATACTTATACTCGTGAAAACAAAAAAAAAAAAAAAATCTAATTAAAGAATTGAAAGACAATTTAAAAGGTTTTATGAGGCGTATTAAAAGGATTCAACTAGAATAGAAAGTTTAAGTGTTACGAATAAACTTAAAAATAATAGGGAAGAAGTAGACAAGTGAAGGAAAGAATTTAATAGAATTGTAACTAAGGAACGTGGTCTCAATTATGTGATTTTTCCATGTTATCCAACCAAAACAAACTAGCTATAGACCAAAACTATACCGTACGTATACATACGTCCTTACTTATTATTGAGAAAACATGTACGCACGGCCGTCCCATAATTTAAAGTGATCACGTGCAAAGAACACACTACAAGAATAACAAGAACTGGCCACTAAGTAAATATCGGCGACAAAATGTCGTCGGTAATAAACGCTAAAAGACAAAAAAATCGCTTGACCGTGGCCAGCCTCCGTTGAATTTTTTTGTTGTTAAACTCCCGACGACACGACGTCGGAACCATAATGGTCAAATTTGACTTCTCCCCCGCCTCTCAATAATAGTGAATAATTGGGCGGGAATTTGACCCGCCAAGATGTTACCGACGCCATGTCGTCAGTAACATATAAACTAATTTTTTTTTAGTAATTAGCGTTTGATTAGCGCTTAGTTTTGTCATTAGTGTAATTGTCCCGACGACATGGCGTCGGGACGTATTTAGACCAATTTTTTTGCTTACCCCGCTTGTGAATAATAGCAAATAATTGGGCGGGATTTTTTCTCGCCTATTTTGTACCGACGACATGTCGCCGGGATTATCTTCCCGCCTCATTTTACTTTTGCCCCGCCAATTTTTTCTTATATATAACCAATCATCCTCAACTCGGCAAAATGCACATAACCCAATCGTCAATTCCCACAAAACACACATAACAATGGCTGGTTACACGCCGGAAGAGGAGTGGTCAAAGGTTTTATCGTCGATGGGTCTATTTAATGAAGTTCTTAATACATATGGCTACGAAATTTATGATGAATATGGTTCTTATAAGAAAATTAGCCCGTGGATGAGAGACCAGATTCTGGAATGGTTGAGGAAAAAGCCGTACTACAGAGAGATGTTAGACGCTCAAGCTGATGATGTTGGAGGATAAAATACGTTGGAAACTAAAATTGATGATCTGGGAAATAGGATAAAAATCTTGAAGCTATGTTTGAACATTTCATCAAGCAAAAGAAAGCAAGGAAGGGAAAAGATGATGCAGGTTCTAGTGAAGTGGGAGGTAGCAGCAAAAAAAAAAAAAATGAATGGGCGATGTTTGTTATGGTCTATGTCGTGTGTTTCGTTTGCTTGTCGAGTTGTTTCGTTTGAGTTGTTTCGTTTCCTTGTCGAGTTGTTTCATTTGAGTTGTTCCGTTTGCTTGTCGAGTTGTTTCGTTTGCTTGTTAAGTGGTTTCGTTTGAGTCTGTATGAAATGCATGTGGTTGAGAACTCTTGCGTGTTTTAAATAAAAGGTTTGCCTTTGTGTTTTAAATAAAATGTATATCATGTTCGATAACTTCATCATTTCTGTAATACCTAAAATTTTAAAACATGCAAAATTATCAAATTGCCCTTGTAATCTAAAACTTCACTTATAAATTAAATAAAATCCCAAATTAATCCCAAACTCTTGGAAACTAGTACCATATGAAGTAAAATAATTTTTGCTTGAACATTTTAACATTTTACATGTCATAAAAATATTGTCACATTATTAAAAATACATATAGGCCGAATATCATTATACATTACATATTTATTTTCTTAATTAAATCTCTAAATTAAATTATATAAGGATAAATACTACAAATAATAGAAGATCATTGAAAATCAGATTTTTATCCTTATCACAATGCCTTGGGCCGAAATCCATTCCCCCTCCTCTTTAATATATACGGTTTTATTCAATTACCCCTTTTATACCCTAAAAACCCTAAGCGACTAAAACAAAAACTCCCGTTCGATTATAAAAACTTCCAGGAACTGGTACAATAATTTTCGTGGCTTCTCTCAAGTTCAAAGAAGGCTAGAAAAATAGGAGTTTGATTTATAGAAGCTTGGGTTGCTCGTTCTTGAAATTCTTGCTCGTTTTCTTGCTGCCGAGAGGTATAAAACTCCTACAGCTCATTCGATTGATCTAATCATTATCTAGTATTTTTTTTGAACTTGTTTACATCATATATGATCTATATAAAATAGTATATTCGATCCATGCAAGCTTTTTGGGCTGTTTGGAATTAAACGAATTGTAAACCCTAAAAGCATACAAAAACTAGAACCGACTCTATATGATTTTTATAAACCTCAAACTTATTTTTATAATCTATAATATGACATATGTGATCTGTAAAAATTGTATTCGAATTGATTTGAAGCCTAGATCAATAATTCGTGAATTATTTTGTCATATGTTAAACCGGCTAGAAAATAAAAAGGAAAACATGGGTCGAATGGATTAGGGTTAGGGTTCTTGGTGTTAGATTTAGTATAATTAATGCGTATTAAGGTTGGGATTACTTTTCCATTTACTCTTATCTATTGTAACTATTCCTTAACTCTTGGTATATCTGCATAACCTTTTATCTTTCTTTCTATCCTTAACTCTTGTTACACCTTGCATTGTTTCACTTACCTCATTATCCCTTTATTACTGCTTTGTTACCTTTATATCTGTTCACTGAGCTTTCGTAGCTCAGCCGCATTTCTTTTCCTGCGGCAGGTTTTAGTTTGGAAGCTGGGTATGAGTGGAGAGTACCTTGGACTTAGAAGACCTTACTAGCTATTGAAGATGAATAGAAGAATTTATATTTAGACTTAGAAATTATTGTATTATAACCTTGTAGTTTCAGATTTTCCATTGTAACCCTTGAAATTCTATTGTATTATTTATGTTATATGCTTGTGTTTGTTCTGATATGAAACCATTATTGTGACATCTTTACCCTTGTCGGGTCGGGGTGTTACAATTTATGGTATCAGAGACAGGCTGCGACTTGTAATACATTTACCCTTGACCTGTGCGTTTTGGACCATTAGGCTTCCACTGTAAGAACATAGGAGAACACCTTGAGAACTTGCTTTAGGATTTCTTGATATGAACTTAAGTTTTGACCAGTGAGGAATGGGTAGACTATAAGGCATTTGTTTAAGTATCTTTGCTTCCGCATCACTCTGATTCGTGACTTGACTATGACATTGATTTTGTTGACCTTTAAGACTGTAAGAAGTACTAGGTGGATTAAGATAGGTTGTTTTGCTTACGACTCGAGATAAAGTATGATCATCATGAAGGCATATTTATGTGGTGCTAGTATTATGACGCCTGGCCAACGTGATAATACTTACACCATATAACGTGCCCTCATTGTGGCCATAGGATATCTTGGGAAGTACCTAAGAAGTTTAGAATTTGATCTCCGTTGTTTTATCCATAATTAATGAGACCTTAGGTTCGTTCTACCTGTGCGTTTACTTTGCCTTCGTTCATTAGATATCTGGATGAGTTCGGACTCTCGTTTTGCATTCTGTTGACCTTAGTTATAAATCCTGAACTCTTGTAGAGCTCTCTACTGTTGATACAGTTAATTTGATCTGAAATCTTGTTCGTATTTCCATATAAGCTTTCCTTTTTGGAAGAACCTCTCCGAGCGTGAGAATGTTTGTGACGATCTTTTGCGATTTGCTACGACTTCGTCTAACCTTGCGACTTCAAATTTCGAGGACGAAAATTTTCTTTTAGAGGGGAAGAAGTTGTAATACCTAAAATTTCAAAACATGCAAAATTACCAAATTGCCCTTGTAATAAAAAACTTCACTTATAAATTAAATAAAATCCCAAATTAATCCCAAACTCTTGGAAACTAGTACCATATGAAGTAAAATAATTTTTGCTTGAACATTTTAACATTTTACATGTCATAAAAATATTGTCACATTATTAAAAATACATATAGGCCGAATATCATTATACATTACATATTTATTTTCTTAATTAAATCTCTAAATTAAATTATATAAGGATAAATACTACAAATAATAGAAGATCATTGAAAATCAGATTTTTATCCTTATTACAATGCCTTGGGCCGAAATCCATGCCCCCTCCTCTTTAATATATACGGTTTTATTCAATTACCCCTTTTATACCCTAAAAACCCTAAGCGACTAAAACAAAAACTCCCTTTCGATTATACAAACTTCCTGGAACTGGTACAATAATTTTCGTGGCTTCTCTCAAGTTCAAAGAAGGCTAAAAAAATAGGAGTTTTATTTATAGAAGCTTGGGTTGCTCGTTCTTGAAATTCTTGCTCGTTTTCTTGCTGCCGAGAGGTATAAAACTCCTACAGCTCATTCGATTGATCTAATCATTATCTAGTATTTTTTTGAACTTGTTTACATCATATATGATCTATATAAAATAGTATATTCGATCCATGCAAGCTTTTTGGGCTGTTTGGAATTAAACGAATTGTAAACCCTAAAAGCGTACAAAAACTAGAACCGACTCTATATGATTTTTATAAACCTCAAACTTATTTTTATAATCTATAATATGACATATGTGATCTGTAAAAATTGTATTCGAATTGATTTGAAGCCTAGATCAATAATTTGTGAATTATTTTGTCATATGTTAAACCGGCTAGAAAATAAAAAGGAAAACATGGGTCAAATGGATTAGGGTTAGGGTTCTTGGTGTTAGATTTAGTATAATTAATGCATATTAAGGTTTTTTTAATGATTGGCGATGATTGGTAAATTTAGGGTTAGGGTTTATGTTTTTAAATTAAAACCAATTGAAAGAATTAAAAGTTTTGGGTGTGTTTTGTAATTTTATAAACTTGTGGGGTATTTTTGTAAGATACTTTGGACTAGGGATAATTCGTATAAAATATTGTATAGGGGTATTATGTGTAAATTTGTAACTAAAAGGTTTAATGGGTAAATTATGTAATTATTAGAAGTCGAATTGAAAATTAAAGTAATGGAGGGACCTATTTTGTAAATTAGGTAAAATAAAGGTCAATTCGTATAAATATTACTTTTAGGGGTGTAATGTGTAATTTTGGATAATTGAAGGCTTAATGTGTAAATATGAATATTATAAGGATTGAATTGTATTTTAAGTAATTAAAAAGGGTTTAATTTGTAAATTAATTAATTATAGGGTCTAACTTGTAAAATTGTTAACATTAAAGGATTTGAATTGTAAATATGGGAAGCTTATGGATTAAAATGAATAACTTGTATAATTGCATTTTAAACCTTTATCTTTGGCATATTTGCACTTAAAATCCTAAAATATGGAAAGTTGTCATAATTAACCCTAAACTATTATAACCTGCTAAAATGAATCCTATTTCCATAATAATAATTATTTAATGACTTAACTTAAAATTATAATAGTTAAATCTTTCTAATTATGGAAACCTGCTAATTATGAAAACTTGCTAAATAAGAAAACTTTCTAATAATGGAAACTTACTAATTTTGGAAACCTGCTATAAATGGTAAGTTACTAAAAATGGAAAGCCGACTTAAAAGAGAAATCTGATTTGAATAAGGTATTGATAATAAGACAATCATGAATGCGTGTAGATTCGCTGAAGATGGAGTTTGCTTCGGGTCTTTATGTTTCTAGTTGTATTTTCACGTGCGGTATAAGGTACATATATTCTACCCTTTCTCAGTAAGGGTGTTTTCGTTCTCTTGACTTTTGATCTTGATTCATTAGGATTCCCCAAGCCATTGCTATGTTTCCCCTTGTATTGTGAACCTTTGATATGATCCACTTGATTTGAACCTTGCTTTGAACCCTTGCCTTGATTTCTTGTTTTGAACCTTGCCATGTTCCCTTGATACTTGACATACTTCGTTCATCACCTTTGACCTGAATATTCAAATCCTTGGACACCTAGAAGATTTACTTGATATTAAAACTGGATGTGGAAACTTTCTTAATTATATATGAAAATGTTTTGAGAAAAGCTATTTTAAAACGATGCGATACCATTTTTAAATGTAATTGTTGGATCGATATACTCTGACCAAACTAACTTGTAGCTTGTCTACGGTTTAATAACTTTGAATGAATTCAAAACTATTAATAATGAAACACTGATATACTTTGCTAAGTATGCGGAATCTACTTTAACAAAGCTAAGAAGAATTAATAAACAACTTTGAATATTATTAAAACCTTGAACCTGCTTTCTTACACAGATTCACTAACAAACTCTAAACTCTAATACTTCTAATAATCGTATATCTCTAATCGCATAAACTTGTCTTACTAAACACATATATCTCTAATGCCAACCTAGGGATCCTTTTATAGGCACAAAGAAAACCCTAGTCGGTTTACAAACTTGAACGACAAGTAATTCTAATTATAACTCTAATCTAATACGAACATTCTAGAATTACACATTAGTCCTTAAACTATTTGCATAGCAGTCCTTTAACGAGCAGCAGTACTTTAATTGAACAGCAGTACTTTGACTTGAGTAGCAGTACTTTGACTTTTATATCCCAACAATCCTCCCCTAACTTGAATTCTACTTGCTTGATTTCAAGTTTCTTTGTATGTCTTTAACTTCAACACTTTATCTTCAAGGAAAGGTTGTTTCTTCAAATCTGACTCGTTATTGTTTTGTCATCATCAATGCAAACAGTATCTTCAATCTTCATCAGCAACAATTCTTTTCAGCATCAGATCTTTTCAGCAACTCAGCATCATATTGACAATATGTACATCAGATCTTAAAAGTTTCATACTATTCTCATCACTTCCAGGTGTGTTAACTCCTGTGAGAGGTGAATCATTGAAAATTTAATGGATTTTGATGTCTCTTTACCAAAGCCATTAACTCTGGAGTAGCCAATGTTTAGATTTAAGAAAAACCATGGTACATTGATAACCATATGATTTTTAGCAAATCATCAGCTATCAACGGATTTGAGTAGTCTTTACCAAATAGCCGTTTGCTTTTGGACTAGCTAGTTCTTTTAGTACAATCACTACCTTGGTGAACTAATTACCATATAATGGTTTTCCACAGCCTTTACCACAAAGCCATTATCTTGTGGGCTAGCCAACTCTTCACTAATATAGATATGGTGAGTTGAAAACCATACAATTTTTAGTAAATTGCCAACTAAAAACGGATTTGATAATCACATCAGAGCCGTACCCTCATGATGAGTCAAACTCTTTCTTGTTTATTAAACATGGTGAGTTGATTACCATTTGTTGTGTAGTACAAGTACTAACACCATATTGTTGCTTTCAAAACCATTTGTTGCTGATTAATCTTTGTGCTTCAAAATGTTTTTGTACTTATCAAAAATTACTGATTTTATCAAAAGACTTTACTGGTTTTATGCTGCAAGCAGTACTTTGTGAAAGTACTGTCTGACCAGCAGTACTTTGAAGAAAGTACTTTATTTTTCAAAAGATTTATATAATAATGAAACCATACCAGTAGTTATGCATTAATCTTCAAATTCAGTAGTCCACTTGATGAATAACTTTATGACCATCAATGCTACTTCATCCTCTTGTTCCACTTCCATTCCATGCTCTAGCATCCTGATCATCAGATCTCTTGTGAGTGGATATCTCTGTTCTGCTAGCATATGAATCATAGTGCCATCTTCTAACTCCAAAACATGTATCCCAACTGACTCAAAGAATCTCCATTTGTTAATCTCCCAGTTGTCTTGATTTTCCCACAAAGTACTGTCCTTTGATTCATCTGTCTCCCAGATTGTTGTGAGATCTCCTAACAATATCAAACCTACTCCTTGTGGTGGAATATGCTCAAAATAAGTTTGCACTTGGAGATATAACTGAAGCATATCATCTCTATCAATCAGATGTAGTATATCCCATAATGAATTAAACACTCTAAAACTTCCATCTTGTCTATGAAAGATCAGATAATCTCCTTCTTTAGATTCTACAACTGAAAAAGTAGATATCTTGGACTTCTTATCAGTATCTTCTTTCAATTTTGGATTCTCAAAGTCAACAACTCTAAGATAATTTCTGAGCTCATCAACTGTGTTTGTTCTTAATTCAACAGCTTCCTTGAACTTCTTTGATGGCTGTTCATCAGTGATTCTTTTCCTCTTTGAGCTTCTTGTAACAGCTCTTTCCTTTCTTTTATCTTCAAGCTCCTTATCTTCAAAAGAAATAATGCTTGCAAGATCTTTTTGAATAGCTTCTCTAACAGCATCATACAGATCCTTCATCTCTGTATATGTCAATCTAACTAAACCTGTATATCCTTGACCTTTCAGATAAGCCATCATATCATTCCTTTCTCTAGCTTTACTAATTGGCCTTTTTGATTGAACATTCTTCCTTGATTCTTCAGCATCTATCTCTGCTTGTAATATTCTAGCTGCTTCCTCATTTTTGGCAACCTCAATTTGTCTTATCTGTGCCAATGTCATCTTCTTCTTCTTCTTTTCTATCAAGATCCCTTTGCCTTTATCTTTTGGATCTATCTCTTGTGCAGGTTGAGAAGAAGTATTATGTTGTTGTTCAACCTCATGAATACTGATGCTTCTTTGACTTGACATATTAAGCATAATGTCAGCAATTGTTTCATCATCACTGTTAGTATGAGCTATAACATCTTCTTCCTGAGCTGGTTTAGAAGGGCCTACTTCCTCTTGAACTTGAATTGAAGGACCAATATCTTCTTCAAAATCTAAGGTTCTAGGTGTAATAGTGAATTGCCTCTCAGTACCTTGTTGAGCAGTACTTTCTTGAGCAGTACTTTCAGCTTCAGCTCCTTCCAAGTTTATTTCCTCAGTATCACCACTTCTTACTTCAACAGCAGCTTCTTCCAAATTTATTTGCTCTGTTTCATCACTCTTCCTCTCAACTGTATCTTGAGGAATATTTTCAGGTGGTGTCCTCTGTGGTGTCCTCTGAGTATCATCCATAAATCCAGCATCTTGTTTAAAATCTTGTTCAAAACCAGCATCATCTTCATTCAAATTCTCTAAATTCCTCCCCAATTGGAATGAAGATTGCTTCTTAGACTTTTTCTTCTTTGACTTAGAAATCTTCGTAGGTATCTTACCACTCTGCTTCTGAGACTTTACCCATAATCTATGGTGTTGAACTAGTGGCCAAACATACCTTTTCAATCTTTGAAACTTAGTATTTAATTTTGCTATCTTAGCAGCTTGAGCCTCACTCTCCTTTTTCAGCCTCTTTAACTCCCTTGTTAAAGCATAATTGTCCAATTCTGCCTCTTCTTCTTCAAATTGCTTAGACATATTTGTGGAAGAAGAATCATTAGGAGATGGTGGTTGATTCATACCTTGGTCTGACTCCTCATGAGTAGGAATGTCCATAGGAGCAGTATCTTCCCTAGGAGCAGAATGTTGAGAAGCAGTATGTTGAGAAGCAGTAGGTTGAGGAATACTAACTTCTCTTGAAACTGGAGACTCTTGACCTGCTGAGTCAGAATTTTCTTCTTGATCTTGCTCTTGCTCTGCATCTCTAACGACTTGTGCAACTCCCAATATGTGAGCAGTCAAAGGTGTGTTGGTTCCAGAAAACTTGGCACTTTGTTTAGAGAGAAAAGTAAACACCTTTGATGGAAGTTTTGACAGTGGGTAAAAAACTTTGAGGTTTAGGGACATCCTCAAGTTGATTGTTCAAGAATAACTGAACAAACCTTGGATACATAAAAAATGGTGATCCATTAGCAATATGTGTAAGCATACCATCCAGAATGAGTCTTGAAAAATTGAATCTTCGATCGGTAGCCAAACCCACTAATGCAGATGCAATATTTTGACCAAATTGATCAAAAGAAGTACTCTTGGGACTCAAACAATGAAGTAGAACGTGAATTAGGTACTTCCAATGAGAACAAAACAAAGGCTTTTGAAAAGTAAGTTTCGTCAGATCGCCTTCATAACCTATATCACTTAAAGTGTCCCAAAGCACTTGTTTTTCAAAACGAACAGCCCCCCCTTCATCATTAAACATCAACACATCCCTAATCGTGGCCTCAGAAATCCTAATAGCTCGTCCAGCAACCGTAGCCCTAATCAACGAATCATCTTCAATCGTTGCAGTATCCCAAAATTCTTGCATCCAGGGACCAATAACATCAGGGTCAACTAAAATAGAGTAGTTGATGGAAGACCCAGTTAAGAAATCAATGATTGCATGAAAATCAACATTATCCCTTGTCTTGTCCAAATTAGCGATCATATTGTGTTTGCTAACAGTAAGGCGATTAGCCATGATGAGTGATAGAGAAGAATTCGCTTTGAGTATGTGTTTCGATGAAAAGAATGTGGTGTAAAAGCGAATGAGGGATCTTAAGTACGGTAAAAGGCGGGGAAATAGGAGTGAGTTTCTTTAAATAGGATGAAAATAAATCAAACTCATAATAATAAAGTTACCGTTTGAATTAACTTATTATCTCCGCCGTAAGGAATTAAATAACCGTAGCCCCACAAATTTTTGACCGTTGGAACAGTACGTCCACGTAAGCAGTACATTGAAGCAGTACGTTGCTGAAGCAGTACTTTAGGCAATAAAGCAGTACGTTCCATCTTGTTATCCACAATCAATATACCAACTAAAACCAAGAACTTGTAAATGATTCATGATTAAGTTCTAACTAATAGCTTATGTTGCCTCCCCTCAAATACAACATATAGGCTAAACTAAACTACTAAAACCAATACTTTCAAGAAGAACTAATAGAAAGTATACTAACTAATACTAAAGTCTCCCCTCAAATGTAGCCTAGTAGTTGATCATCCCAATGCTCACAACTAAGTGGTTGAATCTTGAAACATCAAATCCCTTAGTGAGTAGATCAGCTACATTATCATCTGTGTGAACCTTAACCACATTGATAAGCCTGTGCTCATAACAATCCCGAATAAAGTGATGCCTAATCTGAATATGCTTGGTCTTGGAGTGATAAACTGGATTCTTCACAATGCAGATGGTACTCTCATTATCAATGTTGATAGGAGTATTTTTGAAATTGAATCCATAATCCAAGAGTTGATTTTGCATCCACAAAACTTGTCCACAACAGCTTGCAGCAGCCACATATTCTGCTTCAGTAGAGGAGGTTGCAGCAATGGTTTGCTTCTTACATTGCCAGGAGACTAATCTTCTTCCAAGATATTGACACCCTCCTGAGGTTGATCTTCTATCATAGTTATCCCCTGCATAGTCACTATCTGAGAAGGCTTCCAAGTGAAAAGGTGACTCCTTAGGATACCATAATCCTAACTTTGGTTGATGCTTGAGATATCTAAAAATCCTCTTGACTGCATACATATGGGAAACCTTTGGTGTAACCTGAAATCTTGCACATAAGCAAACAGCAAACATGATGTCAGGTCTTGATGCAGTTAAGTACATAAGACAACCAATCATAGATCTGTAAAGCTTGACATCCACAGCTTGTCCATCTTCATCCTTGCCTAAGGGTTTATTTTTATCAATGGGTGTGGTGGCAGGCCTGAGATTTGGAAGGTCAAATCTTTTAAGTATGTCTGCAACATACTTTTCTTGGTTAATGAAGATTCCATCTTTTGTTTGTCTAACTTGAAGACCCAAAAAGAAAGTTAATTCTCCCATAGAACTCATTTGAAACTCCTTCTGCATAAGATCTTCAAATTCTTTCACCATAGACTTCTTTGTAGCCCCAAATATAATATCATCCACATATACTTGGACTAACATAATGTCTTTCTTATCCTTCTTGATAAACAAAGTCTTATCAATTGCTCCTCTCCTATAACCATGTTGTAATAGAAAGTTTGAGAGTCTCTCATACCAAGCTCTGGGAGCCTGATGAAGGCCATACAGTGCCTTGATCACTTTGTAGACTTTGTTTGGATGAGCAGGATCTTCAAAACCAGGAGGTTGTTTAACATAGACTTCCTCAGAAATTGTGCCATAAAGGAAAGCACTTTTCACATCCATTTGGTAGACAGGAAATCCCATGTATGATGCAAAGGCAAGAAATAACCTTATTGCCTCTATCCTTGCAACAGGAGCAAACACTTCATCATAATCCACTCCTTCTTCTTGGCGATATCCTTGTGCAACCAATCTTGCTTTATTTTTGATAACATTCCCTCTTTCATCTCTTTTGATTCTGAAAACCCATCTTGTACCAATGACTCTTTTGCCATCTGGTAAATCACATAATACCCAGACTTCTTGAAGCTTGAATTGTAGAAGCTCCTCTTGCATGGCTTCAACCCAACTTTCATCAGCTAAAGCTTGAGCTACCTTCTTGGGTTCCTCTTGAGATAAAAAGCAAGCAAACAGGCATGTTTGGTGATCCTTGTGATTCATCCTGTTTTATTTGTAAACAAAGCTAAGTAAAGCAGTATGTTGCTTAGACAGTCCTTTAACTTTGTTCCTTGTCACCACTCCTGAAGAGGGTGATCCAATAATGTTACTTTGAGGATGAGCTTTATGAACTCTCAATGTAGGAGTTGGTGGTACTGGAAGATCAGACTCCAAGTTAGTAAAATCAATGCCTTCATTGGAGAAAATACCTTCTGGATTAAGCTCATCATCAACTTCTTCTAATCCAGGAATGTTAGCATTAACTAAATCATCATTATCAATATTGGAATCATCAGCATTGTTCCAATTTGATTGCTTTAATACATCAGAAGTACTGTCAAAAGGATCAGCAGTACTTTGATCAAAAGTACTGTGGGCAGTATCTTGAAATTTACCCTGTTTCTTTGCAGTCTCATAAGCCTTCCTTTGTTCATCTTCATAGGATTGTGCTATAGTTTCTTGAAAAAGCATCCTATTAAGTTCATCTTGTATGGCTTGATCTTCATCAGATACTGTATGAGTTGGCTGAGCAGTACTTTGTTTCTCATTAGTAACTTCAGGTTCTTTGTCAGGAACATCTTCTGGTGTAACATTGACTCCATGAACAATGTACTGTGAATCATCTTCTTTGGAATTAGTCTGATTCTCTTCTCTAACAGGAACATAATTCATAGATGGTGTGAGCTTGAGATCAAGATCAAACATCCAATCAGGACCTTTACCTTTCTGAGTTTCCTTATCTTCCAAAAATTCAACATGAAGACAATCTTGTACCTTTTTGGTAATCCTGTTATAAACTCTAAATCCTTTGCTATTTGTACAATAACCCAATAAATATCCTTCATCTGACTTACCATCAAATTTTCCCAGAGAATCAATGGTATTTAGAATAGTCAGAGAGCAGCCAAAAGGTTTTAGAAAACGAATGTTTGGTTTCTTTCCCATGAGTAACTCATAAGGTGTCTTCATTTGAGGTTTAGTTACTGAAACTCTATTCAACACATAGCAAGCAGTACTTATGGCTTCAGCCCAAAAGAGAATAGGTAATTGGGAATCTGCAAGCATTGTTCTAGCTGCTTCTATCAAAGTCCTGTTCTTTCTTTCTGCAACACCATTCTGCTGTGGTGTTCTAGCAATGCTAAACTCTCTCTTGATCCCTTTCTTGGCACAGAATTCATCCATATGCTTGTTCTTGAATTCTGTTCCATTGTCACATCTAATACCTCTTACTTTGAGTCTTAATTGATTTTCAAGGGCTACTATCAGGTCATGGATAGCATCAAAGGTTTCATCTTTGAATCCCAAGAAAAAGACCCAACTAAATCTGCTACAATCATCTGTCACTACCAAGCAGTACTTCTTCTTGTTTAAACTTTCTACTGAAACTGGTCCAAACAGATCCATGTGTAGCAACTCCAAAGGTTCTCTAATATCTCTTTCCCCAAGCTTCTTACATGAAGCTTTATGTTGTTTACCCTTCTTGCAAGCCAAACATGAATGATCAGCCTTGAATGTTTTGGAAGGTAAACCTTTAACTAAATTACCTTTGACCAGCTTGTTGATGTTCTTAAAATTAACATGACCTAGTCTTCTGTGCCACAGATGTGCTTCTTCCAATGATGCCTTTGCTACTAAACATGTTGCTCTTCCAGCAGAATTGAGACTCTTTAAGTCTAAACTGTATACATCATTGGTTCTTGGTACTCTCAATGTCACCAAGTGATCATCAACAAATTTGAACTCAGGGGAGAGAATGAGACATTCTGTATCAGTGAACAGAATTGGGTACTTCTTGTCACAAATTTGAGATACTGACAATAGGTTGAACTTGAGCTCCTTCACATATCTAACATTCTCAAAATCAATACATCCATCCTTAATTGTTCCTTTGCCAGTGATTCTTCCTCCATCAGGATCATTACCAAATGCAACTCTTCCTCCATAATATGCCTTAAAGTCTGACAGGATCTCCTTGTCCCCTGTCATGCTGCCAGAGCAACCACTATCAACAATAATATGATCTTTAAGCTCCTCCTCTGGGTTGCCCTGCACATTAAAGAAAAGGGTTAGTTTCTTTTAGGAACCCAAGCCATTACTGACTTGTGTTCCCCTTGTGGAGTGACATACTTGAATTCCTTCAGTATGTAATCTCCACTGGTTTTAAAGGCATGGTCAATGATTATTTGAGTTGGTCCCATGTCCTGTGTTGTAATATCAACAACACTCCCTGTTTCACCCTTATCTGATGAAAGTACTTCTTGTTCCCCATCAGTACTTTCTTTCTTAACCCAATTTCGTTTGACCTTAGGTTTCTCTGATTTAGGTACTCTGCTTGAGGTGTAAGACCTTTTATATGAATTGAATCTCTTAGGTCTTCTAGGTGAAAAAGTGCTAGCAGTACCATAAGTGGGTGAAAACTTATCAGTCCTTTGAGAAGGTACTTCTTGGGACTTATCAGAGTGTGAAGGTACTGGTGATTTGGAGAACATTCTTTTCTGGTGAGGGTACCTATAGTCTTTTGAGAAGTTACTATGGTTAACCCTATTTGAGTGATTCCAAACTGGTGTAGTCTCTCTTGGCTTATGGGTGGTAGATCTATTCTTTGGAAACTGACTTAAGTATTCTGAGTGTAAGTCACAGTGCTTAATCAAGTGATTAGGACTATAGCATACATAACATAACTTTCTTTCCATATTCCCAAATCCTCTTCTATGATTAAAAGATTTCCTGTAGTAAGCAGTATTTTGAAAAGTTTCTCTTGGAGGTACTGCTGAATGTCCAGCAGTACTTTGAAAAGTTTTTGGAGGTACTGCTTGTTTTTGAAAAGCTGTAGGAAACTTTTGATCATTACCCCTTTGAAAATCATTCTTAGGTTTCTCAGAACTAAGTCTACCATTAAGCTTCTTCCTAAACTCTAGGTTGTCTACACCATAACGAGAAACATCAGTCCTAAGAGGTTGAAACTGACCAGTGGGTGGAGGAACTGAGTGGTACTCCTTATCTTTCTTAAACTCAGGAGGTGATTCACTAATTGGTTCCTCATTCCTAGATGTGTTTTCTTCTGAGCTTGTGAGATCATCATCACTAGGTGCAATCTCTTCCTTAGCACTAGGTGGGGTCTCTTCCTTATCACTAGGTGTGGTCTCATCTGAACTACTATCTTCACCATAACCTAGTCCAGCTCTACTGTTTATGACTCTTTGTTTTTCAACAAATTGAACATGTGATAGACCAGCCTGTTTAATACTACCAAGTTTTTCTAACAAAGTATCTCTTTCCTTAGTAATCTTTTCTAATTCAGACACCTTACATCCTAACTTCCATTCACTTAATTTCAATTGGTAATCTTGTTGCTCATATTTTTCTGCCCAAGCCATTTCATTATTTTCATGTGTTAATATTTTGGCTTCCAGAGATTCTAAGGTTAATTAATAACCAGCTACCTCAGACCTAGCTGTTCTACAATTATCTCTTTCAGTCACATATTCTTTAAGCAACTTTTGATAAACATCATGACACTTAGAGCATACCTCAGAGACATTGGATGAACTTGGTGAAGTGGCTACCATAGCAATCTGAACTGGTTCATCTTCATCCTCCATGCTCCAGTTAAAGCTTCCAAGACCATCTCTTGATTTCAAAGCAGCATATCCAGGTTCCTCATCAAAAGCTGTGCCCCAATCAAACTCTTCCATTGCAACCATAGAATAGGTTACAGGTTCATCATCAAATTCAGCACTCCAGTCAATCTCTGCTAAATTTTCTTGAGCCACCAAAGCTTTTGGTTGTGATTCAGTAATAGGAACCTCCTTTCTTTCAACCTTGGGTTGTTCAATCATCCTGTTTGCCTGATATTTTGCAAACTTGCATTCCCTTGCAAAGTGTCCAAGCTTTTGACAATTGAAACATTCAATCTTGGATTTGTCAAAAGTTATACCTTGTTTGGCTTTGAAATCAATTCCCCTTCCTGTTTTGTTCATGAACTTCTTGATCCTAGCAGTGATCATAGCTACTTGCCATCTTATGTCAATCTCCTCTAAAGCATCTTCTTCAATCTGCAACAAGTCTTCTTGATAGGTAACAGGTAAAGTGGCTTGTTGTGCAAAGAAGGAACATACAATTTTATCAGAATTGGTGTTGTTTGTTGGTGATGGGTTGGGGGTAGTTGTGGTTGTGCAAACATGCTGTGAATCACCAACAGTACTTTGAGAAGGATAAGCAGTACTTTTAGTGGAAGTACTGCTTCTGTTTTCAGAAGATACAAAAGCTATGTCGTGAGTTTTCTGAGAACTGTGACCATTCATCTCTTGCTCGTACACTTTCAGATTGTTATAGAGATCATCAAAGTCCATAGACTCCAATCCAGGTTGTCCTCTAATCATAGTAGCAACCACATGCCAGACAGATGGCAAACTCCTTAAGAACTTCAAATTTGCATCTTCAACAGATACCTCTGCTCCATACAGTTCTAGCATACTAAGTAGATTTTGGAATCTGTCATAGGCAGCATCAAGACTTTCTCTTTCACCAACAGTGAAGGTTTCAAACTGCTGCTTCAATAAGTTTCTATGCATCTTCTTTGAAGCATCATTGCCTCCAAATCTTGTCTTGATCGCAGCCCATAATTGTTTTGCATCCTTAGCATCATGGAACTTTAGTAGGTGACCATCAGGAATAGCAGACAGCAGTATGTTGAGAGCCTTATCTTGATTTCTCTTTGTAGCTGCTGGTAAGGTTGGTTGAGGTGGTTTGGGTTGTCCTTCAACTTGTAGAGGTTCATCAAGAACAACATTACCATTGAAAATTACATCCCATAAAACATGATCAGTAATAGCAAGGTACTGCCTCATCTTCATACTCCAGAGATCATATTCTCCCTTCTTGATGATAGGAATTCTGAGTGAGGTGATGGATGGAATAGGTGCAGCTTCAGTCGACATTGTTGAGGGTTTGTTGATAAATCGGTTTTAAGAGTTTCTTCTTAATCAGAGTCTCCACACAAGCTCTGATACCACTTGTTGGATCGATACCTCAGACACCTTTATCGAATCATTGTATCTACTCCAAATCAGTTTCTTCGACAGTAACCAATAACGACTTTGAATAAATTCACGTCTGCTACACATCGACACCAATAAACACCTTGTAATCCCTAGGTAACGAGCTCCCCAGGCTCTGATACCACATGTTGGATCGATATACTCTGACCAAACTAACTTGTAGCTTGTCTACGGTTTAATAACTTTGAATGAATTCAAAACTATTAATAATGAAACACTGATATACTTTGCTAAGTATGCGGAATCTACTTTAACAAAGCTAAGAAGAATTAATAAACAACTTTGAATATTATTAAAACCTTGAACCTGCTTTCTTACACAGATTCACTAACAAACTCTAAACTCTAATACTTCTAATAATCGTATATCTCTAATCGCATAAACTTGTCTTACTAAACACACATATCTCTAATGCCAACCTAGGGATCCTTTTATAGGCACAAAGAAAACCCTAGTCGGTTTACAAACTTGAACGACAAGTAATTCTAATTATAACTCTAATCTAATACGAACATTCTAGAATTACACATTAGTCCTTAAACTATTTGCATAGCAGTCCTTTAACGAGCATCAGTACTTTAATTGAACAGCAGTACTTTGACTTGAGTAGCAGTACTTTGACTTTTATATCCCAACAGTAATTCTACTAAAGTTTTATGAAAATGACTTTTAAGGACTATCTTTATGAAAAACTGTTTTGAAAGACCATTGTTGTGAAAACTATTTTGAAAGATCATTTTTACTAAAACCATTATTAAAGGATTTCTTTTAAATGAACTTTTAAATTGAACCTTTGCTATGATCTCTTGTCTTGAACCTTGACTTGAACCTTGATATACTTGAATTGGAAACTTGACTTGAACCTTGATACACTTGAATTGGAAACTTGACTTGAACCACTTGAAATGGGAAACTTGACTTGAACAACTTGATATGGAACTTGAACTTGAACTTGGAACTTGAACTTGATACTTGATACTTGACCCTTGACCCACAGTTTGAGATTACGAGCCATAACTAGGCATGAGGGTTTCATGTCCATGTCATTGATGCACCGATGGCATGACTCTAGGGCAGGAGAGTGATGACCTGTCCCGTCCCTGACTTGATACTTGACTTGTTACGTAGAGGAAGACATTGTGGCCTACTGGGGCGTATGGATGCATCCTAGATTTGACTTGACTTGACTTGTTACTTGTTATACTTGGTGACTGATGGGTGTGTGCGATACACGTCTTTCACATCTTGGGAGCTAGCTACTCCACCCCTTGGAGGTATCCCCTCACCTTGTACTTGGTACCGAGGACTCCCCTCCGTACACCTTGCTATTTGATATTTGATTTGGGCTCGTAGTGGATTACTGTTTTTCCCTTTACCTTATAACCTTGTACTTAGTATCCCGAGGTCACCCCTCCGGATACATACTTGACCTGACACTTGACTTAATACTTGACTTGACTTGATTTGACTTGGGCTCGGGTTGGGATTACTTTTCCCTTTACTCTTATCTATTGTAACTATTCCTTAACTCTTGGTATATCTGCATAACCTTTTATCTTTCTTTCTATCCTAACTCTTGTTACACCTTGCATTGTTTCACTTACCTCACTATCCCTTTATTACTGCTTTGTTACCTTTATATCTGTTCACTGAGCTTTCGTAGCTCAGCCGCATTTCTTTTCCTGCGGCAGGTTTTAGTTTGGAAGCTGGGTATGAGTGGAGAGTACCTTGGACTTAGAAGACCTTACTAGCTATTGAAGATGAATAGAAGAATTTATATTTAGACTTAGAAATTATTGTATTATAACCTTGTAGTTTCAGATTTTCCATTGTAACCCTTGAAATTCTATTGTATTATTTATGTTATATGATTGTGTTTGTTCTGATATGAAACCATTATTGTGACATCTTTACCCTTGTCGGGTCGGGGTGTTACAATTTCTATCTTTTCACAACAACAACAACATTTTATTAAACAACAACAATAACATAACAACAACAACAACAATAACACAACAACAACAACAAACAACAACAACAACAACAATAACACAACAAACAACAACAACAACAACAACACTACTACATACGAAGATTTTCCATGTCACCTAACAGCTCAAGGAGTATTGCATCCGACTGACATGTGTGGTCGTGGTCGTGGAGATTCCTTGCCATTTCAAGTTTTGCCTCCAGCATCCTTACTCTTGTCTCTAGCACCTGTTTTTGTGATTCCAGCATGTTTATCCTAAGATCTTTAGCATTACAGTTTGAGCAGTCTGTTGGTGCAGATCTAGAACCTTTAGATGTTGAAGTAGAAGTGATTACTCTTAAGTGCTCATCAAATTGAATCTTCCACATAAAATATCCACATCCATGATATTATTGTCTTGGCTATTACATAATAAGGAAATTATAAGAGATTACAACCCAATTACTTGTTATTTACATAAATAAGAAATGTATGAGTGTTATCCTTCGAAAGAGGACATGCATAATATTGCCATCCATAGCTATCTGGTTGACGTGATGTTCTTAGTTTTATATTTCATGTTCCACAAGAACACATAAAAGGATTATATCGCTGCATCTTAGGTTTTGAAATTGGTGTGAAGATAAGAGGTTGTGAGGTTGAGTGGTTTTGAGAATAACAGTGTATATAATGTGTTTGAGAGGATAGAGCAGATCTGCTAGCTTTTGGTGGGAAGTTTTGGCGCCAATATTTTGGTAGGAAGTATTGGTAGGAAAGTTTGGTGGGAAGTGTGTAACCATAGCATCTTAACTCATTCGTTTAACATGTTATGTATATCCATTAAAACTCGACTCATCTGTTTAACATGTTATGTATATCTATAGCATCTCGACTCATTCGTTTAACATCTCATGTATAACCATAACATCTCGACTCATTCGTTTAACATGTTATGTATATCCATAACAACTCAACTCATCCGTTTAACATGTTATGTATATCTATAGCATCGCGACTCATTCGTTTAACATCTCATGTATAACCATAGCATCTCGACTCATTCGTTTAACATGTTATCTATATCCATAACAACTCGACTCATCCGTTTAACATGTTATGTATATTAATATGTCACAACCCGTAATTTTAGGTCATTTTCCGAACCCCGACGATTCACTATTCATCAGTCACTATTCATCATTTACTATTCACCGATCACTATTCATCATTTTACTATTCATCATTTTCGGAGTCGATTTGAGATTCTGAGAAGCGTTCGGAAATTTTACTATTCACGTGACACTATTCATTCCCGGAGAAAACTTACTATTCATGTTTATTCATTCATTTCATCGTAAACGTAGTTTACGGGTATTCATATTCGCGTAACCGGATGGGTTTAGCTGCGAATTCATGCGTCATTGGTGGGGACACTGCATACGGACTAGGAATAGTCTACATATCATCATAATTACATTTTCATACTATTCCACTCGTAGGTTTATCAAATTAACATTTTTATTACTTTTGACGTTTTACGAATAATTAATTTTAATTAAAACGTTAACGCGCGAACAATAAATGTGACTAACACGTCCGACAATCCCCACAATGGTCCCGATATATTTTTACACTCATTTTAACATCACAAAGTTTATAAAATTCAATTACCCGGTATTTTGAGAATTTATTTATTTTATATCGTACGTTTTAATTAATTTCGACGGTTTTCGTAAAAACTAAACAAAAATTGTCCAAACACCTAAAACTTGTACCCAACATATTTTTATAATTTTTATGACTTTATTAAGTCCCGGTTAACTCCGTTAAATTTTATTTCTAGCAAACTCGGTACCCGATAACACCCAAAGTATACACAAAACAACTAATACTTTTAAATGGGGGAGACAAGCTTCTTAATTAGCCCAAACTCTTCTTTTTACCCATGTGTGTGCCGCCCCCCCCCCCCCCCCCCCCCCCCCCTAGTCCCTAGTCCATGTGATTACTTGATTTATTAAAGACCATAAAGACCATAAAGACCATAAAGACTTATGCATCTTATACTTTTCATTTCACACTTTCACTTTACAAATAAACTAGCCAAACACTCTCATCCTTTCTTCATCATATGGATCGGCCATCATCATCAAACAAGCAAGAAACCATAGATTTTCCAAGATCAAGCTATTTTCTAGTTCATTTGGTGATCCTTGTTAGAGTTTTGAAATATAAACTCAAGGTCATTAGGTTGTACTCATCCATAAGCTCACTAATCTTTCAAAGTAAGTTGTCAAACTCTTTTTCATAATTTCTTCAAGTTGTCTTCATGATTATATGCTTTCCATACTAGATCTACATGCATATGCAAGCTATACCACTCCATTTACATTTATTTAACTTTTGAGCCATAGAGATGGGTTATAGGTAAATCCTTGGTAGATTAACTTAATGGATGATGTTTAGGAACCCATGACACCCTAAGAAGGTGTATGGTAGGCTATGGGATGATTGGTTGTTGTTTGTGAGGTTTTTGGACAAGTTACTAACTAGGAAAGTGGTTTTTGAAGTGTTAAAATACCTACTGTCTCCATTTTAAAAACGTGGCCAACTCAGTAAGTGTTGGTTAATTTTTGGCCAAATATTTAGAAAATACATTCCGAGACGAAGCCGTAGCCGAAAACGGGGATAAAAACGAGCTTATAACGAAGGAGATATGATTTTTCAAAGTTTAACGACGAAAACTAATTCTCTGAAAATAGCGTGCTGTTGGACGATTTTCGACGGACAAACTGAGGCGTTTAACGAGACCTAGAGGAACCGAGCTACTGAAAATGTGTTAGTATATGTTAATACGAAACCACGGATATAAAGAACGTCGAAAACGAGCTAATAACGAACAATATACACGCGTTTAAACATCGATAATTCCTACTAATTTTTGACAGCTTTTTAATGGAAATGTAATTACGTACTAGAAACTATATTTTTCAAGTAATAACCATGGAAAGCCGTATCTCTTACCCGTTGGAACACGTACGATCAAAGGGTTATTAACTCGACTATTATAAGACATACCAAGGTTTTCAAAACGCCGAGACTAACACAAACGTTTTATACACATTATTACACGACTAGTTTTGACGTAACAAGTGGAACACATTTTTACCAAGTTTTGGAAGATATTACATATCAACGATAACTATTATTTTCATAGTACGAGTGGTATAGGTTACATATGCATGAGCATTCACTACATCATCTAAGTAGAACATATTCATTCATGATAGGTTGCGGCTAGTGTTCGCGCCTTGTTGTTCCGTTCATCTCATATTCATCGCATTGTTGTATCATCATACCAGGTGAGTTCATAGCCCCACTTTTACTCTTTAATACTTGTTTTAAACTCTTTGGGGGAGATACATGCTTAAACTGTTTGCTATTACTCAAGACGATTTTACTCATATGCTATGCTACGCTTTTATACACTTACTCATGATGTGTAGTTTTATTACGATATGTGACTTAATGTGGAAAACTATTCTATACGCTATATTCTTTCACCACTGTTTAACTCCTGGATGGAGCCGACGGAGAGGTATTGATAGTACTATCGGGTTGACACCCCCACCCTTGGCCCGCGATTCATGGCCTTGGGTGAATATAATCCAGCTATGAAGCATTCTTGCTTATTCTTGTCGTGAGGTTCAGTAGGCTATTAAACTTTACATTAAGCGTGCATATATCGTATACACATTTGACTTAATCATACTATATGTTAGCAGTGGGTTGTAAACACACAGGTTGCGAGTCTTGTATGGCCGGGGCTTGGAACTGAGTGGATTTACAATGCCTTTGCTGTGGAAACATTCTTTGAAGGCTTTTTCAACTATTTTAATACAAACTCTATGAACTCACCAACCTCGTGTTGACACTTTAGCATGTATTCTCAGGTATTAAGCAAAGGCACGCTACTGGAGGTTTTGGCAGGGCACGGCATGGTCATAGAAGACTCTGATATTCATATGGGACCGTTTTAAACGATATTTTCAAGGGCCTAATTCCGCACTACTTTTTACAATGTAAATCAACATTTTTGTTAAACTATGTTATTCTAAATGATTGAGTTGAAAACCGTTCTTTGCACTTGTGTTGTGATACCAATTGAGTCGCACCCCAAAGACATTACTTTCCGCTGCAAACCATTTTTGGGGGTGTGACAGATTGGTATCAGAGCCTAGGCTATAGAGAATTGGGTAATTTTAAAACCTAAACTATAGCTACTTTTACGAAAACTTAACCCTATGACCGCCACGTGCCTGCCTGCCAAGCTGATGCCTCATTTGTGGTTTGTTGCTGACATATTTAATGAGATTTATATCTTATTGCCAGATAGATTATACTCACTTATTCTCGTTGATTACTATGATTGTCTTACATATAAGGGTGCATACATATCATACACGTCACAGCGTTACACCTTTTCCTTATGTAGTTTCATCATTCGACCTCGAGTTTGGTCACTTGCCTTAGTCTTTTGAGACGTCCTTTAAATGTGAAGGACATAGTATTAGTATAACTAAGCTGAGTATTTCAAAATTTATTGAACCTCGGTGGAATATAGACTGGTCATCTATATTCGACCCGGGGTAGTGAGACATAGCCTGACCACCTATGTCTGACTCAGAGATGAATTTTGCAATACTGAGAGTAGTTATAATAGTATTATGTCCAGATTGATTTGATTGATGTAAGTAATTCCAAAATCGAGCTAATCTTTCAAAAGACCTCATTTCAGGATGTTGAATCCATTATTTTTGGCAACTTGTTTCCTAGCTTGATCTAGTGACAGTTCTTGTTTGATGAGTTGCGAAAATCAAGCTAAGAGCCAAGTTGTTACCCCAGCCGATTCAGTTTAATCTCATGACAGTTCTTGTTTGATGAGTTGTGAGATTAAATTTGAATCGACAACCTAAACCGATTTAGCCTAATCCCATGACAGTTCTTGTTTGATGAGTTGTGGGATTAAGTAAAAATCGGTTACCTTAAGATCTTTTGAAGGCTACGCTCGAGGATGGGAAAGTTTGCCTCATCAAATCTGACCAGGAGAACGTGCGTGCGCAGAACGAACGAGCTGAACTTCGGGACGAAGTTCCTTTTAGGGTGGGAGACTGTCACAACCCGTAATTTTAGGTCATTTTCCGAACCCCGACGATTCACTATTCATCAGTCACTATTCATCATTTACTATTCACCGATCACTATTCATCATTTTACTATTCATCGTTTTCGGAGTCGATTTGAGATTCTGAGAAGCGTTCGGAAATTTTACTATTCACGTGACACTATTCATTCCCGGAGAAAACTTACTATTCATGTTCATTCATTCATTTCATCGTAAACGTAGTTTACGGGTATTCATATTCGCGTAACCGGATGGGTTTAGCTGCGAATTCATGCGTCATTGGTGGGGACACTGCATACGGACTAGGAATAGTCTACATATCATCATGATTACATTTTCATACTATTCCACTCGTAGGTTTATCAAATTAACATTTTTATTACTTTTGACGTTTTACGAATAATTAATTTTAATTAAAACGTTAACGCGCGAACAATAAATGTGACTAACACGTCCGACAATCCCCACAATGGTCCCGATATATTTTTACACTCATTTTAACATCACAAAGTTTATAAAATTCAATTACCCGGTATTTTGAGAATTTATTTATTTTATATCGTACGTTTTAATTAATTTCGACGGTTTTCGTAAAAACTAAACAAAAATTGTCCAAACACCTAAAACTTGTACCCAACATATTTTTATAATTTTTATGACTTTATTAAGTCCCGGTTAACTCCGTTAAATTTTATTTCTAGCAAACTCGGTACCCGATAACACCCAAAGTATACACAAAACAACTAATACTTTTAAATGGGGGAGACAAGCTTCTTAATTAGCCCAAACTCTTCTTTTTACCCATGTGTGTGCCGCCCCCCCCCCTAGTCCCTAGTCCATGTGATTACTTGATTTATTAAAGACCATAAAGACCATAAAGACCATAAAGACTTATGCATCTTATACTTTTCATTTCACACTTTCACTTTACAAATAAACTAGCCAAACACTCTCATCCTTTCTTCATCATATGGATCGGCCCATCATCATCAAACAAGCAAGAAACCATAGATTTTCCAAGATCAAGCTATTTTCTAGTTCATTTGGTGATCCTTGTTAGAGTTTTGAAATATAAACTCAAGGTCATTAGGTTGTACTCATCCATAAGCTCACTAATCTTTCAAAGTAAGTTGTCAAACTCTTTTTCATAATTTCTTCAAGTTGTCTTCATGATTATATGCTTTCCATACTAGATCTACATGCATATGCAAGCTATACCACTCCATTTACATTTATTTAACTTTTGAGCCATAGAGATGGGTTATAGGTAAATCCTTGGTAGATTAACTTAATGGATGATGTTTAGGAACCCATGACACCCTAAGAAGGTGTATGGTAGGCTATGGGATGATTGGTTGTTGTTTGTGAGGTTTTTGGACAAGTTACTAACTAGGAAAGTGGTTTTTGAAGTGTTAAAATACCTACTGTCTCCATTTTAAAAACGTGGCCAACTCAGTAAGTGTTGGTTAATTTTTGGCCAAATATTTAGAAAATACATTCCGAGACGAAGCCGTAGCCGAAAACGGGGATAAAAACGAGCTTATAACGAAGGAGATATGATTTTTCAAAGTTTAACGACGAAAACTAATTCTCTGAAAATAGCGTGCTGTTGGACGATTTTCGACGGACAAACTGAGGCGTTTAACGAGACCTAGAGGAACCGAGCTACTGAAAATGTGTTAGTATATGTTAATACGAAACCACGGATATAAAGGACGTCGAAAACGAGCTAATAACGAACAATATACACGCGTTTAAACATCGATAATTCCTACTAATTTTTGACAGCTTTTTAATGGAAATGTAATTACGTACTAGAAACTATATTTTTCAAGTAATAACCATGGAAAGCCGTATCTCTTACCCGTTGGAACACGTACGATCAAAGGGTTATTAACTCGACTATTATAAGACATACCAAGGTTTTCAAAACGCCGAGACTAACACAAACGTTTTATACACATTATTACACGACTAGTTTTGACGTAACAAGTGGAACACATTTTTACCAAGTTTTGGAAGATATTACATATCAACGATAACTATTATTTTCATAGTACGAGTGGTATAGGTTACATATGCATGAGCATTCACTACATCATCTAAGTAGAACATATTCATTCATGATAGGTTGCGGCTAGTGTTCGCGCCTTGTTGTTCCGTTCATCTCATATTCATCGCATTGTTGTATCATCATACCAGGTGAGTTCATAGCCCCACTTTTACTCTTTAATACTTGTTTTAAACTCTTTGGGGGAGATACATGCTTAAACTGTTTGCTATTACTCAAGACGATTTTACTCATATGCTATGCTACGCTTTTATACACTTACTCATGATGTGTAGTTTTATTACGATATGTGACTTAATGTGGAAAACTATTCTATACGCTATATTCTTTCACCACTGTTTAACTCCTGGATGGAGCCGACGGAGAGGTATTGATAGTACTATCGGGTTGACACCCCCACCCTTGGCCCGCGATTCATGGCCTTGGGTGAATATAATCCAGCTATGAAGCATTCTTGCTTATTCTTGTCGTGAGGTTCAGTAGGCTATTAAACTT
The DNA here is from genome assembly GCA_021014915.2 of Artemisia tridentata subsp. tridentata. Classification (NCBI taxonomy): domain Eukaryota; kingdom Viridiplantae; phylum Streptophyta; class Magnoliopsida; order Asterales; family Asteraceae; genus Artemisia; species Artemisia tridentata. The sequence goes on along the minus strand of CP139505.1, from coordinate 144,700,436 downwards.
TACATTAAGCGTGCATATATCATATACACATTTGACTTAATCATACTATATGTTAGCAGTGGGTTGTAAACACACAGGTTGCGAGTCTTGTATGGCCGGGGCTTGGAACTGAGTGGATTTACAATGCCTTTGCTGTGAAAACATTCTTTGAAGGCTTTTTCAACTATTTTAATACAAACTCTATGAACTCACCAACCTCGTGTTGACACTTTAGCATGTATTCTCAGGTATTAAGCAAAGGCACGCTACTGGAGGTTTTGGCAGGGCACGGCATGGTCATAGAAGACTCTGATATTCATATGGGACCGTTTTAAACGATATTTTCAAGGGCCTAATTCCGCACTACTTTTTACAATGTAAATCAACATTTTTGTTAAACTATGTTATTCTAAATGATTGAGTTGAAAACCGTTCTTTGCACTTGTGTTGTGATACCAATTGAGTCGCACCCCAAAGACATTACTTTCCGCTGCAAACCATTTTTGGGGGTGTGACATAATAACACCTCGACTCATCCGTTTAACATGTTATGTATATCTATAGCATCTCGACTCATTCGTTAAACATCTCATGTATAACCATAGCATCTCGACTCATTCGTTTAACATGTTATCTATATCCATAACAACTCGACTTATCCGTTTAACATTTTTATGTATATCCATAACAACTCGACTCATCTGTTTAACATGTTATGTATATCTATGGCATCTCGACTCATTCGTTTAACATCTCATGTATAACCATAGCATCTCGACTCATCCGTTTAACATGTTATGTATATCCATAACAACTCGACTCATCCGTTTAATATGTTATGCATATACATAGCAATGTAACCGATCGAATCCTATAAACAGGACGTGACAAATGTATTAAAATACAATGATATATCGAAAAGTTACATTATTCGACTCAGGACATGACTAATGCATTAAACTACATGTTATGTATAATAATATGTGTGTTTACTTTTTAGGTTGAGGATTTTGGCAGGATATTTTATTTTTAAGCACGAATTGATACCGCCTCAAGTTAAAGATGTTGGGTTTGGGTATTTTATGTTAGAAAAATTTCCGGGACAAGTTAAATTTTTTACTAGTAATTTTATTTAATTTTAATTATATATTAAATAAAAGTAGTTAAATTAAATAATTTTTTTTTTTAATTTTATAAAAGTATTTAATTTATATAAAATTGTTTAATTTTAAATAAAATTATTTAATTTTAATTATATATTAAATAAAAGAATTTATACTGGTTAGTTTTTATTTTACTTTATAAAAGTAATTAATTTTAAATTAAAGTATTTAATTTTAATTATACAATAAATACCGACGCCATGTCGTCGGTATTTATTTGGGACCCCCCCCCCAAATTTTTTTTTTTCATTTATCCCGCCAAAAAGCAAAACGACAAAAGATTTTTATTGGTCCCGACGACATGTCGTCGGGACAATTATAAGTTATATTAAAAGTACACAAAAATCAGATCTGGTCAAAGACTTAGAAAAAAAAATCGATCTATCCTCATTTATAGCCGGCTTATACCACCACCACACCACCACCACTAATCCGCCACCACTAATCCACCAACACCACCACCAGTAATCCACCAACACCACCACACCATCACTACACCACCACATTCGCTACCACCACCACCACAGTAGCTCTACCACCACCTCCACAGTCTCCACTACACGAGCACCACTGTGCACTTCTTCCCATGTTTAATTCTTTCCTCAACACCTCATTTGTTTAATTCTTCTTCCCCACCACGTAGGTTAATTTTGCTATTTTTTTTTAATTTTTTTTAACTTATGTAATTTAAGTGTTAATTAATGTAGTAATTCTTAACTTTTTTATGTTGTTTTCTGTCTCTTTTATTTTTATTTTTTTATACAGCTGAGAGCTAGCGAGAGCCGAGAGCGAGAGTCGAGAGCTAAGACAGCCGAGACATAGGTAATGTGGTCCTTTTTTTTTTTTTTTTTTTTTTTTTTTTTTTTTTTTTTTTTTTTTTTTTTTTAACTTTTGGTATCCCGACGACATGTCACCGTCAATAGTTTTAGCTCTTGTATTAAGCAACCGGTATAAATGTCTCTCTTTTTATATAGCCCAAGCCCGAGACCACAGCCCGAGACTGCAGCCCGAGACCACAGCCCGAGACCGCAGCCCGAGAGACCACAGCCGAGACAGTATGTTACTTGTTTTTTCATTTTTATGCTTTGTTGTATCCAGCCGTAGTACTTGTAGTTTTCCAGCCATGGTAGTTTAGTTTTCCAGCCGAGACAATAAATATTGCGTTTGGTTAGTTGTTTGTTTGTTAGACTTTTGTGAATGTTTTAGGATTTTAGTGATTAATTTCGGAAAGTCCCCGTCCGAAGTTGATCATCCTATTGAAAACCCGTATGGAATTAATTTATTAGAAATTAATTTCGGAAAGTCCCCTTTTTGAGACTGCTTTTTAAATGTTTTGTCTCATTTAGGATATGGATGCGTATAACTGATTTACTATTTGAGATGATTTCGACTATAAAACCCCGAAATTTAACATAATATGAAATGACAAAAATACCCTCTGAATTTGAAATTTAAGAACTTATGAAATCACATTGGTAACATTATGTGTATCTTAACCAAAGTTATATGTAAATAAAACATTACATTATGAATAATATGTACAAAAAAAAAAAAAAATCTCATACTTCTAGCTAAGCTAGTCGATTTCTACATGTACCTTATGACTTAGAAATTTCGGCCCAAAGAACTAGATCAAGAATAGATAACTAAAGATTGTCTAGCCCAAATTAAACCCATCCATTCCCTAACTTGGCCCATCAAAACAATACTCGGTATTTCTTTTGTTATAACCGAACCCTACTCCCTCCTTCATTCTATTATACGTACAAAAAAAAAGGGAAGAGAAAACCCTAACTCCTTCAAAGTGTCGGCTCTCCTATTCTTGCTGCTGCTGCTGTCGACCTCAACACAACCAAAGGAAGGCTTTGATCTTGTTCTTGTTCTAAGGTAACCTTGTTCTTGTCACATTTAATCAATTCGTGTCTTACAAACCCTAAATCGACCCTTTTTGTTCTTGTCTTACTGCTGCTGTACGAACCAAGGAAGGAAGAAGGATTCGTTCGTGTGGTGATTTGATTTCGTGTTATTCTTGTCATTCGTGTGATCTTCAAGGGTATTGTATCCTTCTCCTTGTTCAATCCTTGTCGTTATTGTTCTTGTTCTTGGTCAAATGGATGTCACATGAAATAATAAGATGATACATAAAATCATGAACTTGTAAACCCTAAAAGTCTATATGTATAAATCGGACCAGGAGTATATGTGATGGAATTATTCGATTTGATTATGTTAAGACCTGTATTAATCGACCTAAACATGTTATAACTCATCCATAATCGTTATGTGTTAAGAATTAATGATTGGAATGACAGAAAACCATAAAAGATTACATGATATGATAAGACTGCTACTGATCCAGGAAAAGATCCAACTTAAATCGAATGTAACTAAATGATGTGAACGTGTTTTTGGGTGTTTTAAGAGTCTAAAACTAAGTTCAATGAAATAGCTACCTGGAAAAATTAATTTTGTAATTTTTGGAGGCTTGGAAGGTTACTTTTTGATTTTTGGAAAATTATGTGTCTGATCGGATTTGTGTGTCTGGAAAATTAGTCCGGGTTTATGATTTTTAGTTTTCAAACCGTATCGAGTTAGAAGGTTTCCTTTGAACTGAGATATATTCAATATGTCTAATAATAGCTGAAATTTTTCTAGATTTTTGTGAATTTATCTGAAGGGGTAAAAAGGTATGAACTTTTCGGGTGTCCCATCAGATACGATTTTGAAACATGTTGAGAACATGGATTTTTAATACGTACCTATACAACTTAATAAAATCTGGAAAAATTACCTAAAATACTTAAGACATTGTGAAACGTGTGTGAATTTTAATAGATTTTATTTCGAAGTATTAACATGATTCATAAATTATTGGAAACGTGTTAAATTCGTAAGTGTAAAGGGCTGTTAAGGTTTAAAAGTTATTAAAGTGGTGTTATGTGTTATTTTCTAAAACTTAAGGGTTGATTTGTCATTCTTTTAAAACTAAAGGACCTAACTTATGAAAAACCTGTAACTTGAATATATTTACACTTTATACCATAATCTTATCAAAATGACACTTTAACCCCTAAACTTGTGATAATTACATATTGAACCCTAAAAGTATGAAAACTACATTATGAACCCTAAAACTTATGTAAATTATATTATGAACCTTAACCTACTAAAGTGGTCATCTTAAATACTTATAAGTTGATAACGAGAATGTTGATAACTAAAGTTACTGAATCTGGAAAGTTACTTAAAATGGAAAGATAACTAAAAATGGTAATTTGAACTTGAACCCCTTTGTAATTCTCTTCTATTCCTTTAGGTGTGAAGAAGGAGAGGTCTTGATCCGTTCAGTGCTTTCCATTCTTGTTTTTTTTTTGCATTCGTAATAAGGTACAGATATTCTGCCCTTCTTATAAGGTGCCTTCGTTCTCTTGAACTCTGATTTTGATTCGTTTAAGATTTCCTAAGCCATTGCTATGTTCCCTTGTATTGTGAACCTTGACTTGAACCTTTGCTTTGAACTCTTGTCTTGATCATTTGTTCTGAACCTTGCTTTGAACCCTGTTATGTTTCCTTGATACTTGACACGACCTGTTCACCCCTGGTAACCTGAATATTTAGGACCCTGGGATACTTGAAGGTTCATAGGATTTTATAACTACTTTTCTAAATTAAATATGAAAAGGTTTTGAAAACTACAATTAAAGACTTTCTTTATGAAAACTGTTTTTAAAGATCACTTTTATTAAAACCATTTTAAAAGGATTACTTTTTAATAAATTGACATGAACCTTCTGGTATTTGACTTTTCTGATATTGACTTCCTGATAGTGAACCCCTGCATTGATCTCCTGTCTTGAATCCTGATATGAACCCTAATATGAAATCTGATATGAAACTTGATATAAAACCTGACACTTGATACCTGATACTTGACACCTGAGACTTGATACCTGACCTTGACCCACAGTTTGAGACTATGAGCCACCCACTAGGCATGAGGGTTTCATGTCTATGTCATTGATGCACCGGTGGCATGACTCTAGGGCAGGAGAGTGATGACCTGTCCCGTCCCTGACCTGTTACTAATTTACTTGTTACGTAGAGGAAGACCCTATGGCCTACTGGGGGCGTATGGATGGATCCTAGACCTGACCTGATTTGTTTGTATTACTTGTATTATCTGGTGACTGACGAGTGTGTGCGATACACGTCTTTCACAATCCTGGGAGTCCGCGACTCCAACCCCTGGAGGTATCCCCTCACCCTGTACCTGGTATGCTGAGGTCACCCCTCCATACACCCTGATATGTGATTTGATATGATATGTACTGTTTCTGGGCTCGTGGTGGATTAATGTTTATGTTACCCTATGACTTGATACTGGACTTGACCTGTTTCGACTTGGGTTGGTGGTGGGTTATGGTTTCCTTTACACTGAGCCATTGTAACCATTTCTTGATAACCTTTTCCATTGTCCTTTATACTCTTGTTACACCTTGTGCCATTTCGTTATTTCACCATCCCTTATTACTGCTTTGTATCGTTATATCTGTTCACTGACCTTTCGTAGCTCAGCCGCGTTTCTTTTTCCCGCGGCAGGTTTTAGTTTGGAAGCTGGGTATGAGCGGAGAGTACCATGGATATAGAAGGCCCGACTAGCTATGGAAGAGTATTAGAAGAACTTATAGTTAGACTTAGAAACTTTTGTATTGTAACCTTGTAGTTTCATACTTCCTTTGTAACCATTGAATTCTATTGTATTATTAATGTCAAATGCTTGTGTTTGTTCTGATATGGAACCATCGTTGTGACATCTTTACCCTTGTCGGGTTGGGGTGTTACAATTATGGTATCAGAGAGACAGGCTGCGACTCGTAATACATTTACCCTTGACCTGTGAAGTTTGGACCACTAGGTTTCCACTGTAGGCGCTCATAAGATAACCTTTAAGTTTTGCTTTAGGATTTCCCTATAGGAACTTAAGTTCTGACCAGTGAGGAATGGGTAGACTCTAAGGCTTTTGGTTAAGTATCATTGCTTCCGCATCACTCTGATTCGTGCTTTGCTTTTGGTTAGATCCTGTAGATACCACTTTTTGAAAGTGAAGGCTGTGGAAAGGTTTCCAAACACTTGGGATGTGAATCTTAGTAACGTGTTTGAGAGATATTTATGTATGAATGTGTTTAGCATGCGGAATCTACTACAACACACTTAAAAGAACACAAGGTGGTGAGTTATGTAAACGTGAGTATGCAATTAACAAGGAACACAACTTTGGTTAACACAAAACGATTCAATATTATTGATGAAATAATACGGATGATCTAAATATCACCGGGATTACAAAGTAATCTTGAATCTAAGATTGTAAAAGGATTTGTGAATTTAGTAACTAAGTTACTTGAGAGATGGTTCGGTTTTGGTTAATAGTTGAAGAGATGCATGCATGAAGTGTGACTGAGGGAACCTTTTATAAGATAAGGAACCCTTATTACAAGTTGTCAAGTGGTTTAATATAATAAGATACTTTGACTATTCTAGCCTACAATTAAATACAACTACCAATGTACAACTCTGCAATATTCTTCTGTACACCACAGAAGACTAAACTACTTCTACATAACGTATAACAATGTACAAAGACTAATAATTCAACTAAATATCTATTACAAAATATCTAATCAACTTGACATATAGCTTGGCAGGCCCTTTGTCAACTAGCAGTACCTTCTACCCAGAAGGTACTGTTAGTACATCTTCATACTCTTCAAAATCAACTAGCAGGCTCTTTGACATCTTTGGCAGGCTCTTTTACTTGAACATTTTATTCCCAACAATCCTCCCCTAAACTTGTTATTTCCATTAAAATACACAAGTTTCTGATGAATAAAATTCATACCTTAAGGATTTGAGGGAACTCTTCCAAAAACCTTCACTCTCTGTTCTTCCTTTTTCTTTCACATTGCTCAAATATGCTCCTCAGCAAACTTTGAACAATTTCTGAATTCTCTTCATCTTTGTCACATCTTAGTCTCTTGGAGATCATAGTTTTAAGCACTTCATAACTAAGTGGATACTCTTTCTCAGCCAACATGAAGAGTTCAATCCCACTTGATGTGTAAAGATGATGAATACTGCTAAGGCTTAGAAATTCCCATGTTGTTGAAGGATCATAATAGGGAAATTTCCAATGAACATCTTTGGGATCAGGATCAAACATCCTATTGAATTCTACCCATAATTCCTGTTCCTTAACATCAGTACTAGAAGTTGTGTCTAGCCTAATCTGCACTAGATTCCACAATTCTTCCAAGTCTGCTCTGTCACATGCTCTAACTAAATTTTCAAAATTCTTAAAGATAGCAGACTGACCCCCAACCCTTATTATTTTCCATGACTTTCCTAATCTATCATGGTTGATCTCCCAATCAATAATAGGGCGTCTACAGCTAATTGGATCAGCATGTATGATAGTTGGTAAAGTAATTAACATCTTACTTACTTGCTCTGTGTCCAATTTTGCTACTTCTTTCTTCTGAGCATCTTTCTTCTTTATTGAGGGCTTTGCATCAGATGGAACTTTGTAGTAAAGACTTTTGTAGGCTTGAAGATACAAGTAGTAGATTTCATCATTAGATTTCTTCTTCAGTTGATAATCAGTCCAATTTGCTTGACCTTTTAGAAATTTCTTCATGAAAGTCACTTGATCTTTCCATGATTTGCCCACCTTAAAACCTCTTTTCTCACTTTCTTTCATCTTTTCAAAAATGTCAGCCAGAGCTGCTTCTTTATACTTCTTGTTGATAAAAGATTCAAGTTCTGCTGTCTTCTCATCAGAATTGAGATTCTTGTCATTTACTATCATTGAAGCTTGGCCTTTCACAATCGGATCATTAGCAATAATCCATTGCATTTGTGCATCAAATGTTTCTTGAGCAATTTGAGTATCAAGAAGAGACTGAGCATCTTTTTGCTCTTTCATCTCTGTTAGCAGTCATGAAGCTTCAAGTGCTTTCAGTTCTTCTTCATGAATTCTTTTGGCCTCTTCTTCATCTCTAGCTATCTGTGCTTGCTCTGATTTCTTTAACTTTTTGGGCTTTGGCTCATCTTCAACCATAATGCTCTTGCCCTTATCCTTTGGAGTTGGTTCTTGGGATGGAGCAGTTGATTGCTCATCAGCAATAAATAACCTCCCTTGAACAAACAAATCTCCTTGAGGCTCTAAGTCCCTCTTTCTTTTGTACACTTTCTCAGCAGACCCTTTGTACTCCATTGCCAATAGCCTCTCAATCCTAGCAGGCTCTTGTTCTGGCCTAGCAGGCTCTTGCCCTGTACCAGCAGGCTCTTCATCATAAACTTGAGTTCCTTCATGGAATTCAAATTGAGCCTCCTCTTCATCTTCAGAAGTAACCATCCTCCCCTTTTTGGAAGAGTGACCTAACCTATCAGCATCTGATTTTGAAGAACCAGATAAAACAACCTTTGCAGATCTTTTACCCTTTAGCTTCTTCACTTCACCCTCCAATTTCTTTACCCTCTTGACTAATTTGATGTTGATCTCAGAAAATTTCTTGCTTTGTCTTTTAAGAGCATCTTCTAAGAACTTCACCTTGTCTTTTAGTTCTTGCATTGTCTGAGGTGATTGAGTTGGTCTTAAATGATGTGATGATGTTGGTGGTGTTGCTGATGGTACTGGAGATGGTATTGGTGATGTTTGATGTGATGGTGAGATGTAACCAGTTGAAGAACTAGATGATGGTGATTCTGCTGATGGTGTTGGTTCTTCTAGATGTTGTGGTAACATTTCATCAAATAGTGGTATTTCCTCCCCTCTGAAACCAATTCTCATGTTTGAAAATACTTTGTGAGAAAGTTTTGGTGTTTCATAAAGTGTGTCTGTGGGAAGTAACAAATGTTTTGATTTTGCAATGATGCATGCAATAAATCTTGGATACATCAAAAACTTTGTTTCACTATTCACATTTTTAGTCAATCCTTCAAAAATATGTTTGGAAAAATTGTATTTTCTGTTTGTAGCCAAGCAGATGAGAGCAGAAGCCATGTTTCCACTAAATTGCTCCCAAGAGGTTTTCTTCTGGCTCAAACAATGAAGGATTGTGTGAATCAAAAATCTCCATTGTGGAGTAAGATGCTTCTTTAGAAAAGTGAGTTTTGTAGAAGTAGCATGATACCCCATTCTTTCTAAATTTTCAAAAATTTCAGTATCTAGCAACTGACTAATACCATCAGAATCATCTAAATGAAGATGTCTTCTTATGGATGACTCAGTAAGAGTCATATGTTTGCCATCCACTTTGGCCTTAATCCTTTGTTCCCCATTTTCAGAAGTTTTAATTTTAGCAGATTGCCAAAATTGTAAAATTTGAGATTCATAAATAGTGGGATTGACTAGTAAAGCAAACCTGATGTAGGAGTTATTTAAAAAGTCCACTACTTGATGAAATGAGGCATTATCCTCTGACTTTTCCAAAAAGGCTAATTGATTGTGACGTTGGACAAAGTTTAGAACAACTGTGGTATCCATAATGAAAATTTTGAATATGATGGTGGGATTTGTTGGTAGTACTGGTAGAAGATGAAAGGTGTATGTGAATTATGATAAGGACTGATGAAAGATGATTTGTGAGAATTACTTTTAACCGACAATAAGAAAGATTATAATAAGTAAATGAAAAGGCGGTTAAAAAGATCTTTTATATGTGAAATATAATATAATATAATCATCAGTAATTTACATAACTACCCCAACGGCTAATTTTAACTACCAGGCCCAACGGCTAAAACTTTTTCTGACAGGCTCAACGGCTATCTAGCAGTACCAATTTTTGAACTACCAGTACCTTTGAAAGTTTTATAAAAATCCCTTATAGTTTTTAGCAAACTACCAGCTATCAACGGATTTGAGTTGTCTTTACCAAAAGCCGTTTGCTTAAGGACTAGCTAACTATTTACAATTAAGTATGGTTAGTTAACAACCATATAGTTTTTGGTAAACTATCAACCATCAACGGATTTGATTTGTCTTTACCAAAAGCCGTTTGCTTATGGACTAGCCAGCTCTTAAGTTTGTAAAAACTTGGTGAACTGAATACCAAAAGCCATATTGGCCTAAAGATGGTGCAATTTCCTTGGATGGAGGAAATTAAAAAGGCAATGATGCTGTGTATCTTGGATGATTGGTTCAACAAGTGAAATCATCTAATAGCATGCCTTTGAGTTGAAACTTTTCTTAGTTTGATCTAGATAGAACTTTCTCCTTTAGAAATGCTTCATCCCTTCTAGATATGTGATCTAATTCTCTCTTTTTCAACTTTTGCATCATCTTGTATGCTCTTGTCTTTTTCCTTCATAAGTTGGTTTTTCTTCCATTTTGGGCTATTATTTCCTCCCCTGAGATTGATATAACTTTTGTTTCCCCTTTTTGTTTGAAAGATCTCTTGTTTTGTTATCAACCTGAAATGTGTTAGTTGCAAACTAAAAGAACAGAGTGCAAAGCACTTGATCTATAACATTTTAAGCATTTAAGCATCAATATGAACAAAACATAGCAAATTTTATACTAGCAGGACCAATTATGAACTGACAGTACCAATTGACTAACTAGCAGTACCATGTTTAAGAGCCAATACCAGTTAATTTTATATACAAAAACACATGTTTTTCAAAGATTTATCATTCCAATACCTCCTACAAGATATTTGAATCTACCTAAATCAAAAGCTTTGGTGAGAAGGTCTGCATAATTCTTTTCAGAATCAATTTTAACAACTTGAATTAACCTTTTCTCATTGCAATCCCTTATGAAATGGTGTCTGATTTCAATGTGTTTTGTTTTTGAGTGTTGAACTGGGTTTTTAATGATACATATAGTACTGCTATTGTCAATATAAATAATGGTGTTAAGAAAATTGTACCCATAGTCAAGCATTTGATTTTGGATCCAAAGAACTTGCCCACAACAACTTGCACCAGCAACATATTCTGCTTCAGTTGTAGAGTTTGCCACCATTGTTTGTTTCTTGCATTGCCAAGAGATGAGTCTGCAACCAAGAAATTGACATCCACCAGTTGTGGATTTTCTGTCTAGAGTTGCACCAGCATAGTCACTATTCGAATAAGCCACCAATTCAAAAGATGATTCCCTTAGATACCAAAGACCCAACCTAGGTTGACCCTTGAGATATCTAAAGATTCTTTTGACTGCTGTGAGATGAGAGATTTTGGGATGTATTTGAAACCTTGCACATACACATACTGAGAACATGATATCTGGTCTTGATGATGTAAGGTACATCAAAGACCCAATCATTGATCTATAATTATGCAAATCCATATCTTCTCCTTCAGCATCCTTGAGTAGCCCTTTATCTGGATCCATTGGTGTACTTGCAACCTTAGAATCAGCAAACTGAAATTTCCTTAGGATCTCTGCTACATACTTATCTTGGCTGATAAATATGCCTTCTTTAGATTGTTTCACTTGGAGACCCAAAAAGAAAGTAAGTTCCCCCATGGAACTCATTTCAAACTTACTATGCATAAGTTTTTCAAATTCTACACACAAGTCTTGGTTTGTTGATCCAAAGATTATGTCATCAACATAAATCTGCACTAGCAAGATGTCTTTCTTTGTTCTTTTGATGAACAAAGTTGGATCAATCCTGCCTCTTTGGAATCCACTTTCTAGTAGAAAACAAGCCAATGTTTCATACCATGCCCTAGGAGCTTGGTGTAGGCCATAAAGAGCCTTGGTAACCTTATAACCTTGTCTGGATACTCTGCATCAATGAAGCCTGGAGGTTGAGAGACATATACTGGTTCTTCAATTTCACCATATAAAAATGCACTCTTAACATCCATTTGATAGACAGTGAAGCCTATGAATGAAGCATAGGCCAAGAAAAGCCTAATTGCTTCAAGTCTTGCAACTGGAGCAAACACTTCTTCATAATCTACCCCTTCTTCTTGAGTATATCCTTGAGCTACCAATCTTGCTTTATTTCTGATCACTATACCCCTTTCATCTTTCTTGTTTCTGAACACCCATTTGGTTCCAATTGCCCTGTGACCTTTGGGCAAATCAACCAATATCCAAACCTTCTGAATCTTGAATTGGAGAAGCTCTTCTTGCATTGCTTCCACCCAACTTGCATCATCTAAAGCTTTGTTTATGTTTTTGGGTTCAGCCTGAGATAGAAAACATGAAAACAGGCATATATTGGAAATATCATGATTCTTTTCTTCATAAATAGAGGAGATAAACCCTTCTTCATCTGAAGACAAGACTTGAGATAAACCAACTTGAGATCTTGTTCTAACACCAGAATTTATGCTACCAATCACATCATCAGTTGAGTGATCTTTGAGAATTCTAGTGTTGGGTGTTTTAGGAACTTCATAGGTAGATGGAAGATTGCTAATCCCCACCTCTTCTGGTAAAGAATCATCTATTTGAACATTCAATGGCTCAGCAGTATCAATACTTGAACTAGCAGGACCATCTGATGAACTAGCAGTACCATTGTCATTTGCACTACTTTCTTGATTCTCTTGATTCTGAGTTCCATGATCATCTTCATTGCCTTCATTTGTTGTCTTTGAAGGTCCTTCTTGATTTGAAGATAGATCCAAATCTTTCCAAATTGGCATCCAGATGTAATCTTGATCTTTAGGAGTTTCAACATTATCTTCAAAACCTGCATCATCATTAGTATTTGTACCTGTAACAGGCACACAATTCATAGATTCTGAAAGCCTATCAATATCAAACATCCAATCTGGTCCAATTCCTTTCACATTTGTTAGTTTCTCTTGAAACTCTATGTGAAGATTTTCTTCCACTAGCCTAGTGCAAGTGTTAAACACTCTATAGGCCTTACTCTGCAAAGAATACCCTATCAAATAGCCTACATCTGCTTTTCCATCAAACTTGCCTAAATGATCTTTGGTATTTAGAATAGTGACATGACAACCAAAAGGTCTCATAAAACTCAAAGATGGTGTTCTACCAAAGAAAAGTTCATAAGGTGTCTTTCTATGTGGCTTTGTCACAAGAACCCTGTTTTGTACATAACAGGCAGTACCAACTGCTTCAGCCCAAAATGAAATAGGCAACTTAGAGTCTACTAACATAGTTCTAGCAGCCTCTATAAGTGTTCTATTCTTTCTTTCTGCTACTCCATTTTGCTGTGGGGTTCTAGCTACACTAAATTCCCTTTTTATGCCTTTTTCCTTGCAAAAGTCATCCATAACCCTATTCTTGAACTCTGTCCCATTGTCACATCTGATGACTTTGACTTTCTTATCAGATTGGTTTTCTACCTTAGTGATATAAGTTTTAAGAATCTCACTAGTCTCATGTTTAGATCTTAAAAAGAAAACCCAAGAGAATCTGCTATAATCATCAGTAACAACAAGACAATATCTTTTACCATTCAAGCTACATACATTAGTAGGACCAAAGAGATCCATATGAAGCATATGTAAAGCCTGAGAAATAGAGTTTTGGGTCTTGGGCTTACAAGAAGCTCTATGTTGTTTGCCTTTTAGACAATCAACACAGGTTTGGTCATTTTGGAAAATCTTTTTGGGTAAACCTCTTACCAAATCATATTTTGCAATAGTGTTGATTGTTTTAAAGTTTACATGACCAAGCCTTCTATGCCAAAGCATAGATTCATCCAATGAGGCTTTTGCTACCAAACAAGTTAGACTCTCCTTAGGATCAATGTTCTTTAAATTAACACTGTACATATTGTTCCTTTTTGGGATTTTAAGAAGGATCTGACTCTCATTAGGCATTTTAAAATCAGAAGAAAGAACCATACATTCATTGTCAGTAAATAGAACATTGTTCTTTTTGTCACACATTTGTGAGACACTAAAGAGATTAAACTGAAGTTCTTTCACAAAATACACATTTTCAAAATCTAGTTTACTGGTTTTAATAGTACCTTTACCAGTGATCTTTCCTTTTATTCCTCCCCCAAAGGTAACATATCCTCCATCAAATGTTTTGAAGTCTGAGAGGAATGACATGTTGCCTGTCATGTGCCTTGAACATCCACTATCTACATATCCTTGATCTCCAATATCAGATGAATGTTCCTGCACATGAATAAACATATTAGTTTCCTTGGGGTACCCAAGCCATGACAGACTTGGGTTTGCCTCTTGCATCAATGAAATCAAACCTTTTCAGGGTTGTTGATGCACCTTTTGATTGGATTGGTTTCCAAATCCAACATGCTGAGGACTTAACAGCACTTTCCCTTTTAATCCATTGTGTGGTCTTTGGTCTATTAGAACCAATTTTGGCAATACCAATTTTGGCAGTACCATTTGGTCTAGCAGGACCTTTTGGTTTAGCAGGACCTTTGGTTTTTGGTTTCCAGATTTGTGTTTTGACCACAGATTTCTTTTTAATAGGACTATTCACAACTTTTGGTACATATTTGAAAGTGTTTCTTGTACCCTTATCTGTTGGTTTTGTAATAACAGGCTTATTTTGTCTAACAGTATCTTTAACTTTTGTGGTGTTAGACTTAACAAAACTTTTTCTGGGGTGAGTAACATTTGTTTTAGACTTTGTTTTACTCCCAGAAACCCATTTATTACAATAAGCATGAAGATGATTAAAGCTACCACAATAATAACAAGCCTTATTGTACATGACAAAGTCATCACCTAGTTGTTGTGACTTAAGGTTGTTCCAATTTCTTTGGCTTCCCCTAGGTTTGTTATTACATTTTTCACAACTTTCAACTGTTTTCAAAACAGCTTTAGGCTTAGCCTTAATTTCTACTTTCTTAGGACTGATTGGTCCTACTTTGATTCCTTTGATAGTAACAGTCTCATCTTCATCATCATCAGATACCCAATCTTCAATAATTAAAATATCTGGTTTCTTATCAGTGAGCACCTTAGAGAGTGAGGCATTCTTAGAATTCTCAGAAGGTTCACTCTTCTCTACAGGTTTAGCCAATGGTTTGTTAATGATTTCATGTAGACCTGACTCAGCTAGATCTGATCCTGGAGGACAAGGATTTCCTCTATAAGGAGGTGCACATTTATTGTATCCTATCCCTGATTTGATTCTTTTATTCATCTGATTCTCAACTATGCTTCTAGTGCATTTAGAAGCAATTTCCAATTTAGTAACAGTCAGTTGAATATTATCTCTAGCCAATGTCACTTTAGTACACTCAGTCCTTAACATTTCTATTTCTGAATCTTTCAAAAATATTTGTCTATTAAGAGCAGCTTTTGCATCAGAAAAGGTAAGTTCATTTTCTCTATAATGAATGATTTGTTTTTCAAGCTTGGCCATACCACACTTATAATCAACTAAGGTTTGATGGGTTTTTCTATGTTCTAATGTCAAAGCATCATAAGATTTTCTTATAACTTCTAATTCTTTAAGAAATTCACAATTATTAGAACATTTGATAGTTTGTACCTCAGGAGTGGAGAATGCCATCAAAGCCAATTCATCTGAAGTTGACTCATCTTCACCCATGAAACTCCAATCAAAACCCATGCCATCAATAGCAACCATTGCTTTAGGCTCAGCAACTTCTACTGCATTACTCTTGCTTTCAAAGCTTCCTCTCTTCTCAAAGCTTCCTTTATTCCTCTGCTCAAACCCTCTACCCTTGTCATCCTGCTTCTTAGGTCTTCTACACTCTCTAGAATAGTGACCCTTCATGTGGCAGTTGTAACACTCCACTTTTGACCTATCATACCCAGCAGGCTCATTTCCATTTATCATTATCTTCTTACCAGTCCTCATCAACAACTTCTTAGCCCTGATGCTCAGAAGTGAAAGTTGCCACTTAATGTCCATTTCTTCAAGATCATCTTCATGAATCTCTTGAAGATCTTCAAAAGTTAATATGGACCCATTGTGTTGAGATGTAAGAAAAGCACACCCAATTGTTTCATCTAAAATGGTTTTGGTACTGCTGGAAGTACTAGCAGTACCAAAGTTTGTGTTGGCAGTACCTTCTTCTCTGCCATCTTTTTCTTCATCAACAACCTTTGAGATGCTTGGAGATGAAACAAAAGCCATATTTCCTGAGCTTGACCCAGTAGTCTTCTTTACTTCATGCTCTACTATTTTGAAATTGTTGTAGAGATCATTAAGACTCATCTGATCAATATCTGGCTTGTTTTTCCAGACAATAACATGCATGGACCATTCTGTGGGTAAACTCCTAAGAAATTTGAAGTTTAGGTCTTCTTGAGTTATCATCACTTCATGGATGGCTAACTGGCTTGAAAGCTTCTGAAGTCTATTGAACATACTGTCCAAAGACTCATTGGTTGTGGCTGTAAAGTTCTCAAATTGTTGTTTGAGAAGTGTTTTCTGTGTTTTCTTGGTAGCAGCATTACCACCAAATCTAGCCACAATAGCTTCAAAAAGGGTTTTAGCATCTTTGTATTTGTTAAAGATCAAAAGCTGATCATTTGGAATAGTCATCAGTAACATACTCCTGGCTTTTAGATCATTTCGCTTCTGAATTCTTTCATCTGCATTTGATGGGTGTTCTTGTATTTGTGTTACAAGAGCATCATTTACTGTTGTAGTGGTGATTGAGGGTTTAAATGAGTTGCCTCCTTCAATGATCTCCCAAAGTGCATAGTCTTGCACTTGAAAGTATTGTTCTACCCTTAGTCGCCACATTTCAAACTCATTTTGCTTGAGTAATGGAAGTTTAGCTGCAACATTTGTTTGAATATGTTCAACATCCATTGTTCTTTTAAATTAGTAAATATCAAGCCTAGCTCTGATACCACTTGTGGAAAGGTTTCCAAACACTTGGGATGTGAATCTTAGTAACGTGTTTGAGAGATATTTATGTATGAATGTGTTTAGCATGCGGAATCTACTACAACACACTTAAAAGAACACAAGGTGGTGAGTTATGTAAACTTGAGTATGCAATTAACAAGGAACACAACTTTGGTTAACACAAAATGATTCAATGTTATTGATGAAATAATACGGATGATCTAAATATCACCGGGATTACAAAGTAATCTTGAATCTAAGATTGTAAAAGGATTTGTGAATTTAGTAACTAAGTTACTTGAGAGATGGTTCGGTTTTGGTTAATAGTTGAAGAGATGCATGCATGAAGTGTGACTGAGGGAACCTTTTATAAGATAAGGAACCCTTATTACAAGTTGTCAAGTGGTTTAATATAATAAGATACTTTGACTATTCTAGCCTACAATTAAATACAACTACCAATGTACAACTCTGCAATATTCTTCTGTACACCACAGAAGACTAAACTACTTCTACATAACGTATAACAATGTACAAAGACTAATAATTCAACTAAATATCTATTACAAAATATCTAATCAACTTGACATATAGCTTGGCAGGCCCTTTGTCAACTAGCAGTACCTTCTACCCAGAAGGTACTGTTAGTACATCTTCATACTCTTCAAAATCAACTAGCAGGCTCTTTGACATCTTTGGCAGGCTCTTTGACTTGAACATTTTATTCCCAACAAAGGCTTATGCTCTGCACCACCTAAGATCTGAAACCCAATTAAATCTTGTAATAATTGGAAATTACATAGAATTTGCCTAACACTATTTGAACCTTATTTTGAGATTCCGATTCCGAACTCTGATTCTTTTGTTAATCATTTTGATACCTCTTCGAACATTCTGAGAATCACCATGGCGATGAAGTACTTGACACATTTTGTTATTTGTCTTTTGCTTTGATAAACGTCTATAAATCTTCCGACACTATTTGATTTCGTTTCACCCATCTCTGTCCCTATGAGAAGCCTTGTGGTTGTGACCATGAGCATAAGAATGTTTTCCCTCATTTTTGAATGATAAAAATTTGATTCGTGATCCGTCTTTCCTTGGTTAGTTAAACTTCGATTCTATTCTGATAAGAAGTTGGTTGACTGAGCATTCCAATATTGGCAACTACCCTTCTATGTCTCACCTTTGGCGTTTGAAACAATTTTGAACTCCCTACTACAATTACCTATTATTAAACCTTGGCTATCACTATTATTTTCCCTGCCGGACCTGGAGTTGACAACAACGACAGCTACCCTGAAGAGTGAAGACATTAGCGATGCAGAAGAAGAAATTCTAGTCAAGATGGCGAGCCTGGAGCTGATGAAGACATGCAGTCTCACTTTCCTATTCATCTTGGTTGTACTAAGATGAATTGAGAGCGGAAGCAGACTGTATGATGAAGAGATTTAAAGATCGTGCCAGAAATCCACGTTACTCCATCACAGTGTCAAGAAGAATTGCCGAAGGCTTGAGGGACCAGACTCAAGTTTATCACCCCCTTCTCAGCGTATGATCAGATGGACAAGCGTAGACAGACTACTCGGACTTGGAGGAGATTTTGAAATCATGTATTTGAGTGGACGATTTTGGTTGGATGAGTTGCTTTCGTGAAGGACGAGGTTATTGATGGCGTGTTCACTTCTGCGTAACCCACTTAAGCTTCCGTTACCTGATGATAAGATCTTTCGAATGATTCGGGTCCTCCGTTAGTATTTCCGTTTGGTGTTCTTTCTGCGTATGTTGGATGACGATTTTGTATGAAAATTTTGAGGTATTGTGAAAGACCTGACGCTCTGGACGACGTACTTCTTTGATGCTTATTAATTCCGTTACGTTATTTGTACGATCTGTATCCCTGATTTTTGAATTTTAGTGATGACCGAGTTGGACCAACCCTAGGGTGTAGAATGGACTGTTAGGTGGTTGATAGATGCTTATTCACGACTCGAGATAAAGTATGATCATCATGAAGGCATATTTATGTGGTGCTAGTATTATGACGCCTGATCAACGTGATAATACTTACACCATATAACGTGCCCTCATTGTAGCCATAGGATATCTTGAGGAGTACCTAAGAAGTTTAGAATTTGATCTCCGTTGGAGTATCCGTGATTAGTAAGACTTTAGGTTCATTCTACCTATGCGTATACTCTGCCTTTGTTCATTAGATACCTGGATGAGTTTGGACTCTCGTTTTTCATTCTGTTGACTACGGTTATAAATCTAGAACCCTTGTAGAGCTCTCTACTGTTGATACAGTTAATTTGATCTGAAATCTTGTCCGTATTTCCATATGAGCTTCCCTTTTTGGAAGAACCTCCCCGGGCGTGAGAATGTTTGTAACGATCTTTTGCGATTTGCTACGACTCCGTCTAACCTTGCGACTTCAATTATCGAGGACGAAAATTCCTTTTTAAGAGGGGAAGAATTGTAAAACCCCGAAATTTAACATAATATGAAATGACAAAAATACCCTCTGAATTTGAAATTTAAGAACTTATGAAATCACATTGGTAACATTATGTGTATCTTAACCAAAGTTATATGTAAATAAAACATTACATTATGAATAATATGTAAAAAAAAAATATAAAAAAATCTCATACTTCTAGCTAAGCTAGTCGATTTCTACATGTACCTTATGACTTAGAAATTTCGGCCCAAAGAACTAGATCAAGAATAGATAACTAAAGATTGTCTAGCCCAAGTTAAACCCATCCATTCCCTAACTTGGCCCATCAAAACAATACTCGGTATTTCTTTTGTTATAACCGAACCCTACTCCCTCCTTCATTCTATTATACGTACAAAAAAAAGGGAAGAGAAAACCCTAACTCCTTCAAAGTGTCGGCTCTCCTATTCTTGCTGCTGCTGCTGTCGACCTCAACACAACCAAAGGAAGGCTTTGATCTTGTTCTTGTTCTAAGGTAACCTTGTTCTTGTCACATTTAATCAATTCGTGTCTTACAAACCCTAAATCGACCCTTTTTGTTCTTGTCTTACTGCTGCTGTACGAACCAAGGAAGGAAGAAGGATTCGTTCGTGTGGTGATTTGATTTCGTGTTATTCTTGTCATTCGTGTGATCTTCAAGGGCATTGTATCCTTCTCCTTGTTCAATCCTTTTCGTTATTGTTCTTGTTCTTGGTCAAATGGATGTCACATGAAATAATAAGATGATACATAAAATCATGAACTTGTAAACCCTAAAAGTTTATATGTATAAATCGGACCAGGAGTATATGTGATGGAATTATTCGATTTGATTATGTTAAGACCTGTATTAATCGACCTAAACATGTTATAACTCATCCATAATCGTTATGTGTTAAGAATTAATGATTGGAATGACAGAAAACCATAAAAGATTACATGATATGATAAGACTGCTACTGATCCAGGAAAAGATCCAACTTAAATCGAATGTAACTAAATGATGTGAACGTGTTTTTGGGTGTTTTAAGAGTCTAAAACTAAGTTCAATGAAATAGCTACCTGGGAAAATTAATTTTGTAATTTTTGGAGGCCTGGAAGGTTACTTTTTGATTTTTGTAAAATTATGTGTCTGATCGGATTTGTGTGTCTGGAAAATTAGTCCGGGTTTATGATTTTTAGTTTTCAAACCGTGTCGAGTTAGAAGGTGTCCTTTGAACTGAGATATATTCAATATGTCTAATAATAGCTGGAATTTTTATATATTTTTGTGAATTTATCTGAAGGGGTAAAAAGGTATGAACTTGTCGGGTGTCCCATCAGATACGATTTTGAAACATGTTGAGAACATGGATTTTTAATACGTACCTATACAACTTAATAAAATCTGGAAAAATTATCTAAAATAGTTAAGACATTGTGGAACGTGTGTGAATTTTTATAGATTTTATTTCGAAGTATTAACATGATTCATAAATTATTGGAAACGTGTTAAATTCGTAAGTGTAAAGGGCTGTTAAGGTTTAAAAGTTATTAAAGTGGTGTTATGTGTTATTTTCTAAAACTTAAGGGTTGATTGTCATTCTTTTAAAACTAAAGGACCTAACTTATGAAAAACCTGTAACTTGAATATATTTACACTTTATACCCTAATCTTATCATAATGACACTTTAACCCCTAAACTTGTGATAATTACATATTGAACCCTAAAAGTATGAAAACTACATTATGAACCCTAAAACTTATGTAAATGATATTATGAACCTTAACCTACTAAAGTGGTCATCTTAAATACTTATAAGTTGATAACGGGAATGTTGATAACTAAAGTTACTGAATCTGGAAAGTTACTTAAAATGGAAAGATAACTAAAAATGGTAATTTGAACTTGAACCCCTTTGTAATTCTCTTCTACTCCTTTAGGTGTGAAGAAGGAGAGGTCTTGATCCGTTCAGTGCTTTCCATTCTTGTTTTGTTTTGCATTCGTAATAAGGTACAGATATTCTGCCCTTCTTATAAGGTGCCTTCGTTCTCTTGAACTCTGATTTTGATTCGTTTAAGATTCCCTAAGCCATTGCTATGTTCCCTTGTATTGTGAACCTTAACTTGAACCTTTGCTTTGAACTCTTGTCTTGATCATTTGTTCTGAACCTTGCTTTGAACCCTGTTATGTTTCCTTGATACTTGACATGACCTGTTCACCCCTGGTAACCTGAATATTTAGGACCCTGGGATACTTGAAGGTTCATAGGATTTTATAACTACTTTTCTAAATTAAATATGAAAAGGTTTTGAAAACTACAATTAAAGACTTTCTTTATGAAAACTGTTTTTAAAGATCACTTTTATTAAAAACCATTTTAAAAGGATTACTTTTTAATAAATTGGCATGAACCTTATGGTATTTGACTTTTCTGATATTGACTTCCTGATAGTGAACCCCTGCATTGATCTCCTGTCTTGAATCCTGATATGAACCCTGATATGAAATCTTATATGAAACTTGATATAAAACCTGACACTTGATACCTGATACTTGACACCTGAGACTTGATACCTGACCTTGACCCACAGTTTGAGACTACGAGCCACCCACTAGGCATGAGGGTTTCATGTCCATGTCATTGATGCACCGGTGGCATGACTCTAGGGCAGGAGAGTGATGACCTGTCCCGTCCCTGACCTGTTACTAATTTACTTGTTACGTAGAGGAAGACCCTGTGGCCTACTTGGGGCGTATGGATGCATCCTAGACCTGACCTGATTTGTTTGTATTACTTGTATTATCTGGTGACTGACGAGTGTGTGCGATACACGTCTTTCACAATCCTGGGAGCCCGCGACTCCAACCCCTGGAGGTATCCCCTCACCCTGTACCTGGTATGCTGAGGTCACCCCTCCATACACCCTGATATGTGATTTGATATGATATGTACTGTTTCTGGGCTCGTGGTGGATTACTGTTTATGTTACCCTATGACTTGATACTGGACTTGACCTGTTTCGACTTGGGTTGGTGGTGGGTTATGGTTTCCTTTACACTGAGCCATTGTATCCATTTCTTGATAACCTTTTCCATTGTCCTTTCTACTCTTGTTACACCTTGTGCCATTTCATTATTTCACCATCCCTTATTACTGCTTTGTATCGTTATATCTGTTCACTGAGCTTTCGTAGCTCAGCCGCGTTTCTTTTTCCTGCGGCAGGTTTTAGTTTGGAAGCTGGGTACGAGCGGAGAGTACCATGGATATAGAAGGCCCGACTAGCTATGGAAGAGTATTAGAAGAACTTATAGTTAGACTTAGAAACTTTTGTATTGTAACCTTGTAGTTTCATACTTCCTTTGTAACCATTGAATTCTATTGTATTATTAATGTCAAATGCTTGTGTTTGTTCTGATATGGAACCATCATTGTGACATCTTTACCCTTGTCGGGTTGGGGTGTTACATCGACAGTGTTTCTCATTTACTCCTACGAATATGTCTTTAATGCACATACCTTGTAAAGCGACACTTATTTGAATGAAATTGTTATGGATTGTTTAAATGTGTATATTTATTTGAATGTGTATGTATCTGAATGTGTGCATGCTTATGTTAATTTGTTCATGAATTTCTATATGTTATTCAACTTGTACTTTTACAGATGGCAGCAGCAGTCGCACGCTGTCACGGTGGTGACGGTGTTGGTGACCCACCACCTCCCTCGCGCAGTCTTGAGAGCGGTTGCCATGGTAAGAATTTTCGGATTATTTTAAAAGAAACTTAAACTTGATCATTTGTATTTGGTTACTTGTTATTTATGACATGTTTTCACTCACTTCAATTTGTAGGATCACGACCCCGAAGGGGAAGGGGCAGGGGTAGGGGCAGTGGAGGGAGGGGCGGCGGCAAGACGGGTGTGCGTAAAGCCACCAAGAACGTAGCCCTCAAGAATGTCGTGCGTGATTTCGGCCTGCAGCTGATTGACTTTGACTTCAATGATCAGGGGACAATCACTCATGTCGGCGACAACGCTAAGTGGTTCAGTAACTACGTTGGTGAGCTGATTATGGAGTTCCCGTTGTGCTATGATTCCTGGCACACGATCGAAGAAGAAAAGAAGGCGCATATCTTTCCTCGACTCGGGGTCAGTTATTTTATTTTCCTTTTATATTGTTTTGTTATCGTGTTTATATATTTTAATGTGTATATTTATTTAAATTTGTTTATTTATTTATCTATATATATTAGTTAACAAATATCAAAAAATTAACAAATATCAAAAAATTAGTTAACAAATTTGTTTATTTATTTATCTGTATATATTAGTTAACAAATATATATATTAGCTAACATATTAAAAAAATTAACAAAAATAAAAAATTTGTTTATTTATTTAAATTTATTTTAGTTGTATTTGATTGCAGGAAATGTTTGTTCTGAGGACCCACATGCGTTTATCCCGGTGGGAGACCATCAGAGATGGTATCAACGATTATCTCGCAACTCGGTACAGGGACAACAAGCACGACATGAAGCGAGATTACTGGACTATACCAGGTGGGGCTGACAAGGTGGATGAGATACGAAGGTAAATTTTTTTATATTTGTTATTTTTTTTAATATGTTAGCAATTGATATATGTTAATTTTCTGTTTTTGTTATTATGTTAGAAACCCTCCTCCGAACATGGAGCCGTCTATGTGGGAGAAGCATATTCAGTTCTACCTCAATGAGAAGACCGCCAAAAGGGCCAAAGTCAATAAGGAAAATAGGAAGAAGAACAAGGTCACTAGCCGCCACGGATCTCGGTCGTTGACCGCATCTCGACACGAATACGTAAGACACATTATGATTATTTTACATATTGTTCATTATATATATGGTGTTTGATTTGTCGTTTTTAATTTGTTTCACCTTATATGCATGTGTGTGTGTGTGTATATATATATATATATATATATATATATATATACAGTTTCAGAGGAGTTAGAACCATCAGTACCCGTCCCTGATACAGAGCTTCCACGACCAACGTTGCAAGGACGGTGTATGGCTGCAGGACGAGACTCGTGTTCAATACGTAAGTACCGTTTTATTTTTATTTTATTTTTTTTGTTTTTTTACACGCACTTTAATGATTTATTGAAACATAATGTAGTAACCCGAGTAATATATTAATTTTATCATTTTTTTTTCAACTACACAGGAAGAGATGTGCGAACTGCGGGATCTGGGAGCTAACACACCTACTGGGATAGCCTACACAGAGGAAGAGATACTTGCCCGGGTTTTAAAGGGCAAGCAACGGGGTTATAAAAGCCGGTAGGGGTAGGGTGTTAGCAGGCAGTGGCAAGACAAAGTTACCCATGCCGCCTCCCGGTTCGTATAGTGGGCCCGAGATTGAGAGGATGATGGCCGGGAAAGAGAAGAAGATCAAAGAAGTTGAAGAAGATGCTAAGGCCACTAAGCGCCAACTCACTGCAATTATGAATGTGTTACAGACTAACCCCGAGCTGTGGGGCCAGTTGATGAGCCAGCTACCTTCCCAAACCGAGGTAGGCTCGGGTAGTGGGAGTGGCGGGGGCGAGGCAGGCTCGGGCAGTGGGAGTGGCGTCGGCGAGGCAGGCGGCTCGGGCAGTGGTGATCTCAAGCTCGAGGATGCTGGCGGTTCCGATGATGAAGAGGGGCAGTAAGGTATATATGTATGGGTTATTTTGTACACTTTAACATTTTCTCCATCCGTATGCTTGATCCTCATCCGTATTTTGTACATTTTAACACTTTAACACCTTGAATTTGTCCATCCGTATGCTATTGACTCATCCATATGTTATTATTGTACACTTTAACATTTTGGAGACTTGAACATTGCGGATATAGAAACTTTTGTGGTATTGGCAGCTTGTAACAGCCGTTTTGTAGAATTTGTAACGTTTTAATGTATTTAAGGGTGTTTAGCAATTATATATAAGTGTATTAGCCGTTATAACTTGTTTTGGGATATTGACATGCTGGTATTGGTGGTGTACAGGTTTGGATTGTGTACAGGTTGTGTAGATTTTTTCGGGAAAAATTTCTGAAAAAAATCTCAAAAACTGCTGTTGTGCAGCAGCATCAGTTTATTGTGCCGATGACATGTCGCCGGCAAAAAATCAACATATTTATTTGATATATTTTTGTAACGACGACATGGCGTCGGTACAATACTGGAACAGTTTTGCTTAACAACTTTGGTACCAACGCTATGTCGTCGGTACCAAAGTTTGACTTTTGTTAATCACGTAGTTAATTATCAAAAACCTACCGACGACATGGCGTCGGTACAATACTTGTCGGATCCCAACAGTAAGTCCCGACGGGGCATTCTCGACTATCACCGGACGACAACGTTTCGTCGGCATCTACTACGTGCCGACGTCATGTCGCCGGCACGACGCTTTTTTGGTCATTGGGAAACGTCCTGATTGTACTAGTGACAAATTGTAACACAATATATAAAAAGATATAGACAAGAGTTATTCATGCAGGACGCGAAAGGGATTTTGATACACCCTAATCCAAAAGTTGATAGACGAGGCGCACCTCAAAGGAATAAAACTCTGACAATAGAAAGGTCTTAAAAACACTCGGTTTATTTAATTGATCAAGATAAAATTACAATGAAAGACGCCCTATATTTATAAGTAGGGGTGGAAACAAGCCCGAACCTGCCAGAGCTCGAGCTCACTCGTTTATATTCTAGAGCTCGAGCTTGAGCTCGAGCTCGGCTCGTGGTATGATATATAAAGCTCGAGCTCGGTTCGTTTGTGATGTGCCTATAAAAAAACTAGTTGGCTTCTTGAGCTTACGTGTTCAAGCTCGTTTATTTAGAGCTCATTTATTTTTTTTGAGCTCGTTAATGAGCTCGTTAGTATACATATAAAAAATGTACTAAAGCTCGTTTAGGCTCGCGAGCCTAGTCGAGTTTTGTATATAAAGCTCGGGATCGGGCTCGTTTTTTGTCTCAAGACTCCTAATAAATCTAGACAAATCAATTCCAAACTGAACCATAAACAAAAGTCAATGCACATTAATAATTTTAGCAGTTAGGTAGAACATAGATGCCAATCAAAATAAACAAGTATCCAGGAAATTATTGTTATTAATGTTCCACCTAGATGCCAAACATTTGTTTTTCTTACAACAAAAGAACGAACCAAACATCCCTCTTATGGTCTTTATTTTGTTTTCCTCATAATTCCTGTCACTTGAAAAGAACTCAACCTCGAGTTCTCATGTGTAGTTACCTCACAAATCTTCATCTAACGAGGTTTCAGCCATAGCCTTCAACTCCGCATTAACTCGAGTGCCCTCTTCATATTTTTTCAAACGTGGACCACACTCCCAATGATCTACAAATGATACTAAATTTCGGAATAATTCCCCCTCATCATTATCCCTCTCTTAAAAAGAACTAGTCCTCGACTTCTCATGATAGATAGGTTGAGTTGATGAGGCTTGAAAAACTTCAAATATCTTCAAATCATTAACCGGAACCCTTAAGTTCTCATCTACGCCATTAGAGAGAAATTTAGGTTTTTGATTTGAATATTCATGTTGATAACACGATTACAAACCTTTACATCCTCATTATCTATATAACCCATAACTTTTTCTACACGAGTCTTCAAAACACCAACTTTATTTGTTGTTTCCAACACTAAAGTTGAAACTTTGTTATCATGTATCTAACAAATTTGAAGGTCTTTGATTTTCTCAACATTCTCTTCAACAACTTCAGTGTTCAAAATCTTTTCTTCAACCTTTACCTCGAGCTTTGGTAATTGTGGTTTTACTTCGGGTGGAACCATAACAATTCGCATTCCATCCTATGAGAAAAAGGTAGAGATTTTGTTGAAGATCATACTTGCCTTTAACCTCACAATGCAAGGGTTTCCCAAACAAAATATGACTTTCACCAATATTGTCCACAACACAATGTACTTTCACTTTATAGAATTTTCTAATGGACACCAGAACCCTACAAACTTGGTAACCTTCAATTGGACAAATACTCCATTGGTAATTTTAAAAAGTCTACCAATTTTCTTGAAACCAAATTATTTAATCTAAAACCATCTATAATTAAAGAACATGTCAAATTATTAATTAAGATATTCGAACAGATTAACTTGGTTGTAGACATCCGACACTTCTTCTTTCTCTCCTCCCATTCATCCACCCACCTATTGTTGAAAGGGGATTGGTAGCACCTACGATTGTCAATAGATCCACCTATGGTTGGACGAATTCTTGAACCTAAATAATTTCTTCCCTCTCGATTCTTATGGATCAATGCCACACCTACGATCACGGAACGTAATTCTTCTTGCATAGTGTAACTCATGTCAAGTTCTTTCATAGATTTGGTTAAACTATGATCCATGTACTCTTCGGACCATACCCTGCTAACAAGCTTTAGATGCCAACTTACGTAGGACGCATAAGCGAATTATGATAAACCTTAACCCAAGGGTTGATAGACGAGGCGTACCTCAAAGGAATAAAACCCTAACAAGATAAAACTCTTCAAACCACTCGGTTTATTTAATTGATCAAAGATAAAATTACGATGAAAGATGCCTTATATTTATAGGAAAAAAATAGATTGGGGAGAAAGTTATCTTTCTTCCATAGACTCCTAACAAAACTAGGAAAACAAATTACAAACCTAACCCTAAAAAAAAGTCAAGGCACATTAACACTATTGGAATCTAGGTAGAACATAGATGCTAATCAAAATAAATATCTATCCAGGGAGTTATTGGCATCAATGTTCCAACTAGATGCCAAACAATAGTTTTTCCTCCAATAAAAGAATGAACCATATACCCCTCTTACGTTTTTTACTTTGTTTTCCTCATCATTCCCTCTCACTTGAAAAGAACTCGACCCCAAGTTCTCATGTGTAGCTGCTTCATCTACCTCATAATTCTTCATCCAACGAACGCTTGTCAGCTATAACCTTCAACTGCACATTAACACAAGTGCTCTCTCCATATTTTTTTAACACATTTACCACACTCCCAATGATTTTTAAATGTCGAAAAAGTAATAATTTTTACCCAAAACTACATTAAGTGAAAACATGTTAGGTCACTATAATGTTCTAAACACACAAGTATTTAGAGAGATAAAGTATAGAGAGAGAGAGATACGGTATGGAACTCTTATGTAA
The DNA here is from genome assembly GCA_021014915.2 of Artemisia tridentata subsp. tridentata. Taxonomy (NCBI): domain Eukaryota; kingdom Viridiplantae; phylum Streptophyta; class Magnoliopsida; order Asterales; family Asteraceae; genus Artemisia; species Artemisia tridentata. The sequence continues at coordinate 144,671,797 of CP139505.1, read as the reverse complement.
ATAATGAGAAAAGTGTAAAATGCATAAAAGAACCAACACCCTCCTAAGAGGGTTTACAAGAGTATTTATAGGAGAGGATGCTAGGGCAACACCCCTAGTTCCTTCCTTTCATTCGTTTGAGACATATGCTAAGCCCATGGGCTTGCTATAGGCCATGGACTAATTACTAACTTACAAGCCTAATATAATTAACAACCTATTAAAATAAATAATGACCGGAACTTTAATAATGATTAAAAGTAATCCCAACAATCTCCCCCTAAGGGTTGGTCATTCAATTGTTGTAGGTTTCTTGACGTCTTCATTGCTTCTTTGGCTTGATTTCTTTTGTATCTTCGTTCTTTGTTCTTGTTCTTATGATGTTATGTCAGTTATGTCTTGTATTCATCAACGTCTTGTACTCTGTTGTCTTTACGTCTTTTTCAACATGCTCATACGTCTTTTGACTTTGATTCTTCATTCATGTAAGGTTCTCTTTTCATGTCATTGATCTTCATCTTTTAAACTTTGTAGATTTCTTTGACTTCGATACTGAATTGTCTTGAACTTTGCTTTACTTTTATTCGAGGGATAGTCTTCATGAGCAGAATTTTGAATCGTATTTTGAAAAAATACTTTTTGAAAATTCGTGAAATGAATCTGCTCAAGGTTTTAGAAAACACAACCAAGTATTATACTACTAAGGATGTTTAGAATTACTACATACATCACTTGATTATAAGATTGGACAACAACCTCGGAAACCTATTTAAGCATGGCGCTAATGGGTTTACCAAAATTTGAAATCCATTTGTAGGTTGTGTCAATCCGATTTAAAGATGTTGAATTCCAACGAGGACTGAAAACCGATGTTTCATTTTGAAATAACACACATGGAAACAACGGAAATTTAAAACTCTTTTTTCTGTTGAAAATTGTTTGAGAAACTCGGTGTCTCTCTTTGAGTTTTAAAAAATTTGAAGAAGAATATTTCCCTCAAGAGTTGAACCTCATGGGTTCTTTTTGAAGATTTGTTTTTTGTGATAAATGGAAATCTTCCAGTATTTGGGATGTCCAAGCAGAGTCATTCTTTTATTGCATCGAAAGTAATCTAGATTTTGAAAATTTGAAAGGTTTTGAATGACTTTGCTTTTGTCTCCACACTTGCTTTACCAATGTAAAATGAGAGTGTAAAGTTTGAAAAAACTTGTTTCTCATCATATGAATCCTTTTTCAAGTTTAGCCTTTTGACACATTTAGCCCTTTGACCTCTTTCATTTGAGTCGTAAGACCTCAAACACCACACGATAATATCTAGTTAATTTTGTACTTTGAAAAACACTCACGAGAGATTGGTGCAGCAGAGATGTAGGACCGATAATACTATTGATTTATGTGGTTCAGGGAGTTGGGGAAGCTCAAAGTAAAGAAAAGATATGATATTATTAATATGAATGAAAGGGAAGACGTGAGTGTTTTCTAGAGAGATAAAGGGAAAAAAACACACACCTTATTTTACAAGAGAGACATCCACCCCTCTTAGTTGCCACTAGGAGGGTATTTATACTACTTAACACTCTAAACTATTTCCTATTGACAAGACTAGTACTTGTGTTTGAGTAAATAATTACACTAGTGCAATTCTCGATTATGACATTACTTGTAAGGCTAACAATCTCTCCCCAAAGTGATGTCATAAGGGAATTGCTTACAACGTTCCCTACAAGTAAAATTAAATACAAAACATAAGCACAGCAGCTCCGAGAGTGGTCTTCAAACTTCATTACTTCTTTCAGCTTCCTGAATCTTCTCAGGTGCCATCTCTTTACTTGCAGAAGAACAATGTGAGCAAATATAATTGGGGATTAAATCTGTCTTTTCACTCTCCCCTAATTAGTGCTCTCCCCTAAACTGACAAACTTTCTAATGAATGCCCTAAATCTGAAGAAGTCTTTTGATGAGTAAATGCATACGGTATTTAGTCTTCTAACACGCAGCAAAAAATGTAGAACAGATTGTAGACTCGACCTTCTTCAAGATTGTCCATTCGAGGGAACAAAGTATCAACATCTTCATCTCACCAAATGCATCCAAGTTATCTTACATATGAAAAATCAGCCTGTAACGTGCACATGAAATGACAATACCAAAGTAACAAGTTGAAACACTGATCATCTTGAATTTTGTTGCCTGAAATTGGTGAAGGTTGATAAGGGAGAAGTACGTAGAAAAAATTGAGAGGATAAGGATATAGAATCAACCAATCTCTGACACAAATCGTTTCATAAATCATTAAACCCAATCACGTGAACTTGTTGTGCGTCCTTGATAAACACATTTCTCTCCCCTGATGGTTATGATTTTTTGGAATCAACATAATAATGTGTACGTGAAGCATTAACTGAAAGCACTTTATCATTAATCATATCAACCCATGAGAAGATGTCGATAAACCCAAGCTACTAACAATACCATTTAATAATGTCTAACTCTTTATCAACCCCCTGTATCAAAAACAACGGCTATCTTTAGTAACCACAAGTGAGGAAAACTCGATATGACGAACTTGAGATTGAAGTAAAATCCCTCAGACTTGTGACTTAAGATTGTACTATCCTGTGACTAAGAACGGTGTACCCTATACCCTTAACAGAAGTGTAATAAGCACAATTCCTCTTGACATATCCTCAACTGCGTGAGACACTGAGCACTACAATGTAACTTCCTTAAAGTGATAGCTACTTTGTGGGTATAGAGAGAAAGAATCACAAAAGTAACTAGATATCCAAGTCTTCGTCACCATTAACATATGCCCCAACAAGTCATCTTCGTGGGAGGGAAGAAAGAAAGAAGATGAAATAAGTATACGCATCCGTAAAATGTCACTTCAAGCTCAAATAAGTAATAAACAATTAATCCCCGTAGTCACATTTGATATGCATTGCAAACTTTAGCCTTGTATAACCTCGTGAAAATTTTTAATACCAAAGTACGACTCATTTTGCCAAATATTTTACCAACAATTACACAATGTGTTAAAAAATATGTTGGCAAATAGATACATTTCAGCCCAACAATTCTTGATAAACACCAGTCCAATTCAAACATTTCAGCCCAACACTATTCGTTTGTGATATATCAATTTGCAACCCAAATCAAAACTAGACAAATCCAGTCCAATCCAAACCATATACGGTTTATGATATAACCCTAATCCTACACTTCATTTGACATAACCTAAAACACATACATTGATAGATCCGCCTCCATTTCACCTCTCACCAAACTGCTTCTCCCCAACTCAGTTATCATCAATCTAAATATCATAAGTCACTCACAAACAACAAGCATATCTCATCTCAGATTCATCTTCCATCATAACCGAATCATTTATCATTACAAATCCAAATCGGCACAAACGTCACACGCAAAAACGTACGATGTGTCTTCGTTGTTGCTCCATTCGAATCAAGAAATCTTTAAGAAGTCTTCAAGATCCGAAAGATGGTCTCGGGTAGGTGTCCTTGGTTTGTTTTCGTATTTTTTTATGAATGAACGAAAGAAAAAGAAATAACATATTTGTTATTTTCTTTATCTTGTTTGTTTTTGGAAATTTAAAATGAAGCATAAGCTTCAAATTAAGGTCAGTGATGATTGATAGTTCGTGTGTTTGACCTCCAGGTCTTGATGTTTCATTGAGTACCACGAACGAATCTGAGATTTTTAGATGTTTATTTTTTAGTCCGAGTCTTGATTAATAGATAATGAGTGTTGAGGAGTGAAGTGAGGGTCTTGGTAGTGTCTAGTATAAGATTAGATTAGGCTTGATATTGTTGGCTCGGTTTGTGCTTTTGTTCTTGCGTTGGACTGATGATGTTAGAAACTAAATTCCAAGAGTCTTTGGTATTATGTTTGTGGTCAATGGTCTTGCTCGGAAAATGACACTAAAGCTTGCTAGAAAGTTTGCACTAAAGCTTGCTCGAAACTTTTAGAGCTTGTTCGAAATATCTTTACAAGATACTCGAAAACTGGTATGAAGCTTGCTCGAAAAGCTTGTTCGAAAAGTTAGGGTTTAAGGCTTGCTCGAAAATTTCTTTACAAGAAATTCGGCTAGCTCGAAAAAAGAGGGTTTTGAATTTTTGACCTGTTCTGGCGTCATTTCCGACCATCTTTTCCGTTCACATTTTACGACCAGCTTTTATAGGCTACAAATCTGACCAGTTTTTTACCACTATTTCACCACTTTTTCACGGGTTTTTGGAACAAAAGTCTGAAAAATATTAGCTGTACAAAAGCAGATAACTTGGGATCAAAAAAGAACACAAGAGTCTGTTTAGGATAACCATAAAAGCATAGGACTTTTTACCAATATTTTGATACAATCAGATTTATAAAAAACTGTACCACTTTAAAGATAAGAAAAGAAAAAAAGATTTCAGATCCACAAAAAGTGGGGTAAAACATCTTCAATAAAGGATATGAATCCACACAAATCAATGGAAAGAACAACTTGGCTCTGATACCAATTCACTACAAGAAAAGTGGCTTTTTAGTACCCCCGTAAGCGTCCTAAATGGTACTTTTTAGGACCTTTCATTTAATAGGACCAACGATGAAAGCGTTTCATGTAAGGCGGTTGTAATAGGTCCAAAGCGTCCTAATATCTCAAATACCTTATGAAACCAATTTTATGGTCGTATTATATGTCTATGAATAACATAGATAGCGTCCTAATAAAACCATATGAGGACACTTTTACAATGTTTTGACATGTGCTTACCTACTTTTAATCTTTTGACACACATAAAAAGGTCCTGAAAAGTTTGTTAGGACGCATATGATGCAACATCATAGCTATTTTAGCAACCAAGAACAGGGTCCTAATAACTCAAATAAGATTATGATACCAATTTTATGGTCGCATAATAGGTCTATAAACAACCAAATAACGTCCTAATAAAACCATATTAGGACACTTTTACAATGTTCTAACATGTGGTAACCTACTTTTAATCTTTTGATACACATACAAGCGTCCTTAAATGTTGATTCTTAGGACGGTTATCACATAACATTATAGTTACTTTAACACCAAGAAAAGGGTCCTAATATCCCAAATACGATTATGAAACCAAATTTATGGTCGCATAATATGTCCATGAACAACCAAATAACGTCCTAATAACAACATATTATGACACTTTTAAAATGTTCTAACATGTGGTTACCTAATTTTAATCTTTTGATACACATACAAGCGTACTTAAAAGATAATTGTTAGGACGCTTATCATGTAACATTATAGCTACTTTAGCACCAAGAAAAGGGTTCTAATATCTCAAAGAAGATTATGAAACCAATTTTTTGGTCGTATAAAATGTCTATTAACAACCTAAATAACGTCCTAATAACATAATATTAGGACACTTTTACAATGTTAAGCGTCCTTAAAAGTTTATTGTTAGGACGATTAATAAGTTTAATAGGACAATTTCAAAGTCCAAACAAGTCATATGATAGGACGCTATTTTCAGCATGCACACTCTATTTTATGATATGAATAAAACATCAACTAATTATTAAATGAATAAAACGAAATTGTATTTCAAATAAGCAATTGTCATAACAAAAGCACTAAACATAAATAAGGTATAGACATTATTCAACATAAAGTCTTGTAACATTAAACAAGAAATTAAAGCAACAAGAAGCTTAGTCTCGGGTCATCATGCATTCTTTCTCAATCCTCACAGACCACCTACAAATAAACATCCATGTATAAGCATTAAGGTGTTAATTCTTAAACAAATATTGAGCTAAAAATAGATGTAGGATTGACAATCATACTATAATCTGCCTTTCCCTTTTACAATACTACATACTGTGTTCAACATTCAAATTTCAGTGGTTTTATACCAGTCCCTTAAGGCCCGATGCAGCCACAACCACTGTCATTTGAGCCGCTATAGAAACAAAAGAATAGTCATGACTTGACTACCATTTGTTCTATCAGAGTAGTTGTGCTCTTTTCAAGTCAGAAAGGACTCCTCTATCTTCACGACCCTTCTCATTGTATATAACCTATAAATAGCAAAAAATAAGTAAAGGGGATGAAAAATATATAAAAACGCAAGTTTTCAAATTGTTTGCACCTACCTTATCAATGATACCATATTCAACAGCCTCACTAGGACTAAAGTATTTTGGACGCCTAATATCTTCTTCAATTTGCTCCTTTGTCTTGTTTATGTGCTTCGCATACAAGTTCACCTTCAATAGATAAAAAGAAAGTAGCTACATTTAGTCGAATAATTGGTCAATCGGTTTATTTGGCAGAACAAGGGATAAGTTCTTGAATATACCAATTCAGTCTTGTTGTTCTTAATTTCCTTTCTCATAATCTCAACATCTGATGCTTGACCTTGAAATCTGGCAATTGGCTGTTTAATCATCTATCATCATCAAAGATGCACAAACCTAAGTGAAGGACACACAAATTATATACTAAAACATATATTACACAAAACCACAAGATTACACTTTACTCATAAAGTGAATAGATTATGGGAGAAGAGGAACAACGTACTATTTGGAATGCCCATAACATGTAAGTTTCCACAGCGGTTTCTCGTGCTCAAAATCTTCACTAATTTGGCGCTACTCAAGTCAGTTTCCACAACAGACAAATGATTAAAGTAAACAGCTACAGAAATATTTGACAAGATTCTTACGTGCTATAAGCCTATAAGCACAATACAAGCATATAACATATAACAGACTAAGAATTCACATATAGAGATATGTGAGTATATATTCACAGGTGAGTCGGAGATAAGAGTATACCCTTGGGTTAACCGATCCGTCCCAATCCATCGGATTGGCAGTCATGGATTCCAAACCAGCACCAATCCCAATATCATAAAATCTAGCTTTAATAGCTGCAGCTACATCAGCAACTGCTTGAAGACCCGAGGAACATTGTCTGTTGACGGTCCTAACTGGAACAGTTTATGAGGAACAGAAAAAATCATGCATTAGAGAATCATCTTAGATCTAGATAATCAGGTAATGCACTCTCCCGAGTCTTGGACATACCAGGAAAGCCAGCGTAGAAAGCAGCCATTCTGCATTCACTTGCTCTTTGGGAACCCGCTCCCAAGACGGATCCGACAACGATATCTCCAACTTCAGCTGGATTGAGATTTGTTTTCTCTATCACTGCCTGATCAAGTACAAAGAAAAAAACATAACACTTAGACCAACTACTTCACAAAACAAAACCATGAAAGCTGAAATACGAGCTGCTAAACGTACCTTCAAAACTGGCCACCTCTCTTTGATTTGCAAAGAGGGTTTCGATAAGCACTGCATAAACGACAAAAATTGAAGAGAACAATTAGTTCAACTCGGTATTAAGTGATCCATAGGACGTACAGAGTAAATTTGGTTGATGCAGGTGAATGTCTAACAAGTACTTACGCTACAATTACTACATCATCCCCAAAAACAGTACTCCTTTGGTAAGCAGAACTATCTCCAGCTGCGCAGACCGATGCCTGGTTTCAAAGCAAGAATCACAACAACCTCTCATTCGTCTAACGCACTACGCTTCACTCATCATCAACATTTTACATACAAACATCCTAATCTAATAATCACACCAACTTCATCAACTATAATTCAATCAAATCACTAAAACACACAGATTATAACAAATATACAAAATTAGGTCATCGACTAGAATTCGACCTTACAAATCACATCTTCGATTATTCGTTATTTTACATATACTATATCATACTAACTTAGTTTAATTCCATAAATTGAACTCCTCGTTCGTCTAATGCACTACGTATCCGTCATCATTACAGTTCAGTTCAATCATCATCAACATTATACATACGTAGTGCGTTAGCTGTTTTTGAAACGTGAGTTTTAAATAAATTTTCGTTTTATAAATATTAATATAAATTTTTAATGGTTAGGGTTTTATATAAAAAAAATGAATAAATGACGAAGATGGTGGCGTGTGGCTTACCAATCTAGGGGGAAAGGAGGAGAGGGGTGGCGGCGAGTGGTGGTGATGGTGGTTGTCGGCTGTGGTGGCTTCAAAACACGATCAAACGAGCTCCCTTTGGCTCCAAATGTTCCAGAACCGAACCCCGTGTCTTGATCTACGTGGCGGCATCAAAAGGATGGTGGGCGGAAGTTGGCCGGAGCTCCGATGACGGCGCCGGAATAGGATAATCCGGCGAGTTGTGTTATATTCAAAAGACAAAACCCTAAAATTGCCCTATTTATACCCATGAGGGGCCAAAACAGGACAAAATAAACTACAGGGGTGGCGGAGAAAATTTAAGCATGGGTAGATTTTGTAAATTTGCAATTCTTTTAGTAAAAACCTTGTGGGCCCCATTCTACATACCAAACGGACTCGAAAAATTATGAAACTTGCGCCATTGTGTCCGAAATAATTTTTCTAATAAAAACGAGTATAAATATGCATAACTTTCTTGAAATTAATTTATTTAGCAAATTTGATTCGTTTCACGTGTTTTAGGCCGTGCCGGCTCGATAAATGAACAATGCTCACGTTTTAACTAGATATCCACTATTTTTCAATCTCAAACAAGTTCAAAGAGATTTAAAAGCTAAGGAAAATAAAAATAATTATTTTGGCTCTATAAAATGAACACAAAACAACTTGCTAAAAAAAAGAATCTATTTTAACACTATTGTTAAATAAAAAAATATTCATATAAAAAAAAGATAGAAACAAAATGTTACTAAACAAATTTTCTAATAACGTCACTGCAACTAATAAAAAAAATAATGCATAAATGTAAACCAAAGAAAAAAAAGAAAAAAAAAGACTCCGCCGTAGCGCGGCGGGTCATTTTTCTCTCGTTATTTTCTATTATTTAATGAATAAATAATAAAAACTTTTGTGGATAGGGTGATATATACTATGACTCAAATATCAAGTGTCTTATTATGGTGTATAAAGTTATGAGACCCAAGTATCAAGTGTCATATTAAGTAATATTTAAATAAAACTCTTGCGAATAAACATTCTAAAAAACTGATATTTTATCAGGGCCGGTGATTGGCATGTGCGGCAAGTGCGGGCGCACAGGGCCACCGATTTTAGAGGGCCTCAAACTAATGCAAGTCCATTATATACATGTAGGATGTAGACGTATTTTTTTTAGTTTCAACCCAATAAAAGCCCATATTTAATTACTTAGGCAGGCTAATTTTGTTAAGGGATAATATCGACTCATTCGTTTAACAACTCGTGTATAACCAAATCATCTCGACTCATTTGTTTAACATCTCGTGTATAACCATATCATCCCGACTAATTCGTTTAACATTTCATGTATAACCATATCATCTCGACTCGTTCGTTTAACATCTCATGTATAACAACATCATCTCGACTCGTTCGTTTAACATCTCATGCAAAACCATATCATCTCGACTCATTCGTTTAACATCTCATGTATGACTATATCATCTCGACTTATTCGTTTAACATCTCCTGTATAACAATATCATCTCGACTCGTTCGTTTAACATCTCATGTATAACCATATCATATCGACTCGTTCGTTTAACATCTCATGTATAACCAAATCATTTTGACTCATTCGTTTAACATCTCGTGTATAACCATATCATCTCGACTCTTTTGTTTAACATCTCATGTATGACCATATCATCTCGACTCATTCGTTTATGAAATTGTTACTATATGTTTAAACGTGTAACTTTTATTTGAAGGAAATTGTTATGTTTTAACATTTCATGTATCACGATACTATATCGAGTCATCCGTTTTAACATGTCATGTATCACGATACTATATCGAGTCACCCATTTAATTTTAATTAAATAATTTTTAATTTATTTAAATAATTTATAACTAATTTAAATCATTTTTAATTTATCTAAATAATTTATAACTAATTTAAATCATTTTCAATTTATCTAATATTAATTAAATCATTTTTAATTTATTTAAATAATTTATAACTAATTTAAATTAATTTTAATTTATTAATATTAATTAAATCATTTATTAGTGTAAAATATATATTAGATAAAAGGGGGGGGGGGGAAATAGAAAATTCAATGTCGTTCACCAAAATTTTCACAAAAACAGTTTGGGTCTGACCCTAATTTTTCACCAAAATTTTCTTGAAAATTCAATCACCCCGCCATTTTTTTATTTATCCCGCTAAACACTTGTCATCCCTATTTGCCTCAATTATTGAAAATTCAATCACCACCGACAAGGTTGTGCAGTCGGTGTCACAAACTCGACGAGCCGACGCTCGTCGGTTGAAAAACGGACGAGCCCGTTGATACTTATCTTAGTTTCCTTATAAAATTATTGTTTTTTGAAAACCACATAAAAAAGTTAATATATTTTATATTATAATACTCCGTAATTTATTAAACTATCATCATTCTAATAATCTAATTCATAGTTTCATGATATTTTTTTTATAGTACTGTATATAATTTTAATATCAAGATAAGTTTTAATCAGTAAACTAGAATTTATATACCGTAATTCATATGTATCTTTTTATTTACTGATTTACCTCCAACCCGTTTCGTCTTCCCGCACTTCTTCCCCCTGAAAAATTTGAATTCCCCTCCCAACTTTTTTTATTCCATCCCCCCTTTTAACTGACCACTCGCATCTCAATCTACCACTCGCTGTTTTTAGAAAACCCAACAACAATATTTTCTTCGCTAATTAACAAGTTATCCTATTATTTTGACAGCATCGATATCATATCAAGATCATGTTCGTGAAGCGTTACTGTCCTATGGACATGTTTATGGTATGGTCAAACTTATCTTATAAATCTACTATCTTTATATTTGATATCATTATTGATCGAATTTATGTTTTGTACCCCGTATGACCCGAACTTATCGTATATAGTCTTACAAAGGGCACTTCGTTTCCCTTTGCCTAGTTTAGCATTTTGGTGTATTAAGTTTATTATTCCTAGAATGTTATCTATATCTCATTTGATGTTTATGAGATTAGGCAAGAACTATTTTGTAGAATACAAAAACCAAGCATTTATCATGTCTAACAAGTGTTTGGTGTAATTCCTGAACCAAGTTTAAACTGCCATATTAAATAAATCAGTTTATAGCGTGCTTCTTACAAGGGTGGTTTCGTTATAGGCTACACCAAGTTTTATGGTTCTCGTGGGGATGCTGCAGAAAAGATTGCACATGATGCGATTCTTGGTAACGTCTTATGTATCATGGTCCAAAATATTCCTATTATATTAGAGGTTCCAAAATGGGAAGGTTAAGCGAGTTAGGTAACAAGTTAAGATGGGTTTTGGTGGAAAAAAGGATCATTTTTAAGTATGATCCAAAACGGAAAATTTTGCTTAGACCCACTTAGACGTTTTTGTCTTTTAAATTTATATAATGAATGCATGAATTATGATTACTACCAATTATTATTATTACAATGATAATCTAATCTTTGGAAAAAAATTTAATAGGTTGTATGCATCAAAGTTATGAATGCATTAATTAAACAGTTTATAAGTTGATGGGTTAGATTTGTCACCTCTACGGCTCTACATCATATCATACATTCATACCTTAGTACATGTGATGTCTATTTGTTTGCCCAGTCCGTTAATAGTTTGCTTGTATGTTAACTTACTTATTTTCTTCCCGAATGTACATATTGTTCTGTAAATGATAGGTGTTTTATCTGTAAAAGTTGACGCAGCACATCCTGATCAAAAGCCCAACATCCCATATTTATATGCTCTTAACTGATGTTGGAATGGCTCTTTCACTGCAGCTACAGAGGAGGCAAACCACCTACACCACCAGGAGCAATAAGATGCGGCCTAGCTACAAAAAGCGCTTTCCTTGGGTATGTTTTAGCTTTTATCAGGTCAATTGAGCAAAACTAAAAAGTTAGCAAAAACAGAACGGGTCAAATGGGTCGAAATTCGCCCGTTACTGTTGCATAAACCTTTTAAATCTTCGTATTAAAACATTTAGATTTCAATTTTTGTAAAAGTACCACATTTGGCATACTAATTATCTATTAAAAAATAAAGATTGATCAAAATGTGTTTCGGGTCAACAATACAAAATAAGTATCCGTTTTGAACTATTATCCAACCTGCCCCGCCCACCAATTTTCCACCTCTATAAATAGTATTTTTCCGTTCTCCAAACTGTATTTTTAGCTCTGCATCTGTACATAGTATCAGTGACAAAGTCCGTCCAATGATAAAGAAACTGCTTTTTAAATCTTAATTTAGCATGATGGATATAGCTAGCATGATTGGTTTTCTTTTACCAAGTAGTTACAACGTCAGTTAATACATATAAACTTTATGCTCTTTACAGGACTGTGAGAGGCGAAAGATAGCGAAGTTATTTCGACACAGGTCAGAGGAGACTAGATATACTGTTGGACCCGAGTGAATGGCGTTTGTGTCAGATATTTTTTGTTTCTATACATGGAGCACTGTTTTTGGGTGCTCAAGATCGTGAAGAGGTACGTATCTGCTGGTAAGGCCATAAATCATTTGTATATTTTACCTGTGAAGGAACAACATAAGTTAATGATCAGTTACCAGTAAAGATGCAAGAAGAAATTACACATATTCACATTTGATATTTTGTTCACTGCCCTTGTAGTGATGAACCGAAATGCCTAACCAGTGGATGCAGCCGTGTTAAGCTTGTACAATAACATTGGCAATCCAATGGCTTTTGTAATTGTTGATTCATTGTTAATTTCTTGACATTTTTTTGTTCAATGTTTTTATAGATTATTAGATGATATTTTATACATATGAACAACTTATTTTGGTCCTGCTGCTGCTTCAATTTACTTGTTCAAATTGCTTAATGAGAATGTGGGAATTGTAAAGTCCAGTTGCTGTTTGACCAGGATTAGGTAGATATTTTTTTTGTTTATTTTTTTCTTGAATTCATGTTCTGTAGATTTTGGTTTAAACTTATTGGCAATGGACTTGAGCAGACTTTTGTATCTTGTATATGTTGTAAAAATAAGATCGATGTTTATTTTCTATAAAGATAGTGTATGCCGTCATTATGACCAGTCTACTTTCTTTTACCGGACTGGTAAGCAAACTCTGAATGTGGTTGAATCTGTATTCTGTTTTAAAGAAGCTGCATCACACTTACTAAGCTTTGTACCATAGAACAATAGCGAACTTAACTAACTCGGGTTGGCTGTTAAACTGGTAAGTGTGATTCCACAGTATAAGAGGGGTTGTTTTAAATTTTGAAATAATTCAAAAAATAAGATATTTTTGAATTTTTTTGAAAATTCGAAATATTTTGAATTTCTTAAAAATTGACTTCGAAATTTGTTTTTTTTTTTTTAATTTTGAAATAATTTAAAAAGTTAAATATTATGAACTTTTGACTTCGATTTTTTTTTTAATTTTGAAATAATTTAATTTTTTTTTAAAGTTTAAAATATTTTGAATTTTCTTAAAAAATCGAAGTTTCTTTTTGAAAATTTAAAATTTTAAAATTTTTTGAACTTTTTAAACATTTCGGAATTAAGAAAAATATATTCCCAAAATTTAAATTTGTTTAATTTTTTTGAACTTTCGAAATTTATCTAAAATTTTCAAATATTCCCAAAATATTTCCAAAATTGAAATTTTCGAAATTTGAAATATTTGGATCTTTAAACTTTAAAATTTGAAATATTTTGAGATAATTTGGAAAATTAAAATATAATGCAACCATGCCATTAGAGAAACATTGCAACTTAAAATGACTATTGTCAATATTAAACAAAATCATCAATAACCATTGTTAACTTAAAAATACATGCATGATTCAAAAAAATAAAGCAGACAAAAAATCATCGAAACCACCACAAAAATAGTCGTCGCTATGTGACCATGCCGTCTAAAAAAAGATGTTTTCATAAAGAATTCCCTAACACTATAAATACAACAATATCAAAATTTATTAAAAACTATGTATAGTTAACGCTATGCGATCATTGCATATGGAAAAAACATTTTCTTCGTAAACAATTCTCTAACGCTACAAATACAGTTTGTAAAGATAATTATTTGCCGCTAAACTATTGTCGAAAAAAAGATACCGCTGCCGCTAGGCGCCGGTACTCGGCTAGAAACTGCTGCCGCTAGGCGCAGGTACTCGGCTAGTAATAAATAATCGTCTTATAAAGGTTAAGGTTATAAGACTCAAGTGTCAAAGGTCCTATTAAGTTTTATTAAAATATAACTTTTTCAATTAAGCATTCTATAAAATTGATGTTTTATGACTAAAATTTCAAGTGTCCTATTATGGTGTATCAACCTATGAGACCCAACTGACAAGGGTCCTACTAAATTTTGTTATAATAAAACTGTTGCGAATAACCGTTGTAAAAACCTGATGTTTAATTACTTAAATAGCTAGTGTCCTATTAAGTTTTGTTATCATAAAACTTTTGTGAATAAGCGTTCCATAAAACTGATCTTTTATGACTCAAACATCAAGTGTCCTATTATGGTGTATCAAGTTTTGAGACCCAAGTATCAAGTGTCATATTAAGTAATGTTTAAATAAAACTTTTGTAAATAAGCGTTCTAAAAAAACTGATGTTTTATGACTCAAATAAGAAGTTTTCTATTATGGCGTATGATAATAAAACCATAACAAATAAGCGTACTATAAAGGTTAATGTTAAAAGACACAGGTGTCAAGGGTCCTATTAAGTTTTGTTAAAATAAAACTTTTGCAACTAAGCGTTCTATAAAACTGAAACTTTATGACTCAAATTTCAAGTGTCCTATTATGGTGGATGAATTTATGAGACCCAAGTGTCAAGTGTCATATCAAGTTATGTTTTAATAAAACTTAATTTGAATAAGAATTATAAAAAGCGGATGTTTTACGACTCTAAAAAGAAGTGTCATATTATTGTGTATCATAAAAAAACCATTATGAATAAGCGTTCTATAAAGGTTAACGTTATAAGACCCTATTGTCAAGGGTCCTATTAACTTTTGTTACAATAAAAAACGTTTGCGAATAAGCGTTCCATAAAACTGATGTTTTATAACTCAAATATCAAGTGTCCTATAATGGTGTATCAATCTATGGGACCCAAGTGTCAAGTGTCATATTAAGTTATGTTTTAATAATACGTTTGCGAATAAGCGTTCTAAATAATTAATGTTTTATGACTTATTTGTCAAGTGTCCTATTATGGTGTATTGTAATAAAACCATAATGAATATGCGTCCTTTAAGGGTCTTATTAAGTTTTGTTATAATAAAACTTTTGCGAATAAACGTTCTAAAATACTGATATTTTATGACTCAAAAATAAAATGTCCTATTATGATGTATGATAATAAAGCCATTATGCATAAGCGTCCTATAAAGGTTAACATTATAATACCCACGTCTTAAGGGTCCTATTAAGTTTTGTTATAATAAAACTTTTACGAATAATCGTTTTAAAAAAATGATGTTATATGACTCAAAAATGAAATGTCCTATTATGGTGTACAATAATAAAACCATTGTACATAAGCGTCCTATAAAGGTTAACGTTATAATACCCACGTGTCAAAGGTCCTATTAAATTTTGCTATAATAAAACTTTTTGTGAATAAGCGTTTTAACTAACTGATGTCTTATGACTCAAAACTCAAGTGTCCTATTATGGTGTATTATAATAAAACAATAATGAATAAACGTCCTATAAAGGTTAAAGTTATAAGACCCAAGTGTCAAGGGTCTTATTAGGTTATGTCATAACAGGACATCTGGTGATCAAGTTTCGTATTACACTATCACATAATGGGACACCAACAACTAAATGTCTTATAAAGTAATTTATTAGGATCCATATTTTAAGCGTCCTATTAAGGTATATGATAATAGGACCCCAAATCATCGACCATCCTATTATATAACTTTTTAGGACATTGCCTAAGTAGCAAATATTTAAAAAGGACCCTAAACGCTCATATGTCCTATTAAACAGTTTTTTAGGACTCCATTATCATACCGTCCCAGACAAAGGGTCCTAAAAAGCCACTTTTCTTGTAGAACTGATTGTTGGACCGATAATACTATTGATTTATGTGGTTCGAGGGGTCGGGGAAACTCAAAGTGAAGAAAAGACATGATATTATTAATATGAATGAAAGGGAAGATGTGTGTATTTTCTAGAGAGAGAAAGGGAAAAAACACACACACTTTATTTTACAAGAGAGATATCCACCCCTCCTAGTTGCCACTAGTAGGGTATTTATACTACTTAACACTCTAAACTATGTCCTATTGACAAGACTAGTTCTTGTGTTTAAGTAAATGATTACACTAGTGCAATTCCCGATTATGACATTACTTTTAAGGCTAACAAGAGATCATGAGCATCACAAGTTATCAACGATTTGAAAATATGCAACTACAGGTACGAAATAGTTTTCTAACAGTTGACCATTTTTCTCCCCCTCAAAATATGTTTCATAAGAAACATTTTGACAATTGTTGAAATTTTGACGAAACATATTTTGACTTTAAATTGGATGACATGTACTTGCACACAGAAAATGCATCAGGCACAGATAAGCATACAGATGAATCAAAAACTCATTCTAAATCTTCCAAAGTGCTTAGACTTCTCAAATTAACACACAAGATCACAGATTAATTCACTCTTTCACTCGAAATTTTCCGATTATTATCATGGTTTGGGGTTATGATTTGAGACTTTGCATGCATGAGAGCATCATAATGCATGAACATTGTACAAACAAATGCCCTAGTAGTAGCTGCAAAGACATCGACATATTAAACCCTAAATCACTTGATTTCAAACCTATGTTGTTTCTAATCGTGCAAACACACTAATCGAGCATTCTTTAGTGTTCTCTAAAGTTATATGAACTGATTAGTCAGACTAAAAGTGCATAAAAAAGAAATGCCCCAATCGATAGCTACATAAACCCTAGTTTCTGATTATGCCTTTTTGACCTTTGAAATTATTTGAAACATTTAGGGAAAGATTAGACAACAACCATGAAGAAATTAGAAACTCACAATCGTTGAAAAAGATTAAGGATAAAAAAAAGTTAGCCTGAATCGTTGAGGTTTTCGATTAGGTGTGATACTTTTGAGAACATTTGTGGAAACATTTATTAGTTTCACTAAGTGTATAGTAATGTATGACAGTTTGACACTTGCAGTCCCTGAGCCCGTTTTATTTTCCATGCAAGGTCATTTTACCTAAGTTTAAGACTTTTGTGTACTTTAGTCATTAAAGGTTAGTTACTTTTCCATTTGAAGTCCAAACATGGTTAATTTGGGATTGTTGCAGAAAAATTTCTTTTCTCCCCCTTGAACTAGCATTTATTTTGTGAAACTTTTTTGCACATTTTAATTCGAGAGATCATAGAACTTTTAAAATGAGTTTTTAATCTGAATGATGAAGAAACAATTTTTCTTGAAGACTTATTATAAGGTGTGCAAACTTCATGATGTTGTGAAGATTTTCTCCCCCTAAAAACATGTTCCATTTTGACAATGCAAAGCAAAAATTTGTTTTAATGGAGGAACATAGTTTTGAAGATAAGAAGTTTGCACACGGAGAAAAAATTAAATTTATATTTATTTTTTAGATATTAATATTTACAAAATGTATTCTGATGTTTGAATTTTTCAAGTGAATTTGAGAAAGTTTTTCAGATCCTCTGGAGTCAAACATCGCATACCAATTTAATGAACTAATTCAACAAATCTTGCATGGGGCAAGGCTTTGGTGAATAAGTCTGCTAATCAGTATTCAGTACCCACAAAGTATAATTCAACGATACCCTTTGCAACATGCTCTTTGATAAAGTGATATATGAGAGCGGTATGCTTAGATTTTGAATGTTGAACCGTGTTGCAAGAGATGGCAATGGCACTCTTGGAGTCACAGTACACCGGGATCTTGTTGAATACATAGCCGTAGTCCATTAGTTGTGATCTCATCCAAATGACTTGAGCACAACATGCTAACATGGCTACATATTCTGCCTCTGTTGATGACAATGAAGTGCAATTCTTCTTCTTCAACTACCAAGATACGAGCTTATCTCTGAGAAACTGAACACCACGAGAAGTACTTTTTCGTGTATCTAAACAACCTGCATGGTCAGCATCTTAAAAGGCTATTAGTTCAAAACCAGAATCCTTCGGATACCAGATCCCCAAATTAATGGTTCCTTTTTATGTACTGAAGGATTCTTTTAGCCTCTGAGAGGTGTCGTTCAGTTGGGTTTGACTGATAACAGGAGCATAGATATATGGCAAAGACTATATCTGGTCTGCGGGCAGTTAGATACATGAGAGACCCAATAATACTTCGGTATTTTGTAGGGTCAACTAGTGTCCCATGTAAATCAGCATTCAGCTTTGGTGATTAGGCAGACATAGGAGTATTATAAGTATCACAACTTATCATGCCATGTTTTTTTTTAAATCTCAAGAGCATATTTGGACTGGTTTAGAAAGATGTCACAAGGAGATTGATGAACTTGAAGTCCTAGAAAGAAACTTAGTTCACCCATCATGGACATTTCAAAATTTTCTTTCGTTAATTTTGCAAAAGCGTTTGAGTACTTTTATGTGTTGAACCAAAAATGATGTCATCAACATAAATTTGAACAATTAAAATGTCTTCCCCATGAAGTTCGATAAACAAATTCGGATCCACTGATCCTTTAGTAAAATGATTGGCAATTAGAAAAGCTGACAGTTTATCGTACCGTGCCCTCGGGGCTTATTTAAGGCTGTAAAGGGATTTCTTGAGTCTGTACATACGGTTCGAATGTTCAAGGTTCACGAATCCTTCAGGTTGACTAACATACACTTCTTCATGGAGTTGACTATTCAAAAATGCAGTTTTCACATCCATTTGGTAGACTGTCATATTCTTGTGTGCAGCATATGCCAGAAAAAAATCCGTACAGCCTCAAGTCTAGCCACTGTTGCGAATGATTCTTCAAAATCAGTTCCTTCTTTTTTACTATATCCTTTTGCCACCAAACAAGATTTGTTACGAATCACTGTGCCTTCTATGTCTAGCTTGTTTTTCCAAATCCATTTACGTCCAATGACATAGACTCTATCGGGTCTTTCAACTAATTCCCAGACTTCAAGGCGTTTGAATTGGTTATGTTCTTCTTGCATAGACTCAATCCAGTTTTCATATGTCATGGCCTCTTTAATGTTTTTAGGTTCAGTCTGACAGACGGTAAGTGCATAAATGCAGTTTTCACTATCGGTGTGAAGTTTTTGTCATGTCATAACTGGAGCTGAGGGATTGCCAACGATGTTAACTAAGGGGGTGATCTTTTGTCCAATAATGTGTCAAAGGGTGATGTTGGTAGAACGTATGCATATTAGACGAATCCAAATTGCGAGAAGACGACTCTGCAATATCAGGAACGGTTGGAGCCGGTGCAAATGGATTGAAGAAAGCATTACCTTTATAATCTGCAGGTGTAGATACTTCTTGATTTTGTTGATCATCAGCTGTATCATTGTTGTTGGAAGCAGTTTGTTCTTCTGTTGTTGGAGAATGGATTGTAGGTGCATCTGCTACAACGGTTGTTGTTGTAGGTTCAGGTGTATCTAGAATTGGAATAGTATCAGATTGTGCAGCGGAAACAATACATACATCTTGAACACGGTTTTTGACATTTTCGGTGAATAGAGGAGCAAACAAAGTTTCTAATTGTTGACGAGTAAACGCAGGTGGTAGTACAGCTGAATGATCAGAGAAATTTAGACGGTTGGTTGTGGGTCCTAAGCTGTTTCGCTCAGAAGCCATAGTTGTAAGCTTGGGTCCGAAACTGAGTTATTCCAAAGCTATACCTGTTGTATCTGTAAATAAAGTAGGAGGGGACAAGATAGAAAACATGGATCCCCACATGTCACTAGGTTCCAGATGTTAGAAGCATAAAGTTGTAGTGTCAAATATCTTCTTGACACCCGAACACATGATTTTTATGGTTTTCCTTCTCTGCTCAGGGATAGATGATGTGGAGTTCACATTTGTTTTGTTTCAAATGTCTAAAATCTTTCCTGTAGGAATCCACCTAAGGCCAATCGTTTTGAAAATTCTACCCGTGGGTACCCACCTAAGGTTAGATCTAAGAGATATTTTCTTTTTAGGTGCAGCGGAATGAGATTTGGGAGCATCATTTGGTTGAGAAAACCTACGTCCTATAATGATCCACTTCTTAGGTTTCTGAATCTTGTCTTTTAGTACAATGGGTTTGTTTGGTTTACTTGTCTTAGTCGATTGTGCCTTTGCACGTGAATTCACTTCTTGAAGATATTTTGACACACAGACATCATGATTAGCTTGAAAGATACATTTCTGATATGTAGGACAGACAAATTCAACATTTTTGTTGAAAAAAATAAGTTTAGCTTTGTCCTTACACGAAGTTGAAAACTGTTTTGTTTTCGAAAAAGAATTTGAATTTCTAGATTGGGCTTCTCTGTGCACATCTTGATTGTTTACGCAACTACTCTTAGATGCTAGCCAATTCCTATTTGTTTGTTGAGTGCTCCTAGGTTTTGACTTGCTACCACTAGCAGTGTTCTGTAATATAGTAAAAGGCATCTCATGAGGTTTTGAACCTAGAATTCCATCCTTTTGAAGTAGTGCAATTTTCCTAGCTTTTTCTAGATCATAGTTCTTGTACTTGTCATTTATGTCATAAGACTCTGTACTTTTAATGCTTGTTTTAGACATTGTTTTTGAACTAAACCTAGAAGAGCTAGGTATAATCACATATTGAGGTTTAGCAGAAACAGATACATTTTCCTTCGGCCAAGAATGTGGAATGACTTGTTTTGTCAAATCATTTTTCTCAACAACTTAGGAGGCGAACCGAGATTTTGAAAATTTAGGTCATTCAGATTTAAATGCAGTTGGTTGTCTAACCACTGATTGGTTTCTGATAGGTTGTAGAGTCGGTTTCCCCAAGTTCGATGGTTTTGCAAACTTAGTATCCACACTTTGGCTAGTCAATCTTCTTAATTTGTTTTGCAATGCAACATCTGCAAACACCTTTGCTTGAATTTGACCTTTTAAAAGCTCATTTTCCTTAACTAATGTATCCACACATTTACTTTTTTCATTCAAAAATTGATCATTTTTGCCCGAAGTTAGAGATACGTTTTGCAATTTAAGTTCAAGTGAGATGCAATGTGCCCCTGGTTTTGAAAAATCTTTTTGAAACTGGGCAATGATCTTTTTGAGACAAGTATTTTCAAACTCGAGAGTTTGGTTTGATGGAACATTAGTTTTGTTTTCATTTAATGGATAAGACAAAGGATGTTTGACAAGATGTTGGTCAACATTTTGATCAACCCCTCCTTCATTTCTGAATTCAGGTTGTTCATAAGTTGGCATTGATGAGCAGATATATTATGATTAACAATTGATTGTACCTCGGCCATTGGCTCTTTGTCAAATATGGGCTCTGTGTCATAGGTGGGTCTGATATCTGCACAATTAGCATCTGTATCATTCCCCGATCTGCTGTTGTCATCCTGTTTTTCCAATGATTTAAACTCAGCATTCCTAACAAACCTTTGAGCATTCCTTCCTTGTACATCAACTCTTTCACCTTGCATGACTACATGATTTCGGGGATTAGATGAAGTCTGACTCTTTGAATTCTTAAATTGTGAGTACTTCTTAGTCAGTAACATCATTCCTTTGTTTAATTTCTCAAATGGATCTTCAGGATCATCAGTAACTTTTGTGAAGTACATTTGTTCTTGAGATCCTTGAAAAGCAAAGTTTGGTGGTGAAGGATTAAATGAAGGTTTTAATCCGTCGTTGGTAGGTGTGGAGATTTGTGAATTCTGTTCATTCATTTGCGACCTCGATTAAACATTTCTCCCCCCCTGATTGTTGCGATGTAATCGGAAGAATCAAAATATGTGTAAAATCAATTTATCACACACAAGGTCAGCAAAGTTTTGTGTGAAATGATGAATTTGATTGTTGTTGGTGAGGGAAGAAATAAGGTGGTTGAGACATTTTTTAACTTGTGTTTTAGTGGATCTTGTAGACGGTTAAGAAGTGTGTTTGTAGTGTTTGATAAGTTATGTTCCTTGAAGTGTGGTCAGAAAAGTTCCTAGAAAAGTTACTTGAAAAGTTCCTAGAAATGTTATTCGAAAAGTTCTTAGAAAAGTTATTAGAAAAGTTCTTAGAAAAGTTACTCGAAAAGTTCCTAGAAAAGTTACTCGAAAAGTTCCTAGAAAAAGTTACTCGAAAAGTTCTTTTCGAAAAGTTCCTAGAAAAAGTTACTCGAAAAGTTCTTAGAAAAGTTACTCGAAAAGTTCCTAGAAAAAGTTCATAGAAAAGTTACTCAAAATTTTCTTTCTAATTCGTACGAATTAGAAGAATTCCAAACAGTTGAAGTGCTTCTGAAACTTATACAAGAGAGTGAAGCACTGAATAAACAAAAAATCTTGAAGAAAACACCATATGAAGTTACTAGAAAGTTTAGGGTTTTGGCTACTAGAAACTTGGTCAGAACTGACTTACTAGAAACTTTAGGGTTTAGTTACTAGAAAGTGTGTCAGATTTTTCAAACCTTTTAAATTCCACCAAGGATTGTTTCTAAACACGTTTTTCTTGTACAACTAAGTTTACTAATACCAAAACTAAAAAAAAGTTGCAAACTTTAACACTTTTAAGAAAATTTGAAGATACTAGAAAGTATGAAGAACAAAAGTACGAATTCAAATTTCTCAAATTTTAACCTTAAAGCTTGTAACTTTCTTGTTCCAAAAGGTTCATAACACTAGTTTGTAATCAAAGGAGTGCGAAAACCCAAGAAAAAACAAGAAATTAACTTAAATCTTAAGAAAAACGTGAAGAACAAAAATAAAATATTAAATTTTGAAACTTGTAATCAACACATAACACCTCTAACCATCTTTTGGCGATTGATAACACTTGTTATGTCACCATAACGTTGTAAACACACATGTATTTAGAGAGAGAAAGTATAGAGAGAGAGAGAGAGAGAGATGATATGGAACTCTTATGTAAATAATGAGAAAAGTGTAAAATGTATAAAAGAACCAACACCCTCCTAATTGGGTTTACAAGAGTATTTATAGGAGAGGATGCTAGGGCAACACCCCTAGTTCCTTCCTTTCATTCGTTTAAGACATATCCTAAGCCCATGGGCTTGTTACATAGGCCATGGACTAATTATTAACTTACAAACCTAATATAATTAACAACCTATTACAATAAATAATGACTGACACTTTAATAATGATTACAAGTAATCCCAACAAAACAATTGATGAGTTCTTGTGATTCTCGGAAACCCCTTTAGGTCCGCCACTGCATATACGGTATACTCATCCAAATTGACCCTGTATTTAGATGATAAATTAGACTAACCGACCTGAACGCTAAATCATTCAATAACCACAAACAGAATTTTCTAATCCAGGTATCAGGAATGACTCTTACAACTTTAACTTAATTCATGTATAAACTTGTGTCATTCGCTGATTATGGTCTTAAATAAGGTCATCTCTCTAATACAATATGAAACTATGTAAAACATTTTCTTTTCAAATAGTAAAGGAAAACAAACGCATTAAGAAAAGTAAGGTGGCCAATTTTTAACCTGACACGAAACATAATATGAATCAGGCGTGAAAAATAAACAGGTTTGAGTTGGGCTAAACATGTTAATTAGATTCATAAAAACATAGACATAATGTTGAAGTAATCTTCTGCTAGGCAAGTCCGGAGGCTTCTGTGCGCCGTCCGTCCTCGCTCCGAGCTCGAGATGCACTGCAAACAAACAAGAAGGAACCGTTAGAAGGGGTCCCGAGGCCGAAGCCCCGGGAACCACCCTTCGACGGTTAAGTCAGCACCTCGTAGAAGAGGATTTATGTGTGAAGTGTACGGTATATTATGTGTGTGTAATATGAGAGAGAATATGTATCTTCAGCTTGTATTATAATGAGAGATGAGGTAGTATTTATAGAGAGAGATACCTCGATACCTGTGCTACCTTGGGAAGTGTAGTGTCAGACCACGTGCTAGCTGTCAGACCACGTGGGAGACACAATCCCGTAATATCTGGGTTGACGGGACTGCTTACTGTAGCTGGCGGCGGTCCGCTCCGTAGGTGTGTCCGAAGGCCCGAGACAGTCCGGACGATCCATGACGTTCAGACACCGGAGCATGGTCCGGACGAAGTATGACGTCCGGACACATACACCAACATGTCCCCCCCAGTATTGTAGTATCGGTTGAAGACCGATAGTGCAATACTTAAACAATATCTTTACGGCTTTCGTCCTGTGCTTCGGATTCATACAACTGGTATTGCATTGTTAGTAAAATAATAATGTGATACTTTAAAGAGTACCTTATGGCCTTTCGGCCTGAGTCGTTCGGACTAGTGTTGCATTTGCGCCAATTTGTTGAAGTAAAACCTTGTAGGAAGGTCCCACTTCTATGTATCGTCCTTTGGAGTGATTCCTTCGGACATTGCTTATGACCCTTCGGCCTGTATCATTCGGACATGCCTTTCATAAGCCGGTGGTTCATAAGATGAGTTGGGTCTTTTAGATCACATATGCCCTCGTCATTCCGGAGGCACAAACGCCAATTTGTTGAATGTTAAAAATAATACATAAACCGGAGGCACAGACGCCAATTTGTTGAATGTTAAAAATAATACATAATCCGGAGGCGCAGATAATACATAATTGATACACTTATTATTTAAGGTCAGCGGGCAGACATCGGCACGAGGTCCGCTCACGAGGGAGGGAGTGCTTTCCACGATCCGTTTAAATCAATGACGGAGTGTTTTCACGTCCGCTCACGAGGGAGGGAGTGTTTTTCACGATCCGTTTAATCCAAAAACGGAGTGTTTTCACGACCCACTCACAAGGGAGGGAGACATCGGCACGAGGCTCGCATTTAATTTATCTACGGTCAGCGGGTAGACATCGGCACGAGGTCCGCATTTAATTTGTCTACGGTCAGCGGGTAGACATCGGCATAAATTAATTTCATGTATGCATATTAAATTAGACCAAGAAATAAAAAGTTAAGATAAGGTTTACCACTGCCCCATGTGTAGACTGTCCTCATCACGTGGGGACAAAAGAAGATAAAGCAATACTTCCTTTTATCCCATCATGTTGACTTTCTTTTTTGCAAAGAGGATAAGATTTTCCACTGCCCAAAAATTATCAGTTCACGTGGCCACAGTCATCCACATGTAGGCATATTAATGTTAGCTACTTTCCGAATAGCCAATAACCCATAGCCAAAAACTTGCCGGAAATTCAACGGAAATTGCCAGCTATCATACAACGGAAATCATCACAAATATTCTAACAATATGCAAGCGTACGGAATATATGTATGTGCAAGCATGGGTTCTCACATGTGTAATGATCTAGGTAGGCCATATTTGTCTTGTTACTATTAATTAGTGACGTTTATGGAGTTAGAAATGGGTTTCAGTGTAAAAGAGTTACCGAAGACTTTTTTATCTTGGTTTCATGGTGTTTCAGAGGATGAAGAGAGGAGAGGGATGAAGACTTACAAAAGCGGGCTGAAAGATATGACCGGACGAAGCAGTACCTCCGGATGACATAACATCCGAACGAAACCATGTGGCTGAACGAGACAGTATATTCGGACCAGATAATGTGTTCGAGCCATCTTGATCAAAGGAGATTATACCGGACTGTTTGTACTTGACATTTATTTCGGATGTCAATCCCAGACAGTTGTACCAAACGTTCGTATCGGACTGAAGGTGTGACCCATCATTCTTAACTCATCGGTAGAGTGAACAACGGGTCCCACGGATGGCGCCAATTTGTTGAAGTAATCTTCCGTCAGGCAAGTCCGGAGGCTTCTGTGCGCCGTCCGTCCTTGCTCCGAGCTCGAGATGCACTGCAAACAAACAAGAAGGAACCGTTAGAAGGGGTCCCGAGGCCGAAGCCCCGGGAACCACCCTCCGACGGTTAAGTCAGCACCTCGTAGAAGAGGATTTATGTGTGAAGTGTACGGTATATTATGTGTGTGTAATATGAGAGAGAATATGTATCTTCAGCTTGTATTATAATGAGAGATGAGGTAGTATTTATAGAGAGAGATACCTCGATACCTGTGCTACCTTGGGAAGTGTAGTGTCAGACCACGTGCTAGCTGTCAGACCACGTGGGAGACACAATCCCGTAATATCTGGGTTGACGGGACTGCTTACTGTAGCTGGCGGCGGTCCGCTCCGTAGGTGTGTCCGAAGGCCCGAGACAGTCCGGACGATCCATGACGTTCGGACACCGGAGCATGGTCCGGACGAAATATGACGTCCGGACACATACACCAACACATAATTAGCCTTTTAAAATAAAAAAAAAAGGTTTGAGTTCACATATTTTTCACACCCATCAGTTTAAAAGATTAATAATCAATTTTAATTATGAAAATTTTATAAATTAGTTTTCATAGTCTTAATTATGTCATGATTGGTCGTTGTTACATTTATTTTGAATATTTATATCTGTTTATATGATTGCTTTTTCTTCAAGCTGAAACTTTATAGTATTATCTTCAAATAATTATTGAGATTATAACATGTTAATTAATTCATCACGTAACTTCAAATTATCAAAACTATATTCATTTGTCACATCATTTTCACACGTACATCCTCAATCACCTTCGCTGCTGATGTCACCATCTCTAACAACCCTAAAAACTTTTCCCGCTCTTTTTAAAACACCATGAGACCGATTTGAGATGGTCAATCTCCAGATAAAGAAACTGAGATGATAAGTTTGGCAAGGTTCTTGGCCATGAAGGCCATGGACTCTTCGAGTGATGGTAGATCACATTTCGGAGGCATATTACGAAGGAATGAAAGCACCATTGATAGAAGATCGATTTGAGATGATCACACTCCTCTAAACTAACAACTAAATTAAGAACTAACTCTTGAACTAATTCATTCTTTTCCTTCTCCATTCTCAAGAACAAAGAAAGTTACATTTAAATAGGAAATAAAACTAGTAGTGGTATCCTAATCTTAAGGAACAAGAACAGAAAACATTGGAAGTTAAATACACACAGTGCTAAAGTGGTAGACTTGTGGTTCCTAAAATTTTGCATGAAACAAACTCGTTCAATTGTGCGTGTGGAAAATAAAAAGATGGCTAAAGAGATCATGGTTGCTTGCGGTCTTCATGCACGTATCACCCTTCTTTTCAAACACTTAACTTCATCCACCGTACCTTCTTCAAGACAAAAAGGTGTCGACAATCGTTATTTGTATAAGTGGAAAATTGTATTGGTAATAAGATAGATTCTTTTCTATTAGTTTCGCCGAAGTTAGTTAGTAATTTACTTATTATAATAGTAATAATTTTTTTTAACGATATTTTTTTTTCACATTTTATACCACCTATCTCACAATATATCTCACAAATGCTCCCGTGAGGCTTGAACTCACAACCCCTAAAATTGGTGGGCAACTCACAAATGCTCCAGTGAGGCTTGAACTCACGTAACTTTGTATATTACTGTTGATATGTGTGATTGTGTATGTATAACTGTATTAACATTGGTACTTATGAAATGCGTTTGAAATAACATTTTGCTAGCTTGCACATCTCATATGGGGAAATAAGTTTATAAGAAATGTTGTTTAAATCCTTGATGTATTGGTAGGTTACCGAGAATGAGTTTGTTGTTTATAATTTGTAATTTGTGGTACGGTTTAGTAATCAATGAAGGAAGATGCTATGTGCTTGATAAGCCGTTGAAGTTGTTAGCATTGATAAAAAGTGATAATAATTCTAGTAATTACAACTTTGTATTGTGTCATGTTTCTTATAATAGAATAGTAAAAAGGGCTCGAGGAGTGGGCTAAGCTAATATGTTAGATGTTAAGCTAAGCTAGAACTATTTATTTATGTAGAAATCCAAGCCCAATCCTCAAATCAAACGTGGCCCATGGAAAGCCCATACGGCAACCAAGCTTTATGTATAAAAGTCACCTCACACCTCATTTATGGGTGGTGCTTGAGTGTGTGTTGTGTATGTTTTTATATAAGAAATCTTTCTTCATCTCTCTAGTCTCTCTCTAACCTAATCGATATACATACACTCTTGTGCCATCTCTCTTGTGCTTTATTCGACATATATTTAGTGTGATAGAGTCTATACACGATAATAACAAGTGGTATCCATGAGCCAGACGTCGATTTAGGAGGGTTGTGTGTTCGGTTTTTTTATCGAAGTTATTGCATAAAGTTACGTTTTTTGTCAATAAAAACGTGAGCTTTGTGTTTAAAAGCTTTGAATTTTTACGTTTCTATAGGTTATAAGTTATTGTTCTTCATAGTTTTACGTATTATTAGTGAGTTGTGGTAATTTCTATCGATTCAAAAGCATCAAAAATTAGTGTTGTCTCGTTAAAAAGCTCTCACTTTGTATCGAAATATTGTTAAAAGTTAAAATAGGTGATAAATGTTAGAACTTTATAGTTATTTATGAGTTTTTAAAGTTATTTGATCGAGTGAAATAGCTTACGAGATTGTTTGTTGGTCGATCCTCATTTGATCAGCCCTTTTGTCGAAATTCCCTTGTATAAGGGTTTGTCTAAATTGTGGCTTTTGAGAATTTAGATAAGAAAGGGTTTGTCTAAATTGTGGCTTTGAAGAATTTAGACACGAAAGGGTTTATCTAAATTGTGGTTTGTCGAATTTGCTGCTTTGGTGAATTTAAATAAGTGAGGGTTTGTCTAAATTGTGGCATTGGAGAATTTAGACAAGTAAGGGTTTGTCTAAATTGTGGAATTGACGAATTTAGACAAGTAAGGGTTTATCTAAATTGTGGCAGTTTCGAATTTAAACAACTAAGGATTTTTATCGAAAATCTTTGTATAAGGATTTGTCAAAATTGTAGATTGGGAAAATTTAGATAAGTTTGGTTTATCGAATTTCATAGTCCTCGCAATTCAGATAAGGTTTTATCGAAATTCAAAGGTTTATCTAAATTCCATCATAAGGTTGTCGCAAATATATGTTTTATCGCAATTCTAGGGTTTATCGAATTTCAAAGGTTGTCGCAATTCTCAATTCTGTCGCAATCCTGTCGCAATTCTTGGGCTTATCGGAATTTAAGGGTTTGTCGCAAATCAAGGATTATCGCATTTAAAAGCTGTCGCAATTCTCCAACTTGTCGCAATTCAGGGCTTTGTCGCAATTCCAGAATCTGTCGCAATTAGAGGTTATCGCAATTGTGGTCTTTGTCGCAATTCCAGAATTTGTCGCAAATAGAGGTTATCGCAATTGTGGTTTTTGTTGCAAATCAGAATCTTGTCGCAATTCATCACAGAAGTTATTGCGATTCTAGGGTTATCTAAATTCAACTTGCACTTGATTTCTACAATATCAAACGAGAACTCGGTATTCCCGTGCTTGTATAAGTTTGTGGAATACTTCGACAAAGGAAACATCTTCTAATGTGTACAAATTAGACAGATCTTATCTAAATTCCAAATTTGTCTAAATTGCACATTTATATCGAAATTGAAATTTTGTCGAAATTGTATAATTTTGTATAAATTGAGATTTCCATCAAAATTGTGATTTTGTCGAAATTGTAATTTTGGTAACTTTGTCAAAATTGTGATCATCTGATTTTGTCTAAATTATAGTCTTGTCGGAATTGTAACTTTAGTCTATGTTATGACTAGAAATCTACCTTTATCATACAAACTATCTATAGATCGATGGTACTCAAATAAGAACAAGAACAAGATGAGAAGGAGTGTGGATCATATGAAATATACCTTTGAATCTATTAGCTTTAAAGAGTAAAGATAACAAATACAGACCTAGAGAACATACACTCTCACCTTGGCTATTTTTGATGCACTTTTGAGAACCCTTGAAAATGAGGTGGGAGTGTGTCTTTTATGTCACAAAGGTGACGCCCTAAAGGGCTTTTGTGGGCTTGGAGTGGGATTTTGTGTTGGACTAGATTTATACACTAAATCTTACATAGCCCACTCTCCTAGACTAACATAACCACACGACATACAAGTTTCAGGATTACAAATGACCATCACTTTATATTTATAAATTAAATGCTAACAATCTCCCCCTAAGGGATTGTCATTTCAATGATGCTCCCAGTGATTTGGTCTTTTGTCTTCGTTGACATTAACTTTGTGTGTCGATGAATAATAGTCTTGATTCATCGTTCCGTCATGCTTTGTGATCTTTGAAGTATCGTCTTTTGGTCCTTCTTTCCTTTGATCAACATCTTCTGTACATTTGCATCGATGATTCAGATGTTGGAACACATGATGATGGTGAATGGACTTTCGTTAGTACCTGCATAAAACAGTTAGCAATAAATAGTCCAGCGCTTACAGGTTCAGATTTTGAGATAGTTAACAGCATAGTGTGAAAACTTTCCCTAATCTAAACCAAGGCCGTTGAGAGCCGCTGAAGTATACCGAGGTATCACTTCACAACTGTAGACCGTTTGAAGCACGTAACCATCATGTTATAAGGCAAGATCCTTAGATCTCATTAAGACTCTTACAACTTGTGTCCTTTTTGGTTAACACAAGTGTATTGTATTGGAAGTGTTCCTAAGAGATCTTTGATGAATCTCATGGCTCTAGACTCAATAATGTGCGTTTTGGTTTTAGTAGTCGGAGGCATGGAGCAGATTGCCACCTTTTTCAATATCAACACATCTCGGAGTGAGAGGCCGATAGATTACGTAGTGTTCTCCGTGAGAAATGAAACAAATATCTTTTAAGAGATATCTAAGTGGCTAGGAGGGGTGGTGCAATGCGTCACTGGGTCCATGACGTCTTGTCTTCAATATCAGTATCACTTTAGTGAATACTGATAGCAGATGTATTGACCCGGTTTCTGTCCTAAGTTTTCATGGAGGGCTATTTCTTTTCACCCTTTCATTAAACATTTCTTTTTCATTCTTCAACCCCTTATTTCTCCTTTCTCGTTTACTCCTTTTTTCAATCATACCTGATGACTTCTAATTTTAATCTATTGGAGTTGTCCTTGGGTAGATTCCTCCGGCTCAGGCGGATCATAGGACATAACCTAATCATAATCACCTTATTACTCTATGATTATCCTAGGTTATTGATTACTTGCCATAAAACCTTTTGAAAATCTCTCAAAGTGTTTATGCGTAAACACATTTAGATAGCACATTAAGAGTTTTGCATTTTTGAAATACTCTCCCTTCACATGTGCTCATGCATTTTTGAGATAAGATGCACATGTTGGGTAGAGTTTGCACATTTTGAATTGATCGGTTTTCAATTAATATGACCATTGCGAGACACGTTTACATCACTAGTTAAACTAGCTTGAAGTTATTACCCGTCCCGGTCATATTAAAAGATCATCTCTCGAATTGGTACATTCTACTCGGACAAGTCCTTTGCAAGACACGTTAACATTACTGGATAACCAGCTTGAAATTATTACCCATCCCGGACAAGTCTTTTAGACAACGGACATTTATTTTTCATCAATTCGAGTGTTCATGCTGAGTCTTTTGAAGAGCTCGACTTACTGACATTACTTTTTGATCACATTTAATCACGTCTTCTCCCCCTTATACCTAATCTCCCCCTAAAAAATAGCACGTAGTGATAATTTTGATATCGAATGATTAAATTGAAAACTTGTTGGAGAGAAAGATGGATTTGAGCATGAAAATTGTAACTTTTTGTTTATTATTTTATACTCCCCCTTAAACAAAGCATATTTGTAAACATGTGAGTTTAAAATCGGTTTAAGGGTTTAGGAGGGAGTTGTCTTGAGCACAGAATTTTGAGAAAGATTTTGAAAAATCTTTTTGAAAGATCTTGATCATGTGCTCAAGGATTTTATTTTTGCCATTAACATTACGAGTCCTGATCTGAAATAATCAGAAGTTATCAATGTAGCCCGGGTTTCGTACTGAAATATACGAAAGCCGTAATGAAGAAAATTTTGATAAACGACATGTTTTAGAAAAATTTTAAATGAACTCTCGCTCAAGCATCTGTACATGTCCGTATCATTGTTGAATGCCATTGCTAGATACGTACAGAATATCGATTATACGAGAGACATGTCGTGAGAAGAATATTTTTGGTTTTTTTTTTTTTTTTTTTTTTTTTTTTTTTTTCTATTGTTTTTGTATTTTTTTGAAACTTTTCTATTTTTATATTTTGTTTTTGTTGGTTTTTCAAATTTTGTATTTTGTTTTTCAAAAATATTTACATGCGAAGCTTGTTGAGATAATTCAAGAAGATTCGAGAAGACTTTCTAACTCTTCGGGAGTTAGGCTTCACATTCCAATTCGACGAACTAAGTTATCAAACCGCTCTTTTGGGAGGGCTTTAGTAAATAGATCGGCGAGTTGGTATTCAGTCTTCACGAAAAATAATTCAACAGTACCTCTTCTACGTGTTCCTTTATGAAGTGATAGCGGACTCTAATATGCTTGGTCTTCGAATGTTGAACTGGATTGCACGAGATGGCTATAGCACTTTTCGAGTCACAATACATAGGTATGCGGTCTAAAGAGAAGCCATAATCTGTGAGCTGTGTCCTCATCCATAGAACTTGGGCACAACACGCAAATAGAGACACATACTCGGCTTCTGCGGTTGATAATGCAGTGCAGTCTTGTTTCCTTGATGACCAGCCTACTAGCTTTTCTCCCAAAAATTGTGCTCCGCCTGATGTACTCTTTGCTGTAACTTGGTAACCGGCATGGTCTGCATCTGAAAATGCTATTAGTGTAAACTCCGAATCCTTCGGATACCAAAGTCTCATGTTAATGGTTCTTCGTAGGTACCGAAAGATCCGTTTAACCTCTTGGAGGTGAAGTTCGGTAGGCATTGCCTAAAACCGTGCTAATAAACAAACAGCAAAATGTATATCGGGTCGACTAGCAGTTAAGTACATGAGAGAACCAATCATGCTCCGAAATTTCTTCGGATCCATGGGTTTCCCATATAAATCAGCACCTATTTTCAGTGAGGTGACCATTGGAGTACCAACAGAGTCACAATTTTCCATTCCATGTTTTTTCAAAATCTCAATTGTATATTTAGCCTGATTAAGAAAAATACCACGTGGGGATTGATGAATTTGTAAACCAAGAAAGAATTTTAATTCCCCCATCATGGACATTTCAAATTTGCTTTTCATGAGATTTGCAAAATGTTTTGAGTATTTCGGATTAGTGGACCCAAAGATTATTTCGTTCACGTAAATCTAAACAATCAAAATGTCATTTTTGAATTTTCTTGTAAACAAGGTCGGATCAATTGTTCCTTTGGTGAAATAATTTTGCAGCAGGAAAGATGATAATTCGTCATACCACGCCCTTGGGGCTTGTTTCAAACCATAGATAGCTTTCTTTAGCTTGTAGATGTAGTCTGGATGATCTTTGTCAACGAATCCGTCTGGCTGACTCACGTACACTTCTTCTTTCAGAGTTCCATTCAAGAAAGCCGTCTTGATATCCATCTGATAGACCGTGATGTTTTTGTGAGCTGCATATGCTAAGAAAATCCTGACTGCTTCAAGCCGTGCTACTGGCGCGAATGACTCTTCAAAATCTATCCCCTCTTCCTGTCTGAATCCTTTTGCCACTAGACGAGCTTTGTTGCGAATTACAGTCATCTCTTCATCCTTTTTGTTTTTTCATAACCACTTAAGATCAATGACTAGTTTGTCAATTGGTCTTGGAACTAAATCCCAGGTGTCATGTAATTGATATTGGAGAAGTTCTTCCTGCATCGCTTCAATCCAAGCATTATCTGCCATTGCTTCCCGAATGTTCTTTGGCTCTATTAGACTGACTGAGCAGACGTAGATGCACATGTCGCAATCGGTGTTGAGTTGTTTTCTCGTCTGAATTGGCCTTGAAGGTTCACCAATAACTTGTTCTATTGGATGGTCTTTTGTCCACTGTAACGTAGAAGGGTACCTTGGATTTGACGAATGCGTGTTAGATGGTTCATGTAACCTTGAAGATGATTCAGCAGATTTCGTTGCAAACGGGTTTTCAAATACTTCTTCCTCTAACACAGCATCGTTTTGTTCTTGCTCATCAACTCTTGGTAGAACAATTTCAATTACTGGAGTTGGTGGAGTAGATGTTGATGACGTGGAGGGAGTTGTTGCATCAGCTTCGAATGTTGTTGATGCATCTTGATGTGGTTGTGGTGGTGGTTGTTGATTTTGAGCGGGTGCAGCAGATGTGTTGTTTAGATGCATTTATCGAAGCGCCACCATAGTACTCATCATACATAAACTCGAAGAAATTTTCCAGTTCTTGATTTGTTGGTGTTTCGGTGTGAGTTGATTGAGCTCGTTGGGGTACGAGTCCTGAACTGATATGTCCAGAAGTCTGAACGTTTGGTGCGGGTCCTGATCTGGTATGATTAGGAGCCATCGGGTTAAGCGCGGGTTCTAAAGCGAGTCTCTCAGAAGCCATCTATGAAATTTCATCAAACTTCACATTCATCGTCTCCATAATCCTTTTCGTTCTCCTGTTATACACCCTGAATGCCCTCGAGTTTTCTGAATATCCAATGAAGATTCCAATATCACCCTTAGCTTTCAACTTCCCCAGATCTTCTCTGTCGTTCGTTGGATAGCACAAAGCGCCAAATACATGAAGGTAAGAGATATCGGGTTTTCTGTTGTTCACTAGTTCATACGGGGTTTTATTGAATCTTGGATGGACTAGGGATCGGTTCTGAGTGAAACAAGCAGTGGCAACAGCATCAGCCCATAAGAATAACGGTGCACTAGAATAAATCAGCATTGTGCGAGCAGCTTCCACAAGAGTTCGATTTCTTCTTTCAACTACCCTATTCTGCTGTGGAGTTCTTACAGCTGATGTCTGATGTGTGATTCCAACATCTTCAAAGTAGGTGTTTAACTCCTGATTAGTGAATTTTGTGCCATTGTCTGTTCTTACGATCCTTACTGGAGCTTGAAGTAGGACTTGAATTCGCTTCAGAAAGGTGATGATGATGCCTGGTGCTTCGTCTTTTGACCTCAGAAACTTTACCCATGTATACCTTGAATAGTCATCGACGATTACAAGAATATACTTCTTCCCATTTATGCTTTGAACTCTCATTGGGCCACATAAGTCCATATGCAACAAATGTAACTTATCAACCGAACTGGGTACGGTTTTAGGTTTATATGTTGCCCTTTTGCTTTTTCCTTGCTCACAGGATGGACATAAGTGTTCTTTGGTGTATTTAAACTTTGGGAGACCGTTGACGATGTTGTCTTTGGCAAGCTTGTTGATGGTGTCAAAGTTAAGATGGGACAGACGTCTATACCACAACCAGGACTTTGTTTCGCATGCTCTTGTCATGAGACAAATTGGTGATGAAGAGGCCATTTGGTTTATGTCTATAGCATAGAGATTGGTGCCACGATTCCCAATTAAGAGATCATCTCCAACCAAATTCCTGACAAAGCAAGTGTTTCTCCTAAATGCAACCTCTAAATCTGCATCACAAAACTGCCTGACTGAAAATAAGTTGTGTCCCAACCCTTCGACATAGTAAACCCGAGTGATCAAGTAGTTCCCAAACTGAAGATCTCCATAACCCAGAATAGCTGCAACATGATCATTCCCAAACCGTACAATTCCCATGAACTGCCATACAAAGTTGATCAGCAGCTTCAAATTTCCGGTCATGTGCTTGGAGCAACCCGAGTCGACGATCCAAAGACAAATTTCAATGACCTGCGAAGAACAGATGATTTTGTATATGGAAACCGTTTAACATTTGGTTCCATGGGGTTAGAGGTAACAAGTGAATCACAATTAGAGAAGGTTTCCATATTTTCATTGGGAACAATTTCTAATTTTCCATTCTTAAGTGTAAACATTCTACCCGTTGGTTTCCATGCACAAAACTTAAGATTAGGGGTGCAAACGAGCCGAGCTACTCGCGAGCTACTCGAGCTCGACTCGATAAAAAGCTTGAAACGAGGCGAGCCTTGTCGAGCTCGAGCCGAGCTCGAGCCTGAAAATCAACTCGTTTACTTATCGAGCCCGAGCTCGAGCTTCGCTTATCGAGCTCGAGTAGGCTCGTCGAGCCTTATCGAGCCGACTAAAAACATATATACAAGGGCTTTGGACTCTTATTCCCCATCTGGGCTTTCTTCTCGACTGGGCCTTTCTCACCATTTATCCTAACCCTAGCTCATTCCCTATATAATACCATTTATCCATCAACACACATTTATCCTAACCCTAAAACACACATCTTATTTTATCCGCCCCCTTTCTCACAATCTCACCTCTTCATCTCACTCAATCAATCCAATCATAAGTCTGCTCATCATCTCCAAATCTCATATACTCTCATCTCAACTCCATCATCCATCTATAATCCGAACACAACCAAATAAAATATCACACGATTTCTTCATATTCTGCACCATACCGAATCAACAGAACATGTTTAAGGCTTCAAGATCAGTATATAGTGGTCTCGGGTAGGTGATTATTTTCGTGTGTTTTGTTTTTGGTCTTGGTCTTCAGTTGTGGAACGAAACAAGAAAATGATTTTAACATGTTTGTTATAAATCTTTTCATTCTTTGTTTCGGATATTAATTAGAAGCAAAGCTTCAACAGGATTCTGTGATGATTATTGTACAACTAAAAAAAATCTTTAAAAGATTGAAAACAAAGTTGCACAAATCTGAGATATCTTGTATTTTAAGTTCGTGTCTGTGATGATGGATTTGATGTTGTGTGTTGTTTATTTCATTTTTATCTTCAATTTATTTATTTGTTGAAGAAATCATTTTAATACATGCTCTGTTCTATATTATACAAATGTAATGTTTAGGTAGATACTTATTTGTGGCAACGATGTACAACCACTTCATTTCATCATCGTTGTTGAAGAGAAAGGCAAGTTGTTTTCTTTTTGATAAACTTGCAACAACGAGAGTGAGAGAGAAAAACAATTGACACTAAGGGACTGAGTTGATTTGCGAACATGATCGCATATTATGAACATCTAACTCTAAGGGACTGAGTTGATTTTAGCTCGAGTTTGAGCCTTATCGAGCTGAGCTCGAGATTTATGAAACCTTATCGAGCCGAGCTCGAGCACAAAAATAAAGGCTCGGATCGAGCCGAGCTCGAGCTTGAGCTTGTTAAAAAACTGACGAGCCGAGCTCGAGTATAGTAAAGCTCGGGCTCGACTCAGCTCGTTTGCACCCCTAGTTAAGATGGTCCTTAGGCAATAGGCTACTAGTTGTTTTCCTAGCTTTTGCAATAAGTCTTCGAATATATCTAGACTTAGCCCTAGTTACTGAAGGAACCTCTTTCTGTTCAGGCATATCATTCACATTCACAGTGTTAGAAACAATATCATCCCAAGCATTTTCAGACAAAGATTTCTTGTACATTAAACAAGCAGAGTTGTTACAACCACTTGAAACAGAAGTCTTAACAGTACATTCAGATGACATATGTTTCTTATTTGAAAGCGTTAAATTCCTAGGGTGTTCTTCTACTTCTTTGCATTCACTCTCAGAGACAGGCGAGACTCTATTGTTCCTGGTATTGCTCCTAGGCTTTTGTCTGCTGCTCCTAGAGGTGCTTTCTAATCCTGTAGAAGGTAAGGCACACTCATTAGAATTTATGTTGTTGTCCTGAGAGGTTGTTGTAGCATTCTTAGACTCTTTTGGATTATCTTTTTTACTTTTGTCTATCGCCCTATATGTGTTAGATGTAGAGGCAGACGCAGTAGTGGGACTAATCCTATAAAGGCCAGGCGCTATCACATTCGATGTTTTGAAAACAGCTTTCTCTTTATCAGGACATTGGTTAGGTAAGGGTGTTGGAGTGACTGGTTTTGTCAAATCATTTGTCACATCAACCTTTGGAACAGTTTGAGAAATTTGCATTTTTGGTTATTCCGAAGTTGATGGTTTTGCAAACTTTGTTTCCTCACCCTTCCTTTTTAGACTATCCAGCTGAGACTTCAAACGGTCATTTTGTTCTTTCAGATTCTTGTAAGCACGCTCATACGACAATTTGTCATACTTGCATTCTTCCTTTTTCTGATCAAGTTGTTTAAAATATGTGACATTTTCTTTTTCAATCTTAGCAAGAGAATTTTCATATTTTACAACAATTGCAGAAGTCTCAGCTCGGAGTCTTTCATCATCTTCCACAGAATATGTTTGGTAAATAATGGACATAATTTCGGTCGATAGAGCTACTTCAGAGAGAATGTCATTGTGTCTTTCCAAAACTTTGATGTGTTCAATGTTTTCATTTGCTTCCTTTACCAGGGATTTGTGGTCCTTGACAAAGTCGGTTGTTTCTTTTAAAAGCGCATTTTCAACATTAAGTACTCTCGCATGAATTGCCATGAGTGGAGTACTAATTTCTGTTTCATACACCTTTTTCATTTCATTATGAAAACTTGAATCCCAATCGTTAATGCGATTATTATTTGTTTTGGATGCCACAACCATTTGAAGTGTTTCAACTCTCTTTTTAAGATCATCCAAATATCGTCTAGCTTCACTTGTGTTAGAAATGTTACTAGAGGACATTTGTTCAATGTTAGAAAGATGTTTCGAAACAGCTTTCCGTTTTGTGACAGCCACCGGTTTTTTGAAAAACATTGGTGACTTTTTTTGAACCAGATGAACGCCAGAAATTGTATTAAGCTTATTATAATCAATTGGTCTGATTTCTAGGTTCATTTGTCTCATTTTTGTTCTACTCTCTTCAGCAAGCTCAATCGTTTCAAAAGAATCACGAACCTCGGGAGGATCATGTTTATCATTTATCACACTACCATTATATAACACATTCTGTTCTTTCTGAGCTTTCTTGAGATGATAAGGGTTTTCACAACCGATAGCCATTTTCTTCATTGTATGTAAAATCGGGTTTGGATCGTTAATAAGCAAATTAATTGTTTGTGCAGACTGACCCGTTTTTACAAGCAACTCTTCCAACTTTTTGATGCTTTCTTTTTTGTCAATGATTTCATCAAGAAGATCATTTTCTCGTTTTGAAAACCTTGCATTCAATTATTTCTTTTCTTTTTCAAGATCAGAACAAAATGATTTTTGTTTAGAAAGTTGGTTGGTTAATTCATAAATTTCCGTGTTTAAAGATTTGATTGTCATGTTCAAATTAACATCAAGTGTGTCATATTTGATTTGCAAATGTTTTTCTCTTAACACAGAGTCTCTATAACCAATTTCAAGTTCTAACTGTCGTTTGTTATTAAATTCAAAAGCTTGTTCATTCACCTTATATCTCTCAAGCTCAGCGGTCAATTTTTCATTCGTGGCCTTAACATCGCGATTGACCTTTTTAACATTCTCAATTTCAACACTACAATTATGCAATAATGATTCAAAAAACGCACGTGTTTCCTCATCATTCTCAACATGCTGGGACTCGTAGTCTTCATTAGGATCCATATCTGGAGTTGCCAAATTAATATTGCTACAACTTGGCCTTTCCATATATGTATCATAATTGGATGCTGGAGTCGCAGGATGCCGTTCATCATGAGTTGACATATCAAACATTTCATTATTGTGACATGTAGTGAATGGTGGTACCTCAGAGACTGCATTGGTGTCATACAGAGGAGGTGTTTCAGAATCCGTGTCATACTTAGCCTCCTGAAGATTGGCCATGAAAATGCAGTTTGCATCGATGTCCTCAAGGTCTTCCATATCATCCATAAGAGCCATAAAATCATTCTCTTCTGCACTCAACTGTAATCCAGCCGTTTCCTTCTGTGCCAACATTAATGCTTTCTGCAGATAAGCTGGATCTCTCTTTTTCGGCTTGTCGGGACAGTTCCTAGCCATATGACCGACACCCTGACAGTTGAAACACTTTATCAAATTACCCTGATTCATATTCCCGGCAACTTGAGCAGCAACATTCCCATACTGATTCCCAGCATTCTGACCCCTCTAGTTTCCAACAACTGGACTCATCTGATTCCCTGCATACTGACCCATTTGATTTCCAACATACTGCCCTGCATTCTGATTACCCATCTGATATCGAGGAGCATATCCCTGCTGATTCCCATATCCTCCAACCATCTGTCCTTGTTGTCCCATGTTGAAACTCGGCTGTGCAATCTGCTTGTTGCGAGTGTTCGAGGAGATTCTTTGGTTGTTTTTGGTAGGTGTGGAGTAGCGTCCTTAGAATGCCTTTGTGAGGTAAGCAAATGCTTGAGTCAAAGCAGCAGTGGACTTATCATTGTCATTAAGTTCTGGTTCTGGGTATTGCGGGTATGGTTGTTGTGGGATGACTGGTTGTTGTTGTGGGTAGAATGGTGATTGTGGAGTATATTGTTGTTGCATGAAGTGCTGAGTGGAAGATGAAGAGGGTTGTGTATTTACTGTTGCAGGTGTAGGTGTTTGAGCAATGAGTGCCAGAGGATCATGTTGCTTTGCTAACTTTTCTTTCCAGACTTCATTTGCCTCTGCCTGGTTTTGCTTTAGGAAATCATAGAGCTGATCATAGTTTACCTCGTGAAGGTTCTTTGTTTGGTTAACAATTGTGACATACCGTCCCCATTCTTCTGGTAAATTGTTGATGAATTTGATGTTTTGAGCAATGGGTTTTGGTGTCAACTTGTTTCTGATGAGCTCATTCATTAAAGTGCAAAACCTGGTGTAGTAAGATTCAATTGGTTCAGCTGGAGTGGATGTGAACTTCTCCCATTCAGTGAGCAGCTTGTTTTCAACATCTTGTTGCCCAATTTCTGTGCCATGACAGAGTCTTCTAACTCTTTCCCACATAGCATAAGCTGAATCACAACTATCGACAGCAGCAAATATTTCTCGTGGTAACCCAAGTTGAGTAAATGCATTGCTAAATCATCTGCTTCAACTTGCTTCCAATCCTCTGCTGTGTATTCCTCTTCTTTTTTATCACGAAAGGATGGTGGAACGGGAGGTGTTGTAGTTGGGTCACCAGCTTCTTGAATTTGGCGAGGCTTGAATGGTCCTTTCTGGATAAAGTTTAGCAGGAGTCTACCTTGACCATTAGGTTTGGTTTTGATATATCGAATCATACGACTCGTCCATGGAAGATAACCACCTTTTTCAAGCATTGGAGGACGGTTTTCTGCACCGGCAGCATGAATGTCTTGTTGAGTAGTCATTGTTGATGTTTCGTATGATAAAGTTGATGCAGGATCGTTTCAACGAAATAGGAGTGGTTGTTGTTGAAGGTTAAACTTGGTTGTTGTTGTTGTGAAGTCTTGGTCCTTTGAAGAAGATCGATTGAGGTAACTTGCAATTTGGATAAACGTAACAAATTAAATAAAGTTACAAATTTTGACTAAGCTAAAATTTAGACAAAATCTAGAGTTCACAAATTCGACAAAGTTATGTAAGTTACAATTTAGATAAAATGACAATTTCTATAGAAATTTCAATTTAGACCAAAATTTATACAAATTATGGCAAAATGTCAATTTATATAGAATTATACAATTTATATAAATTGGTAATTTATATAAGCGATCTAACTAATTTATACAAATTAGTAGATATTCCTTTGTCGAAGTATTCGTCACACTTATACAAGCGAGAGAATACCGAGTCCGCGATCTTTGATGTTGTAGAAATTAAAAGTTTAACTCAAATTTATAAAAATTATTTAAGTTGTAAATCGTTTAAATCAAGTGCGAGGATCAGTTCTGCCAATTGCGAAAAGTCTGCCAACTATTTGCGATATGGGACGAAAAGTGTCAGTTGCAAAAGTTTATGTCCGAGATATATTTGCGATAGCCTAAGCTTGTCCGATAACCATTTGCGATAGACTTCTCAGACACCAATTGCGATAAAATCTGGTTTTGACAATTGCGATAAATTTCAGATTTGCGATAACTCTCACAATTGCGATAACTCAGACATTTGCGATAGAATGCAGATTTG
Organism: Artemisia tridentata subsp. tridentata; assembly: GCA_021014915.2. NCBI lineage: Eukaryota > Viridiplantae > Streptophyta > Magnoliopsida > Asterales > Asteraceae > Artemisia > Artemisia tridentata. Next base: position 144,629,671 of record CP139505.1, on the reverse strand, counting down.
CGATAAGTATCACAATTTCGATAGAATCCAGATTTGCGATAAGTATCACAATTTCGATAAAATCACTTTCTATCGCAAATCTTATACAAGATTTCGATAAGCCTTGCCAATTGCGATAAGAGGCAGTTTACCAACTCTTGACTTTTTTGACACTTCACCAATAATTCATCCACTGATGAGATCTTACCAACTCTTACCAATAATTCTTATACAAGAATATCTAGCAAGAATCAATGGATGAATATCGAACAAACAAATCACACAATCGTTTATACTTTTTCACGATCTAATCACTTTGAACACAAAAAAAATTCAACCTTGAAACCAAGATTCGACTAAGGAGCTATCAAAGCTTCACTAACGACCTCGTAAAATGAATAACAAACGCAACCTTGAACCTTAAAGTTTGCGAACGATTCCAAGATAGAACACAAAAGCTCACGTTTTTATGAAACAAAAACGCAACTGTTGGGTACTTATGATCACAAATCAAACACAAACAATCTCCTACCTCGATGTATGGCGTGTTGATACCACTTGTTATGACTAGAAATCTACCTTTATCATCCAAACTATCTATAGATCGATGGTACTCAAACAAGAACAAGAACAAGATGAGAAGGAGTGTGGATCGTATGAAATATACCTTTGAATCTATTAGCTTTAAAGAGTAAATATAACAAATACAAACCTAGAGAACACACACTCCCACCTTGGCTGTTTTTGATGCACTTATGAGAACCCCTGGAAATGAGGTGGGAGTGTGTCTTTTATGTCACAAGGGTGACGCCCTAAAGGGCTTTTGTGGGCTTGGAGTGGGCTTTTGTGTTGGACTAGATTTATACACTAAATTTTACATATTATCTATCAAAAGCCCACTCTCCTAGACTAACATAACCATACGACACACAAGTTTCAAGATTACAAATGACCATCACTTTACATTTATAAATTAAATGCTAACAGTCTAAATTGCTACTTCTGTCCAAATTGCTACTTTTGTCTAAATTGCTACTTCTGTCTAAATTGCCCTAGTTCATCTAAATTGCAAGTAATTTATCGGAATTGACTGCTGCTTGATTTCTAAAGACAAAACTTCAAACGATCATAAGTTTAAGACCAGAACTTCACTACAACAACTGAACTTAACCTACCAAACACAACTCCTATTTCGTTGCAACGATCCAAGATCAACTTTATCACACATCAGCACTAAATTGAAAAGGAAATGCAAATGAAAGAGAGAGATTCAAAGACAGCATTTAAAGTGTTCAAATCTCATATTGAAAAGGTTATAAACACATCTAGATATGAATCAAGGTTCGATCAGGCATTTGAATACTTCATCAGAGTCCAATATCATTGTTTCAAAGAAAAACTCATCTATAGCCTGAATCAACATGAAAAGCTACTGAATGAAGAAGAACTTTATACGCACAACAGCAAGGAAGCTCTTAAAGTGATCAAACCTCAACTTCAGAGTATATTGAACCCTTGGTTATTGAACCGGTCAGAGTTTATCGATGCGTTTTACCAAAGATTTCGGGTAAGCTATATGACCTTCAGAACTAAATGCATCGATAACATGGGTGAACTCGAAAAGATACTTGATGAAGAGGAAGTTGAGTTAAATGATATTGAGAAGCAGAAACGGGAAAGAGAGCAGATTGAAAAAGATATGCAGTTAAAAGAAAGAGAGCTAATTGAAAGAGAAATACGATTAAAGGAAACAGAGGTGAATGAGAGAGAGACAAACAAAGATGAACTAATAGTCAATGAGGGTACAACATCTGATGCTAGCTTGGTTTTCATGAGAATTGATACATCTTCAGAATAGCAGGTTGAAAACAGTAGTCCAAGGTATGATTCGGATGCCGATGATACATACAGGAATGAAGCTGTTTGGGATACTGAGGATGATCATATCAGACCTTCATTTGACACAGAGATATTGGCTACGGTACAACATTCAAACAATAATGATAATGTTGTTTTGTTCGATAATGTGTTTGCTCATGATGAGACATATCCTGTGCATCCTGAATCCATAAGTGACACATATGTGGTGGAACGGTTTGATAGTAATATCACTCCTACTACTCCAGATATGGATCCTAATGGAGGTGAGCTTGCCCAGGATGGATCTTCTTATGAACAAGATCGTGCCTTATTTGCTTCATTAATCAAAAATTTCAAACATGAACTTGAAAAGTGCAAAGAGGACAATCGCAAAGCTAAGCAAGCGAATGTCTTATTGTCCAAAGAGCTTGAGAGATTTAAAGAAATGGAAAAAGGTTTTGAAAATGTAACAAAAAGCAAAACTGAACATGAAATTGAAATCTCAAACCTTAAATCTCAAGCTCGGAAATATGAAATGCACGGAGATTCTGTCAAACAACTTTTAAAACAAAAAGAAGAACTTGAAGTTGGTTATAGAGAAGCTGTTTTTCGTGAAAAACGTTCCATTCAAAAACTGGATGAACAAATGGTACTTAACAACAGAAAGGTTGAAGCGCTTTTAAAAGAGATCTCTGATTTAAAAAGTGAAAATTCAAAGCTTCAGAAAACCAATTCAAAATTTAAGATTGTTAAAACAAAACTTGAGAATGAAAATCAAGAGTTTTTGAAACGTACAAACAATCTTGAAGCAAAACTTCGAAAAACAGGATAGAGTGTTCAAACTTTTCAAATGATGCTTCCTAAAGATGAGAACGTTCACCAAGAAAAATCCGGACTTGGTTTTGAAAATACTGATCATTTGGAAAATAATTTGGAAAATGATTTGGAAAATGAAAAACCTTGTTTTTTAAACAAAGTGCAAAAGTTGACACCTAGTTTGTATGATGCTGAAAAACTGGGAAAAGGTTTGTCGACTGATGTTCTTTTCAATTCAGAAGATGAAGAAAAATCTGAAGAGGAAAAACGTTTAAAAGTAAAACAAAGAGAAAGCCCATTCTCGTACCAAGGCTTTATGTATGGTTGTACACAATTGACAGATATACCAAAAGAACATTTGAAAAGAAAAGACACAAATGTGAAAAGATATTTCAAAGAAGCTCAGCTTGCTACTTATGATGCTAAGTTATGGCAAAATAAAGCAAGGAAACAGTTTTGTAATCTTAAACATCACATTGAGCAAACGTTAAAGGCCATTTGGTTTAAGCAACAAAACACCAATAATGATTACTATAATCTTCTTTCATCGGATTCTCGCCTAAAAATAGAAGTCTGTAAGATTTTAAAAGATGAGATTGAACCTCGTGTGAAAGATATCAACTTAAGTTTTGATTACTTTGAAAAATATCTTGTCACTAAAATGAGAGAAGATTTAAAGTACATTCATTCTTTTGAAGACGAATTTGATGAAAAATGCTTAATACTTGATATTCAAAAAGAATTTTTCACAAATCAAATTGAGTCATTCAAGTCAGTGTCTGTCAGCCATGAGTATGAGAATGTGAATTTTGAACAAACATCTTCTTTGAAATAAAATCTTTGTCTCAAAAAGAAAATCACAGACCTTTCAAAAGAAGCAGCTGAAGTCAAAGAAGAATTGTTAAAAAGAACTGCTCAGTTTGAGAAAGATTTAACAAAACTCGAAGCACAAATTATTTCTTTCCAACTCAAACTGCAGGAAAAGAAAATTTCTTCTGAAAACTCTTTGACAACGGTGCTTAAAGGAAAAGAAAAGATTTTTGAAGAAAATTGTGATGATGCCAAAATCAAGTTTGATTTGGACGAACTTGATACAAAAAATATTGAATTGGAACATGCTGTGACATCATTACAAAAAGAAAACGAGCATTTGAAACAGACTTATAAAAACTTGTTTGATTCAATCAAATGATCAAGAGTTCAGAATCAGATTTCAAACAAATCTGACTCTCAGATCGCAACAAATCATCATTTTGAAAAAGAAAATTGTGTGCTTCAAAAGAAAGTTGTTGATTTAGAAAAGATCCTTGCACAACAAGCCAAAGATTTTGATGATGCCAAAACCAATTTTTCAATCGAAACGGACAAATATGAAAAATATTTTGCACATCTTGAAGATCAAAATGTTTCATTACATGAAAAACTGGCATCACAAGATCATCTTACGATTCAAAAATAATATAATGATTTGCGAACATCATACAATGCCTTAAAAGCAAAGTTTGATGCTCTTAATCGATCAAAAGACAAATCTCATGTTTCAAACACGTCAACACCAAAAATAAGTGTTTCGGAGAAGGTTTACACGGGTGAATCTTCAAAACCATTTTCGAAAAAAGTCTCTCAATTTACGACCTATTCTTTGCAAAAAGGAAGGAAGTGTTCAAAGAGACTAAATTTTTCCGAAACAGTTACTCCTCAAAAGTTTTCAAGGTCAAATGCTTCAAATGGAAAGAATCAAACTTTTCAAACTCCACACTCTCGTTTTACACCGGTAAAGCAAGTGTGGAAACCAAAGCAAAGTCATTCAAAACTTCTGAACTATTCAAACTCTAAAATGCTCCCGCTACAACAAAAGAATGACTCTGCTTTGATAATTCCAAATTCCGGAAGGTTTTCATTCATCTCAAAAACGAATTTTCGAAATGAAACACCAGGTTTCAACAATGGATGGAAAACTTCTTCTTCAAGTTTTAAAACTCCAAGAGAGACACCGGGTTTCTCAAACAATTTTCACAAGAAAAAGAGTTTTAAATCACCGTTGATTCCACGAGTGTTATCTCAAAATGAAACACCGGTTTTCAGTCCTCGTTGGAATTCAACTTCTTTGAATCGGATTGACACAGCTTACAAATGGATTTCAAAATATGGTAAACCCGTTGGCGCCGTGCTTAAATGGGTTCCAAAGGTTGTTGTCTAATCTGATCTCAATGGCTTCGGAACAACTCAGTTTCGGACCCGAGCTTAATTTTATGGCTTCTGGACAAATCCGTTCAGGACCCGTGCTTCAAAGAAAGGAAAGTGCTTTATCAAAACAAAGGTTTTAAATATTTTTCGAGCACTTATCCTAAAAATCATTATGGCTTGTAAGTACTTCAGCTTACAACCCGAGCTTCAAAGTGAAATCTTTTAAAATTTAAGCCCGTGTTCATCAACTCGAAAAGATTTCAAATAAAGGCTTAAACGTTATGGCTTATGCACACATAACAGTGCATAACCCGTTTCTCAAAGAAAGGACCCTGTTGTACGTTTTATTGCAACAATCCTAAAAGAAAAGAAGTTCTCACGCAAAGTTTATCAAAACAAACTTCTTAATCTTAAGCAAAATTTGTTCAAAATTCTTCAAAAGGTTTTTCAAAACTTTTCAAAATTTTGCTTAAGATTTTCAAATCTTTACTCCCCAATTCGCTCCAAAGTTTAAAAAATGTCAAAACCTATGCAAATCTTGAGGGGGAGTATTTCAAAAACAAATTTGTTCCAAAAGTTCATGAAAATCCGTTTCTCCCTATTAGCTTTCTATAAACAATGATTTTTATCAATCGGTATCAAAAATACCATCGAATGCTATTTTTGAGGGGGGGAAATGTGATTAAAATGTGATCGTAATTGAATCTCAAAAAGCTCAACTCAGATTGAATCCTCGAATTGACGAAAGTTAAAGGTCAGTAATCGAAATGACTTATCCGGGACGGGTAATAATTTCAAGCTGGTTTATCCAGTGATATAAACGTGTCTCGCAAAGGACTTGTCGGAGTAGAATGTACCAATTCGAGAGATTATCTTTGAATATGCCGGGACGGGTAATAATTTCAAGCTAGTCTAACTAGTGATGTAAACGTGTCTCGCAATGGTCATGTTCATTGAAAATCAATCAATTCAAAAATGTGCGAACTCTACCCAACATGTGCAATCTTATCTTAAAATGCATGAGCACATATGAAAGGGGAGTATTTCAAAAAATTAAAAACTCTCGAAGTGTTAACCAAAATATGTTTTATTCATAAACACTTTGAGAGATTTTCACAAAAGGTTTTATGGCAAGTGATCAACAAATCTAGGATAATCATGGAGTAATAAGGTGATTATGGTTAGGTTATGTCCTATGATCCGCCAGAGCCGGAGGGATCTACCCAAGGACAATTCCAATAGATTAGAATTAGAAGTCCTTAGGTAAGATTGAAAAAAGGAGTAAATGAGAAAGGGAAAGAAGGGGTTGAAGAATGAAAAAGAAAAGTTTAATGAAAGGGTGAAAAGAAATAGCCCTCCATGAAAACTTAGGGCAGAAACCGGGTTAATACATCTGCTATCGGTAATCACAAAGTTGATACTGATATTGAAGACAAGACGTCATGGACCCAGTGACGCGCTGCACCACCCCTCCTAGCCACTCAGATATCTCTTAAAAGATATTTGTTTCATTTCTCACAGAGAACACTGCATAATCTATAGGCCTCTCACTCCGAGATGTGTTAATATTGAAAAGGTGGCACTCTGCTCCATGCCTCCGACTACTAAAACCAAAACGCACATTATCGAGTCTAGAGCCATGAGATTCATTAAAAGATCTCTTAGGATACACTTCCAAAACATACACTTATGTTCGCCAAAAAGGACATAAGGTGTACAAGAGTCTTAACGAGATCTACGGATCTTGCCATACATATCATGATGGTTATTTGCTTCAAATGGTCTACAGTCGTGAAGTGATACTTCGGTATACTTCAGCGGCTCACCTGAATTGTGGGTATACTTCGGTATATCTGTTGTAAGCCTTCTTGAGGGCATCCAATTCAGGAACAGCCTTTGTAAGGATTAGAGAGGGTTTTCACACTATGCTGTTGATTCTCTCGAAGTCTGAGTCTATAAGTGCTGGAAATCCCACCAAGGAGATTCCTTTCACGAATTGAGTCCTTATGACGTAGGTCTCTACTTGGATTTATCCATAGTAGTGATAACTGTCCCTCAACGGGATTAGGACGGCTGATGTGCCCGACCAAAGTGAATGGAATCAAGACATTCATCAGTAAAACAATCGTAGTGATCAATTTTCTAAGAAAAGTCCACCGTGATCGATTGGTAATTTCAACTAACAAAATTTATGAAGGAACTGATGAAAGTCCCCTTGGAGAAAGACCGTACATCAACATCTACATCTCCACATACTCATACTTATGAAGATCATCCTCAACAAGCTCAAGTGAAAAAAATGTTCAAGACAAAAGGATCAAGTTAAAGACAAAGTGTTACGAAAAAGTCAAAAAGCTAATCAAAAAGTCAAGAACAAGTTCATGTATCAAGTGAGGATGACACAAGTATGAAGCTCAAAGGTTTATCAAAGAAGTATGAGTATGTTGGAAGAAATGACAATACAAACCCCAGGAAGATGTTGATCAAAGGCAAGAAGAACCGAAAGACGATTATTTTAAAGATCACAACGCATGAAGGAACAAAGAACCAAGACTATTCTACAACGACACACAAAGTTCAAGACGATGAAGACAAAAGACCTAATCACTCGGAGCGTCATTTGAATGACCATCCCTTAGGGGGAGATTGTTAGCATTGATAAAAAGTGATGGTCATTCTAGTAATTACAACTTTGTATTGTGTCGTGTTTCTTATAATAGAATAGTAAAAAGGGCTCAAGGAGTGGGCTAAGCTAATATGTTAGATGTTAAGCTAAGCTAGAACTATTTAGTTATGTAGAAATCCAAGCCCAATCCTCAAACCAAACGTGACCCATGGAAAGGCCATATGGCAACTAAGCTTTATGTATAAAAGCCACCTCACACCTCATTTGTGGGTGGTGCTTGAGTGTGTGTTGTGTGTGTTTTTATATAAGAAATCTTTCATCATCTCTCTAGTCTCTCTCTAACCTATTCGACACACACACTCTTGTGCCATTAGAGTGTGCCATCTCTCTTGTGCTTTATTTGACATATATTTAGTGTAATAGAGTCTATACACGATAATAACAGAAGTATACACCGTACCCTGGTAGTTCAAATGAGGTATCAACACTATATGGGATGAAAAGACTGTATCCTTTATTTGGGACCAAACAATGTAATTTGTATTTGTTACATAGAACCCTGGACAAGCACACAGTTCTCTAAAATATATGTTTGTGGACCAAAATGGATACCCGCTAATATCTTGTAATGATTGTTAATGAGTACAGTTGGATCGAAATTTTGCTAAATACCAGAAGAATATCCTGTAATCAGTGCCAAATATGCCTGGCAAGTCACTTTGTTTTCTCATTCATATTGCATTTTTTAGAACAGTTGGATGAATGTAGGCGGTTCAGAAAAATTCCAACTTAATCCCACAGTGGGTTTACACACGAGTGGATGTGTATCATCAAAGATTTTACACTTAAAGGTGATAGCAATTTTTCAGTTTTGCTGACTCTCCTTCCCTGCAATTGAAGTCTAGGTATCAGGTAAAAGTCTAGACTTTGAATAAACCCTTACCATTAGAGGTGTCAAAAGTAGCCGGGTTGAGTCATGGGTGAAACCATGTTACCCAAAATGAGTTATTTATTCGTACGGGTTGGGTTGACCAAGAACACTTTAGGAGAGTGGTATAAAGTAGCAACAGGATGCACAATGTATATGTACTCTAAAAAGCTTATACATCTCTGATAAGCTACTCTAAGGTTGTGTCTGTTCCCCCGACCACTATGTCCTGTTAAAAGAGTTCTAAGTATCAGTCATTTTGCAGTTTTAGACAGAACAAATAAAATATTAAAGAAAAACTTACTATTAGTAGGGCCTTTATGTAATCGACGTTTAATGTAGTTGTAGCATGATATTCTTTAGAATCTAATAACATGTGCTGAACATATTTCCTTCCATCTTCCTCAACAGCTCCTTCTGTTTCTTCGGAGATGGCTTTGATTCATCTTTCGTTAATACCGTAAAAATCCGATTAAAATTTCCCGTTACTTCTGCATTTGTTGTTGTTTTCCTTGTACATCAAACCGCTATAGTAATGGGATATAATCAGATACGTTTGGCGCTCATAGTAACTTAATAATCTTAAACACGATATCTTGAAACCCATCTTCAGTATAGCTTGGATCCTTCCCTTTATGACCCCATAACATGCTTGTCACAACGTTAATCTTGGTGTTAAACACAATATTCTTAATACTGATCTTTGCCCTAATCTTAGAGTAAACTTCAGTCACCATCTTTTTCACTTCATAATTTCAAATTCTTTGACTTCTGTTAAGGTTTGTGCGGCTTATCAGTTAACTGACTAAAAGCTTACGTAAATTGCGCCAGTACATCTTGTTGGACCATACAATATTTTACTCATTATAACTAATGGCTAATGCAGTTGTAGGTTTGCAGTTAGCAAAAGTCTCATCCAGGTCACGAGCCACTACTTATAAAAGGTCTACAAACTTCACCATGATGTGAAGCTTCCTTCCGAGCCCGAGGCTAAAGATAGGACTGTATGCATTTCTGAGCCATATCAGTGAACCTTTCATGCAAGTTGAAGCTGAGAAATGGGAAGTACCCTACAGTTCGTAATCCATAGGGGCCTGGTGGCAAGAGAGTTTCACTCATTCTCTTATAGGAAAACATAACATGCACTTGCAAGCTAGCTAGCTTGTGTCGGTTGCCGACTTCCCACCACCATGACCACGAGAAGTCTGCTTGTTATACGCTGATTAGTAAACGTTAACCGCTAAATAAGTTTGGAATTACGTTGAATCATGTATACCGCCATAAACTCACACATCTGTGGTCCTAAGTCATTAAAACGTAATCTATATAACAAGCAAACTTCTCCATAAGTTACAAGTCTGCTTGTTACATGGATAAGGATAGATCTTTGCTTGTTATAAGGATGGATGACTTAGGACCACGGAGATGGCGTGTAACCATATTGCATCGAACATGGTTGCACTCAGATCCAAAATGATTTTGTGGTTAACGTCTAATAATCAGCAAGCATGGATCTACATGTAAACTAGCAGTGAGAGGAGAAAACCTCACTGAAGTTATACCCACGGAATTTCCATTGTTGGATTATGTTCCGATTACAGGTTGAAGGAAAAGGATACATTTAGCTGCGGATGATGTGAATTGCAGATTGCAGATTGCAGTTGAATGATATTGAGATTCCAAGGAACATGCATACTTCTTACATAGAACAGCAATTCACAACAGCAACTAAAAACATAATATCCTATTGCAATCAAAATACAAGGATTACTGCTAAACCTTCTTTCTACGTTTACTTGCACCTTCTTACATAGCAAAGTGGCAGCAGATTGACTCTCTCTGTGCTCAAGAACCTGTCATTTACATACGATGTTATTAAGGTCTAAAAAAAAGCATAAGAGAAAAATAAAAATTAAAATCCTAAAAAAATGTAGCTTTTACGAAAATCATCATTCATCGTTTGTTTAACAATCTCCTATACACATAAAAAAGAAATAAAGGATCCACACAACTTTAAGTTGATTGTTCGAATTCAAATGTAAGCTTTCAAGGGTTGAGGTAGATAACCTATGTTCACCTTCCATTATGTATAGTTCAATCTTGGGTTTATAGTAAATACACCACGGGTCAAATAGGTTAGTGAAATGGTTTGACTAAAGTGAAAACCAGTCAAATTGGTTCGATAAATATTACGAGTAAATAATATAGGCCTTTTAACCATTTATAAAACATCAACAAGTGAGTTATTTAGATAATAAGAAATATCGAGTATAAAGTGGATGTAAAACTGGCCAAGCCCGAATAGACCAGTTATGAACCGAATCCGTTTTGACCCGTTACTCAATACGCATGACCCGCCCATTTTGCCACCTCTATTGTACTCTAACAAATACTAAATAAAGCAATAGGCCATGTCTGATTTCGCTACGAGTGAAGAAACAATTTCTAACTTCATATTTGATATTAAGTTGCAGTGATCAATGACTCACTGGAACTTGTGTTGTTGAGTGTTAATAACAAAATTACAATCTACCAAGTAAGTTTAGTTACAAATACCATTTTTGAGATTTTGTTACAATCCATGTTTTAGTTGATTACTTGATGTCGATGCAGTCATCTATAGATTCTTACATAATGCCTCAAAGAAGAGACATTCAGCAATGATCCTTGAGCTGATATATCCCAGACTCACTATCCGGTCACTATGCTTCTTGAAAATCTCCGTCAACGCTTCATTGTACAGAGTCTCTTCTTTATCCTCAAAAGCATCATCATTGTCACTTTTCATAAAACTAACATTATCATCATGCGCAGGATCATTCCACCACACCACATATAGTTTTACCTCCTTCATGACGTATCCTGAAACTGGTAATTCCAACAAGGGCACGGAACACGCACTCATCCTACAAGCAGTACGCAGATATTTCAGCTTTTGTGCAATAGTTTCATCAGAGGGTGAAGATAGCCAGTTCCTCAATTCAGCAACTTTTCTACCACTAACAGAAACTTTGCCCCTTTTCTTCGAATCCGTGATGGAAACCTTTTCCAAAATTGGTAAACGAATAATGTGAGACAACAAGTTAATCCTATATATCATATCACTTAAACATGTCGCCAACATTTCAGCCTTATTCACAGTTAACGCCATATCTTCTTCTCCTTCTTGGTGAGCATTTTCATTAGCATTAAATTCCTTTTTAAGGCACACTGGATTCAGTGACAGAAATATAAATGAATCGAGTTTAACTTTGAAGTTAAGCATCCACTTGAACAGAGAATGATTATCAAATGAAGATGGAAATTGGATACATAGAGACTCAACTCTTTCAAACTTCATCAAAGACTCAATTGCAGACCAAAAAGATGCCAGATAGGAAGGGTCAACAAAAGGATTGGTAAAGCAAGTGAAGGAAATGGCTTCTACTTGAAGGACAATATGGTAAAAACGTCTCGAAACAAGCTTGCAAAGGCATAGGGTTTTCAAATCAGTTAATTTGTTTATAATTTGGGAAGCGATATCTTCTGGCAAATCACTAAATGAGGTAAAATCATCTTCTGCGTTAAGTTTCATGATTTCTATCATCTTCGGATAATGTTCCTGTGTTTATGTAGTGTCACCTGAATCACAATAATGTTAGGAACAGATCTTGCGTTCAGCATTGCGTTTTAAAATGTTATACAACATAATCATAAGCTATAAACTAATAGGTACAAAAAAAAGTTAACATTCTTTATCCAAACTGCGATGTTATAAATTGTGTTTGGAAAATAAAACAGATTTAAAGAGTAAAAATAAGCAAAACTATATAGCCTTCATCCTAACTCCTTATTATAAAATGCTTATTACTCTAAAATGAGTAGGTATAGTTCAAACTGCTTTAAAAACGAAATAACCACCTCCTAATTGGTAAATAAGCAGGTCTTACAATAATAACTACTTATTGTAACATTTATAGGGCAAATCGCACAAAAACGTACTAAACTTTCGGGCAACTTGAATTAAAGGTATTCAACATTTCTTTTTCTCGACTTAAGGTATCGAACTTAATTTTATATGCAATGTAAGGTTTTTCAAGGTTCTTTCGATTTCAGAAAAGATAACAATGTTATCGGTCATGTTTTTCACTGAAATGGTCAATTAATGTGGTGTATCATTCAAGTTGAGCATTAAAAAGTTATTTTGGCTCGAAATTATGACCCGTAACTACCTTTAAAAGGTCAAAAAAACCTTACATTGCACAAAAATAAGTCCGATACTTTTTGTGCGACTTGCCCTAACATTTATATATGGAGATAAATAGGTACCATCCAAACCCTTGAAACAGCTTAACAGATAAGCCACTAATCTTTATTTGTATAAATCATCCGGAAAATCACAAGTAAACCCATTTTCTCACACCCTTTTTTCATAAAATGCCCAGTTAATCCAAATTTCAATTTTTCACCAAAATACATCCTTCCTCCTTAGAAAATGTAAAACGAGCAAGTTTTTTCAAATCTCGCAAAACCTCTAAAAATCTAGCAAATGTGCAAAAATAAAGGGTATTTTGGTGAAATGAGAATTTGTTGGGCCTTTTGTGAAAAAGTGCAAGATAACATGTTATTTCAATTAAAATGGCGTTTGAGGATTGCTTATCAAAACAGGTCATCCTTACCAAAGAGCTTATCAATTACTTGAAAACATGCTATTTCAAGCTAAAAGCAAAAATAAAACTTATACTTTTAAATCCATAAAAATAATCGCCTTGAAAAATCTAAAAGTACTTATATGCCCTTTTATTCTTATCAAAAAAAGCAATAAAAAGCAGATAAATGGTTTAAGAAAGTGGCAATCCCAAACACCCACCAAATTTTATAAAAAACACTAGATCTATAATGGTCACACCCAAATGAAATATCTGTACCGTCTTTTTAAACCCAAATGAAATAAACTAATAAAGTATAAAAAAAGTTGATTTCATAAAAGAACACCCACATGGAAATATTTACCATAAAACATTAAATATGAAAAAATAAGAAAACATAAAAAATTAAAAACAAACCTGCCTCCTGAAAGAGAGACAAGCAACGGCTGCTTCCTAAACTCCAAATGACAACAACAAAGATACAACTAGCTAGGGTTTTATGTCTTTTTACTGGCACGAGAATGTCACGTGACTAAGTAATAAACAACGGTAAAAATGGTGGAGATGAGTTTGGTGGATTGAGTTTAACCTACGGGAATGTGTCTGCTACATAAGAATATTTGTACTTTTTTTTAATTTTTAGAATTGTTTTATGAGAAAATTCCAAAAATGCGGTGGTCGTCCAAATAGTGCACCTTTTCTAGAATGGGATTTTTTTTTTTCTCAAAATAGACATGTGTTATTTAAAATTAGGACATGTGTCCACTTCTAAAAGTGTAAGACTTGTCCTCCTATAGGCGTTTTGGGCTACTACTGTTCTGTTGACGCGACTAGAACCCGGGGTGACCTATTTTTTGTCTTTTAGTGAAAAAAAGTTCAAACTTAAAAAATTAATAAAATATTGATACAGTATACTTGTTCCACCTATGCTTTTGGGCGACTTACATTTAATATGCTGGGCGGCCTATTGATATAAGTGTACTTTTTATTTTTTCCATTTCTAAAATACAATGTATTATTGAGTTTATACACAAAATACACAATTACTTTCCACCTCACTTCATCATCACCATTTTATTATGAACACATTCCTTGGTATAACATAAAATTATTGACATGATTCTTATTCATTTGAAGTGGATATACACAAAAAGTCACTTGTGGTTTAGGCCATACTAAAATATAACAAGAAGGGCGTTCTTCTACTCCCTGGTTCTTCCTTCAAACGCACCAGAATCAAGGCCATGTTTCAGACTTAGCCCGAAACCACGCTATCACTCTTTTTTCGAGTGTTGGATTTCATTGATGGATCTGTGTTTGATTTTAGATCGAGAGTTTTGTGTGAGAGATGATGGTGATTAATTTTTGTTTGTGACTCAATCTGGGTTTGAATATGTGATTCATGTTTTGATTTAAGAGTGATGATTTTTTATTCTTGATGTCGGTTTTGATAGATCGAGAACTGGATTTTGGTGCCGATTTTGTTGGAGTTTGATTTTTCCGGTGATGTGTGTTGACCGGATTTGGATTTATCATTTTTGATGATGATTTTTAGATGTAGATCGAGAGTTTCTGGGGTGTGAATATGGGTTTTGATGGTGATTTTGAGTTTGTGTTTTGTTGACCGGATTTGTTTTGTTATGGTGTGTATTGTTTGATCGTTGTTTTTTTTTTTTTTTTTTTTTTTTTTTAATGTGAGATAGGATTTTTTTTGTTGATTCATAGTGGTGGTGGTGGTGGTGGTGGTCGACAGATCTGATGGTTGACGGATCTTGTAGTGGTGGCGGTCGACGGATCTGGTGGTGGTGGTGGTGGTGGTGGTGGTGGAAGGTGGTCGCTGGCCGGAATTTTGAGAGAGAAAGAGTAGCACGGATGTAGAGTAAGAGTATTTTGAGAGAGATTTTTTCTATATAAATAATTGTGTATTTTGTGTATAAACTTAATAATAGATTGTATTTTAGAAATGGAAAAAATAAAAATTACACTTATATCAATAAGTCGCCCAACATATTAAATGTAAGTCGCCCAAATGACAGGTCGAACAACTGTACTGTATGAATATTTTGTTAATTTTTTAAGTTTGACTTTTTTTAACTAAATGACAAAAATCGGATCGCCCCGGATTCTAGTAGCCCCGACAGAATAGTAGTCGCCCAAAGTACACCTAGGGGACAAGTCTTACGCATAGGTTACACACTTGTACTTTACGTACTTTTAGAAGTGGACATGTGTCATAATTTTAAGTATGGTAGCCCAGATACAAAGTAGCCCATGTGTATTTTGGAAAAAAAAAAGAAAAAAAAAAGATATATATATATATATATATATATATATATATATATATATATATATATATATATATATACATTATATATAACAGGAGGCATTACACGTAGATAATGCCACATAAATGCCACCTCAATGCCACATAATCATAAACTATGCCACTTGGCATTTCTTGGTTTTAATAAAATTCGTGTGTTTTTTGTTTTAAAAAATACATCTGTAGGGATTTGAACTCACGACCTTACAGATCTTATGTGATATCTTAACCACTGAACCACCTTATTTTTTTGTTAAGTTTGTGTATGCCGAAATCTATATAGGAAATCTACATAGGTTAATTTTTTTCCATAACCCTAATATTAGCATAATCAGTCATCGTGATCAATAAGGATTATAAAACAATCGTACATTCAAAAATCATATTAGAAACCCTAAGCAACCTCAGATCACATATCTTGAAGGTAGAAACCCTAGAAGCTGATAGCCCTCACTGGATTTTGAAGCAAATCCAATCCACGAGGGTAAAAATTTCACAGAAGTTTTTGTAATAAAAGGTAGATATGTGATGCTTTATTTGCTTTTGTAAGATCACAATTTCTTGGTGATTTCTCTTACCTTAAGCTGTTTTGTTTTAATAGAAGGTTACTCAAATTTGAAATACAGTTAAAGATGGTTACTCTGTGATGCTGTCTAGCTCAATAAGTAACATATAAGTGGTGGCATGCTAACACTCATGTTTCAAAATTTCAGGTTCATAAGATTGTCGATCTCTCTACTATTCCCCAACGAAAGGTGATGTGGTATTTGCCTATTTGGAAGTCTTAGAAGCTTATAAGCTCTTTTATCGGCCCTTGATTGAAGAAGATTTACTGATTAGCAATAATTGAGCAAACAATTTTGTCGTGATAATAGTCATGGCAGTAGTTCAGTTCAGCGATTCCCTGAGGTAGTATAACATTTGGAATTACATAAACATGCTATGTGTCTATCGTTATTAGTATTGAAAATATATATGACACTATTAAGATCTATCTTATTTAGGGGTTATTTAAGCATATGGCAGCGCTTGGAACTCCTGGAGGTCCATTATTCACATCTCAAAGGATCGTCTCTTTATCGTATGACTGTGACCGCAAGTCAATGTCACGTTGCAAGTGTCTGCCTTTTGCTGCACCATCACGCACATGTTCATATTGCCATGCTATTTTTCGGCATGAAGAACGGGTTCGTGTCTCAGGTCGTGTTTCAGCAATCCAATACCACCGTAAGGCTTGGAAGAAGAGACTCTACAGGTTCTAACGCATCCTATTCCATTAGAATTTATATCGAAAAGGAATACTTTGATTTTTATATTATATTATAGGGTCACATTAATCATATCTAAAGGTTAAGAAACAAGCATAATCGACTGAAATATACAATTTTTAGATTTTATTATTTGAACTTTGATGGGTATTTTTAAGTAGATAAGAGGATTGCAAAGCAGTCTCAATACACTTATTTTGTTCTTATGGTTTGGTATACAGCCTCAAGGAGCAACTTGCTGCTATTACACCTGCTGTAGAACAATTGTGGAAGCAAAAAAGATACGCAACATATGCTTTTCTCATCTTTCAGGATAAACGAGGAATTGTCAAGCAAATTTACAAAGGGGTCATCTTTTTGCATGATGAGAATGAAACAAAAAATTGTGGCTATTTTTGTGCTAAAGCACAAATCTGTGAAAAGATGGACTTTTCTGCATATTTTTCTAAAGGAAAGGTTAGTTTGTAATGGATAAAGCTAATAAGCATTGCAATTATACACTTATCATAGATAAAAAATCTAAAATAACCAAATACATATTTTGAAGCTACAGAATGTTCAGACACAAATCCTCAAAATATGTGGAGAAATTGCAGGGAATAGTGACCGTGCAGGAACCCAAGTTGTTGTTGACGTGTCTGATTTATCCTTGAAGAAGTTGGATGAATTCCATGAGCAGCTGCAATAACTTCAAAAAGAAAAGGTAACATGCAGCATGCCTAAATCTTTACTACTTTCTTAAATTATCCAACTACTGCAATATAATTGTGCATTGATTATAATAATATGAATTTGGGAAATTCAGCTCTGACAAAAGTGGCTTATTGCTCAGTATTTGGACCCTTTTATATCAGTCTATGTCACGTTAGTTTGTTGTTATGCCATCTGGACCTCAACATACTTACTTGAACTAAATTTCAAGAGTTAACTTAATCAAAATGTTAACTTTGCCGCCTTTTCGCTTTCGTTGACTTGCTAATGATTTATTTTGTGACATGTAATCATAGGTATTATACTTTTTTATAGGTGGTCATGGAAACTCATTACGTGGTAGAAAACTCGACTATACTAAATGTGGTTGTGTTCTTGATTTAGGAAGCTGGTGACCCTGAGTTCATGATGCACAATTTCGTGGTGAGTTTTCACAATTATGGGCCTATATATGTTCTACGTTCATGTTTAATAGGAATCCAAACACCCCATTAGATTCAATAGCATGTAAATGAGTATGTGGTTTGTTTGATACATGAATTTACTAAATAAAAAGAATGCGAGATTTCTTTCAAAAATAAATTTACTGAATAAAGTTTTTGCTTTCAATGAATGGGAAAGCAAGAGCTTCTGGACTACTTATGGCTCTTATCAAGCTGTGGGGTGTCGCCATTTCTATGGGTTTAGAGGCCCCATTAGCATGATTTGCTGATTTCCGGGACCTCAGCTAAGTGACATCGTTTTCTAGATTATTAGGGGTCAATAATCATATTTGAGGTAACATGTGACATGTGTTTGAAGAGTATGAGGTTAGACTTTGAAAGGTTGTATGAAAACACACACTGAACTCTGATCGGTTCATCACCACCTCTGAACCAGCCCATTTAGTAGCAAACAAACAGTCCCTAACTACAAGTTCGACCCACTATTTTAAGCTGCATTGTTTTATTTTTCATCGGTTTCTAAAACATGAAGATTAAGAATCACATAAAACTACTACATTTAGCTTTAAAGCACCGTCACTACCCATCTTCTATAATCTAAGACAAACACCAGAAAGGAGGCATGCATACAATATAGTCTAATTATCAGGAAAGTGATTCTACTTCTGATTTTTATATTATATTATAGGGTCACATTAATCATATCTAAAGGTTAAGAAACAAGCATAATCGACTGAAGTATACAATTTTTAGATATTATTATTTGAACTTTGAAGGGTATTTTTAAGTAGATAAGAGGATTGCAAAGCCATCTCAATACACTTATTTTGTTCTTATGGTTTGGTATACAGCCTCAAGGAGCAATTTGCTGCTATTACACGTGCTCTAGAACAATTTTGGAAGCAAAAAAGATACGCAACATCTGCTTTTCTCATCTTTCGGGATAAACGAGGAATTGTCAAGCAAATTTACAAAGGGGTCATCTTTTTGCATGATGAGAATGAAATAGAAAATTGGGTCAGATATACTTTATGTATTTAAAGCAAGAAGCTTATAGCAGCTGCTGATATGGAAGAGAAGTTCCGTTTTCGTATACTCCTGCTCTTAGTTGATTTTGATATACTTTATAACATGTTATGGATAATATGCTACGCTTACATGTACTCACGACTACGTATTTAGTTAGTCACTTTTCTTTTCTTTTTTCGTATTCTTTAAAACTGTCCCACCATTTTCAAACAACTTATACTAACTTAATGATAATTGATACCATTGTAGGTGCGAATAGACAGCAAAGGGCGAGTTGTTCCCAACCACAGCTGGAATGCAAAGTGCAATGGTGGTTGTCAATTGCTCATGAGTCTTTAGGGATCTCTTCATTAACCAGGTACCTTATTTAACATCCACTTTGAAAACCCATTCATTAGTGAGATGAAACGGAATGAGATGTTGTTGGAGTCGCAGAGGCAATTCATGCTATAGCTGTCATGCTCATTTTCATTACCTGTTACAATGTCAAAACTAATTGAGAATGGTATCTGTAATAAATGAAGGGGTGTGTTTGGAATAGCTAATTTGGAAGAGATTATGTAGTTAAACAGCTCCAAATAATATTTCTGCGCAAATTGAGTAAGAGCTCGAAAAAAATAAGCTAATCCAAATTCCCTGGAAAACCAAATGTTTAATACAGAATAGAATAAAAGGCTTTGTTTGGTATACCATATTGCAGCAACTTTTAATCTGATTAGCTGTAATATTAGCAAATCACAAATTCACATTGATCACCTCTAATAAAGCTACTTTCTTCCCATCTTATAATGATTTAGGAAAGGACGATAGAGACGGAAGCGCATCCAACTTTGGCTAAGTTAACTACAAAGAATAGTACACTTAATCTTGCACGAGTTAGTCAAATTAAAAGTAGGTTGGTTGCTATCTCAGGACGTGTTTATAAGGTTTGTCACTTTTATGTGAATTAAACAGTTAGGTTTTAACTTTGGTCTTGCAAACTATATCAAACCATACTATTATTAATAACTAATTTAGATTATTTTAGGTTAGGGACGAATTAGAGCGCACTTGCTTGATGATGATGGAGATATTGCTTAAATGTATCTGACTGATAAAGTAATGCGACAACTCAAAAATGCTTTTGAAACATACCACCCTTCTTACGCTATACAAAAATATGTCAACGAAAAATTCTTATGTTTATAACTTATTTTCATTAACTTAATTTTATCAACGATATTCAAAAGTATGCTACTACAAACGTTGTGTATAAAGAAGTGTTATCTCGCTTTTGAGTTTAAATCATATGCTATGTTGTTACAAACAACATTGTAACAAACACAAACAATTTGACAAACGTTGGTACTATTCTTTTAAAATTCTTTGTATAATAAACAATTTTTTAACACCAATATTTAGCTAAAAAAAAAATGTAAACGATAATTATAAGTCATGCCCGCCCATCGGGCGGGCTTCGAAAACTAGTATATAATATATATATATATATATATATATATATATATATATATATATATATATATATATATATATATATATATATATAGTATATATATATTCCTGTCTAGAAATGGTGAACTCGTTGGGCGACCAGGGCATTTCTAAAATTAGCTCTTGTTTTATTTAACAAGTGCCAGGTATTAGTTTGAGTTTAAGGTATGGTAACATTTTAACAACAAAAAAATGCAGTCACGTCAGCGCACATCACTTTAACACCAACACATTTAACAAAAAAAAATCACCCTTTTATCATAACACCAAATAACACCATCTTTTAGATCCACCTTTTCTAAAAATTACAATTTACAAATTCTATCATCAACAATTTCATTCATTAAACAATCTAATACTTCATTAATAAAATAAAACATTACAATACAAAATAAAAAATTACAAATAAAAATAAAAATAAACCTAAAAAAAATTACAAAAAAAAAAAAAAAAAAAAAAAAAAAAAAAACTACGAAATGAAAAAACCACTACGAATACATAAAAATATTAATAAAAATACAATAAGTAAATAAAATAAAACTATTTAGGTGGGGGTGGCAAATTATATTTTTCGGTGATTTTCTTCTTTTCCAATTCAATCCAATACGTAGTGCTCGGATCCATCTCCCTCATGTTAATACCGAGAAATTTAAATTTGTCCAAACGCATTATCGTCTTGTCATTCTCTTTAGCCGCTTGGTACGCCTCTTGGGCCACTTCCCGTCTGAGTCGAAGCTCGAATGACATAGTTTCCCCGAATTGACTTGACGAACTTCCCCCGGTGCTCGTTGTTGTATCGGATTTTTTTCGGTGTGTTGTTTGTCAGGCGGACGTGGTCGTGCATCATCACCGAATAGCTCTTGGTGGCTTTCACCGGGGACGTCTCCGGTTAAGTCAACCGGTTCCGGCGCGTCCCATTTTGCATGGCCCTTCAAAATTTCCCACACTTTCTCTTGATTAAACGAAACACCTTTATGCTCGTCACGATACATTTGTCTAGCCCGTTTCATATTATCCATTTCATTTTCACCACTTTTTGCCAAACGTTGAGCACGTTTGAAAACCGCGTTAAACTTTTGGCAATTTTTGTTCACCGTATGCCACTTGCTTTTTATCATAACCTTGTTACGTGGTTGAAATTTTTTCTTAATGAACTCATTCATAACCTGATAAAAACGTGGTGCACTTTTGTGAAACTCCGACATTTCGATCACCTCTGGTTCAAGTTAAACAGTTTGACACCATGTGCGATAAGGTTTCTCGCATAACTCCCTCGTCTCCTCCTCCAGAAGAAAGTTATATCCTACAATATTATAACCAAGTAATGCATATTAGAATCTTAGTCTCATTATCACTTAGCAAGGGCAATATGAGTAAATACGAAACACATGTGAATGCAAAATACGACGTTTTACTGTAATAGCATTTCCGGTGTGTATCCCATCCCTGGAACCACATGACATTCTTGATTCAAACTAGTTTCAATCTCAGATGTCACAATCTTTATTGTTGGAAACTTTTTGCAAACGATATGCACTCCTTGAGGAGCCTGCCAATGTAATTATAAACAGGTCAACCTGGTTTGCATTTTACTTTAAATGGGTCAAATGACGTCATAATTCACAAATACGTAACCTGATCTAATGGAAGTAACAAACATAGAATGTAAATCTATATATGCCAGAGCTACACAATAGCATATTAACTAACACATTTTGTTTCTATGGTAAACCGAACCGTCATTTTCATGTATAAACCGAAAAATAAGACTGCAGTGCAGAAATGTATCAGCAATCCAGATATGGTATGCAAAAACACAAAGTATAATGCAAACTTACAGTAGCAGTATCTCGAATCCAATTCATGAGATGGGAAGGGCTACCATTATATACGCAATTAATAAAGGATGCCGGATCATCCATCGAATTTAGGTTTTTATGGTATCGATCATCACTCAGGATATAGTATGGATTATCACTCAGGATATAGTTTTGGGCTGCTAAATGTAAAAGGTTTTTATGCATATAGTAACTAACCTGTTTCTTCCTTATTCTTTTTCAGTCCAGTAAATGTCGGTTCAAGACCTTCGAAGACTACACAACAATTTTGTATTTTGGTAAAACTTAATGATGAAAAAACCTATAAAATAAAATATACAACACAACTTCTGGAAATGATAAGGTCAGTTTTCTCAGCCAATTGTTCGACAACAGCGTCAGCGGGAACCACCCAACGTAGCCTCAAACTCCAACACCTTCATAATTAATAGGCGCTTTTGTGCATCGAATCTGATTCACTTTTTCATAACACATGCTTTAGCTCTACTTCCCTGCAGTCACGTAAAGATTTGTGGGATTTGTGAATAGCAACAGAATACTTTTAATATTCTTGACGCAGATGTAGTAATTACAGAACTTGTAAGTCAACATACCCTCCTTATTAAGCATGAAATCAAACCTACAAAATAAAACGTAAATACAAAAATATTTTAGATACACACACCATCGGTTTACTTAAATCAAACCAACAAAATAAAATGTAAGTACAAAAATATTTTAGATACACACACCATCGGTTTACTTACAGTTACGTTCCCATTTTTAACATCGTATGTTATTTACATGGTTAAACCACAGAAACAATATTTAATACTAATGGATCAATGAAAAAAAATACAACCACCATATTATAACAACTCTGCATAGGCCATTAAAAATAACCTTATGAAGCTTATTAAATTTTCAAGAAGCTAAAAATATTTAAGTGGCGTTTAGTTGGAAAACATTTTCTTTCATTTCCTATTTCTTGTTTTGTAGGAAAAGGGAGGGGAGTTTTATTTCCACAAAACAATGGAAAATTTAGAAAACGCATTTAGTTTGAGAAACATGTGTTTGTGTTTTCCATTTTGCAAAACGAGAAAATATGTTTAAATGTTGTTGTTTTCTATCTCAATTCTTTATTCACCTTTGTAATATTATAAAAACATCTTCAAAACACAAGAATATATATATATATATATATATATATATATATATATATATATATATATATATATATATATATATATATATAATATATATATATATATATATAGGGTCCGGTTCTAGAGAAAAGTGTAATTCGTTAGAAAAGTGAGAAAAAAAGTTATAGGGACGAATTTGATAACATTAGAAAGATCAGGGTGAAAAATGAAACAAATTAAAAAAATACGCTTAAACTCGCTTTCTCAGATCAACACACACACACCCCAAATACCACACACGCTTTCCCTGATCAAAAATCTCCGATAAAAAAACACACACTTTCGATCACACACACTCCATTATTATACACACACTCCATCAGTTACCTCCCACTCACCATCTCCATCGCCACCATCATCACCGGGAATCACCACCATCATCACCGGGAATCACCACCATCGAATCGACACCGTCATTAAAACTATTGAACGCTAGCAACCTCAATCAAATTACCGACATCAATTACCGGACACCTCTATTTGCTCTCACGAATGGTCTATCACCGGTGACACCGCCGGAAGTACATATAACAGTAAGTGCACAAATTTTGTTGATTGATTAATTATTTTAATATTTAATATATATTAACTCAAACAACAGTAAGGAAAAACTTATTTTAGGGCATTAATGTGTAAAGTGTAAATACGCAATAATTGTAAATTTGTTGAATTAGTTAGGGCATCATTGTGTAATTAGTGCATCTGTTATTATGGTTAGGGCATTAATCGACGTGTTACAACACTTGTTTGTATAATTTGTGCATCAAAAAATTGTGATACAGCATCTCTTAGTAAGATAAGAGCCTAATGTTAAATTAGGGCATTTGTTTGTTTGATTAGTGCATAAAAAAAAAGTATTAGCACATCTGTTAGTATGATAATAGCATCATGTTATAAGTTAGGGCATCTATTTGTATGATATTAGCACATCTGGTAGATATTAGTGCATCCATTTGCGTTTTTAGAGCATCTGTTTGGACATATTAGCGTAGAGATCTTTATGTATGCAAGTAATTATTTTTCTTTGGTAACCATGGTGTCCGACTGTTGGCTGACTAAAAGAGTAGGTCTAAGAGTCTGAGCCCACCAGAAGTCAGGGCATTTGCTCGAAGCGGGTAAAATGCCCTTAAAAAGGAGAAATTTGCTAGTAATTCAACGAGTGACATGTATTTAGGCAACCGACCGAATTGAACGCCCTAAAAAAAGAGGAGAAATGTTGTGATTGTCTCTGTTTTGCATTTTTACATGAAATAATGTGGCAAGTGCACTACCAAACATGATGATAGCAGCTTATCCACGAATAGGATGAGTGTTAATGGAAACGACAATATTTAATAACATTTTGGCCGTGAATTTACAACGTCTATTGTCCAGTTTTCATAGAATGTGAAATAAGAACTGCTAATATATAGATGTAGCAAAATATTTGATAGATCTGTTCAGAAAATAGGAACTTGAGTATGGATAACTATATTATTCCTCGCTTCTAGCATGAAAAGTCGGTCCACATTATTTGTATGTCCGTGTATCTATTACCATTGATTGCGTAGTTAAACCTACATGACAAATTCATACCCAACTTTGCTCAATTTTCTTACATAATTGCCTACCAATACTAGAAACATACGTGATCAACTCTATACTTATTTTATATGTTGTGAACGTTCTGGGTGACATAGGAAGGCATAGATGAGCCATGCCGGTAAGTGCATAACATGCTAGTGACTCCAATGAAACGAAACAGATTAAAACCGTAAAAACTATAAAATACACAACCTCAGATAGTGCATCTGTTAATATATATTAGTGCATCTGTTAATATATTAGTGCATCTGTTAATATATATTAGTGCATCTTTTAATATATATTAGTGCATCTGTTAAAAAGATTAGTGCATCTGTTAATATATATTAGTGCATCTTTTAATATATATTAGTGCTTTCTCATGACCCAAAAACTTTTCTACAATGGCCAATGCAAATTCTATAGAAGTTCCCGGGCCTCTGCTGGTGATAAGTTTACCATCTACTACCACTCTGCTTTCAGCTTCACTTGGGTCTGATAGCTTGTTGCACATTGCTGGGAAAGCTGTTGCCTTCTTTCCCTATTCACACATATAAAACATAAGTAAATCCAAATGAAGCAAATTCCCAGTATAAAAAATTGGTAAAAGCATGTAAATGACAGAAAATGCATCAGAATAGATTTTGGGCTACTTCCAGCTCATTTGGCCATTTGACACATCCCCCTTTCAGCTTTTTTTTTGTTCAGCCCATTTAAATGTTTGAATTACTTACTTTTCCATGGACATCAATACATCATTTTTTGTTTCTCGCTATTGTAGGGCTTTTAGGTATTTCACTGATAGCATAACAATATTGTAGAACCGAATACGATATATATTTATGAATTGACCGTCATGCTTTGAGAGCATCAACAAAAGGCAAAACAACAGGGATATTTACTTTACCTCATAAGAAAATTATACATTTATGACCTAGTAAAATATCATGCATAAAAATATCTAATGATGCACTGCAAGCAAACTGATGTATGAAAACCAAGCAGAAACCAGTGGTCCGGAAACTGGGATATGTGTATGGAATATGGTATTGAAATAATAAGGCATCTGTACGTACTAATTTGGTGCATCCATTTGACGTACTTTAGTGCATCCGTTTGACGTACTTTAGTGCATCTGTATGGAATATTGCATTGAAATAATAAGGCATATGTTTGACGTACTTTAGTGAATCTGTATGAATATTGTATTGAAATAATAAGGCATATGTATGGAATAATTTAGTGCATTTGAAACTCAAATAGGTTAACATAGTTGCCGTGGTTAGCAAATAGTGTTGTGTGATTGGTCAGTGGTTATAGTAAGTAGGGTTTTTGGAACATTATTCTTAGTATAGTTGTGCTTGATGTTGAAATTCACAAGCATTTTCCTGCCTATTTGGTTGGACTCTTACTGGTTTGTATATATATATTCTAGGACAATCTCAACGTCACTTGCTTACGACTGGATGGACTGTCTTTGTTAGTGCAAAAAAGTTGGTTGTTGGTGATGATTTTATATTTTTAAGGTAAGTGGTATAAAGAACTATCGAATCCGATGATAAAAGCACTAATATGTAATGTCCAGAGTTTAATAGAATGACGATCCTTGTTTATCTTTTCCTAGGGGGGACTTTTTATTTCTTTTAAGGGCAATCGATTTGTAGGATTGGTAACTCAATGAAATATAATTAGAAAAATCTTAATATATTTAAGGTAGTCTGTTTGTATCATTGGTGTATATGCTATGTATAATTAGTGCGTAATTGAATCAGTAGAATAGGTACATTGATTGAAGCATTATATTATAGAAATATAAGGGCATCTGTTTAGTTTAATTGGTGCATCTGATTTGTTTAATTGGTGCATCTATTTTGTTTAGTTGGTGCATTTGTTTTTTTTATTTGGTGCATCTGTTTTGTTTATTTGGTGCATCTGTTTTGAATGATTAGTGCATTCAATTTCATTAATAAAAAAATTAAGGGGGCCAGTTTGTATAATGGATACGTTGTTTGTAAAAAAATGATGCAGGTGCTTTTGAGAAGGTATCATGTCATTTCCTATTCAATAACTTATAACTTTTATACATTTGGAAATGATATAAAATAAGAACTTATCTTTAGTAGCTCTGATTAGCTTTACACTGTTGGAGGAACTAGTGTAATGGCATGTATAGTGTATGATCAAAAAGTTTATATCTTTTATCTAAAAGTTAGAATGTATCTTGGCCAAAAAGTTGACCTTGAGGACTGATACAATACTGCAGGTGATGTGGAACAGCCTTCCTGATTTGTTCGATGCACAGCCTGACTTGCTCTTTCAGCTGGTCACTATGCTGAATCCGTCTGTTCTGCAAGCAAATAATGTTCCAGTTTACAGCGTACTACAGGTTTGATTATGTCTCTTTCACGTATCCTGCCGATACTTTCTGAGAATGGATGTTCTAGTTTTCTTACTTTCACAAGGATACAAGTGTGTAATATTGTCATCGGGATCTCTAGTAGCTCATTATTACTACACTATACGAACTTTTTTCTGTATAATCTTATTGTTTCTTTGAACTTGGTTATAATATTTGTATATTCTTTTAGTCATCTATTCTAAGTTTTTTCTTTGTAATGTTCTGCCAGGAACCTGGAAATTTTGTCATTACCTTTCCTAGATATTATCATGGAGGTTTCAACTTTGGTGAGTCAAATTTCTCAGAAGTGGAGTTTCTTTAGTCTTATCTTTCTTTTTCTTTGAGTTTTGATCAGTCATCTCTTGGTTTTGGCAGGCTTGAATTGTGCATAAGCCGTCAATTTTGCACCAGCTGACTGGCTACCTTATGGTGCCTCGGGTGCAGAGCTTTATCAGCATTATCGCAAAGCTGCTGTCTTGTCCCATGAAGAGCTGCTTTGTATGGTAGCCAAGGTCAGCACATAAATATATTTCGTATCTTTCTTGTGATTGTATATCTTTTCCATACTTCGAGAGCATAACAATGAATTGACCGTCATGCTTCGAGAGCATCAACTGAAGGCAAAACAACAGGGATATTTACTTTACCTCATAAGAAAATTATACATTTATGACCTAGTAAAATATCATGCATAAAAATATCTAATGATGCACTGCAAGCAAACTGATGTATGAAAACCAAGCACAAACCAGTGGTCCGGAAACTGGGATATATGTATTAGTGCGTAAAAATATCTAATGTATTAGTGCATCCGTTATATATGTATTAGTGCATCTGTTAGTACATAATATGTTCTTCTTTTATATGCCAATGAAGAACAATAGTGGCTGAATTTACGAGTTGCATAATATGTTCTTCTAATGTGATTATGGCGTACATTCGATTGAGAAAGGCACGTGACATATAAAATTAGAGTGTGAAGTTGTATTGGAGAAGTTTAAGATAAGAAAAGATTATACTTTTAACTGCAAAGTTCTTTTTAGCATAATAGTGCAATATGCAGACTATAAGTTTTATAACAATGAGAAATAAAAATGGAAATGCAAGCACATAATCGATTCAATACGTACATCACTTTGCATTAATGTATGGTACCTTGAAAGGATATAGGTTTTGCATGATGGATGCTTGAATATTAAATGTAGAAATCGCCATCAAGGTTGTAGTTGTAATTTGCTGAAGAAATCAGTATTTGAATGTACTTTTCAAAAGTTAGTATTCGGACCTGAATCAGTATAAACTGGGATTTGGATATATTTAGTATAAGGGTCTGAGTTTGAGGGAATGTGGTGCATCTGTTATATATGTATTAGTGCATCCGTTATATATGTATTAGCTGTTAAAAGATTTGTGCATCTGTTATATATGTATTAGTGCATCCGTTATATATGTATTAGTGCATCTGTTAAAAGAACAACATAATATGTTCTTCTTTTAATATTTACCTGGTTCAGTTACCTGCAAGTGACTTTGTGAATAGTTGATTTAGGTTTAGTACATGAGAGATGTAAAGGCGTTTGTTAATTAGTTCCCGTGTTCGAATAATAATAGTTTTACGTCATTTTACACATTATTATTACTCCCAACTGCTACCGCTAACAACTACAGCAAGTTTCGCCAAACATAGCCTAAAAGTAAGAGACATCACACAGATCCGATTGTGGATATGGAACCAAAGTTTCAAAAATCTGATTTGTCTGGATATGAAATTTCTGTTAGTTTATGAATATTACTAGTTGTATTAAATGTCTGCTTATGACCCCTAATTAGGTCTAATTTTGTATGTATTTAGTTTGTTGCAAGAAGACTGCAGTAGTTATTGGGTAACAAGAGTCACGTGATATGTTCTTAGGCCAATTAAATGAAAGTGACTGTGTTTTGTTGATTCTTCACGTTTTCTGTTAATATTTTTTTGATTGTTTGATGTAGAAGCTAGTTATTCAGTTACTAATCAAGTACTACTTTAGTGCATCCGTTTGAGGTAATTTAGTGCATCCATTTGTATCACATTAGCAAAATAAGTTCAGTTTTATGACAGTAGCAAAACAAGTTACAACAATTACTAGTTCACTTTTTTGACTGCTTGATAGTATTGTTCAGATTATTAAGAAGAGTAATACGCTGTCACAAAATGATGAGGTTGACCTTTTGATTTTCTACGATTACTTAGTAAACATTTACTAACTTTAAGTCCGCTTCAATTGCAGACTGTTTGTAATTTAGGAGTATGGTGCATATCTGTTCAACAACTAGATGCAATGTTCTTGAATGCTCATATTGAATCTTTGGTATGGGCAGTAGTTCATGCTCTCGACAATCCTGCTGGATCTCTATCAACAACTTTTGAGGCCATGCAGGTATGACAATATGGTCGAATTTTGTTAATGTCTTTATATTGTTTTGTATTTACACTATCATTTGGTAATAACGGCTACTGGTGCAGGCTGTGATGAAGCTGGCAACTCAAGTGAATGAAAAGATGAGAGAAACATCGAATGTATGGGCTCCTCCAATATACAGAAGACTCGTTAGTGTAGACAAAAGGGAGAAAGATATGTCGGAAAGATGTTTACTAAAAATTAAATCGACAATATACCCCCCCCCCCCTCCGATTGCTCTCTCCAAGGTACATAAAGAAAAAAAAATATACGGTTTACAATACATACTATGAATAATAGGTTGTTCTAGTATGACTCCTTATTCTGTGATGTTAGTAGCAGGGGTGTTTGGCTTACTGTTTTGAAACTGATTATTGCTTCTAGTAGTCGTATTGATTACTTATTGATGTTTAGGTAAATACATTCAGCTTCTAATCCGGATTTATATATAGTCACATAATCACTTTCGAAAAGCACATCCGGATACTCTTTTCATGGGAACATGTTTTATAGTCTTTCGTTTTTTAATGAGGATATTATATCATTTGAGCAGGCACTTGTTGTGGATGTTAAGAGGAAATTACTTCCTGCACTAGAAGAGCTGTTAAAACAAGGAAAAAAAGATTCAAGCAATGCAAGCATGGGGATGGTTTACTCGTCTAATTGGATCATATGCAATAAAAAATAGGCACTTAATTAACCAGCTACTAAAAATTCCTGAACAGACGTTTCCTGACAGTGACCCACAAGTCAAGATTGCTACGCAGGTAACTATTTCATATGGCCGAAAGCAGGTCGGGGCTTAATACTAATTGTTAAGTATGTCTAAAAACATGTCGGGTCGGTGACGGTTCACACTTTTTTTCTGTGACTTAACCGCTCATTTCGTCACATCTCTTGTAGATTGCATGGGAAGCTTTAATCGATGCTCTGATCATTCTGCCAACGCAAGAATCTACAACAAAAGCTGCAAATGAAGATTTTTTTGAAGACAATGGATTAACCAAGAGCATTAAACTAATTATGACACCCATAGTCGGAATCATGTCAAGCAAATGTGATACATCAGTTCACTTATCCTGCTTGAATACGTGGAAATATCTGCTCCACAAGTTTGATACCTTTGTCGACCACCCTTCAGTCATCAAAACCGTTTTAAACCCTATACTCGAAGTGGTCTTTCAAGCGGGACCTGATAATAAAAACATCTGGTCATGGAATTTCTGCTTGGATCTTCTTGATAACTACGCATTTGCAACAATTTATGTTCATGTCATTTGTATGTAGTGTAGTTGTTTGATAAGCTTAAATGCAATAGGTGTCAATCATTGTTATTTATACTTTTTCAATTATGACTGGTTCTTATATTTATTATGATGAAAAAATACTTATTCTTTTGGGGCATCATGTTAGTGATGTAAAATCCATTTCAACTATTAAGTAAAACCTAATTTAGTGCATCTGTTTTGTTTATTAAGCGCATCAGTTTGTTTAAAAAAAACAATGTATTAGTCTATTCTTACCAAGTTAGAATACGTGACACCACTAAGTCGTTAAAGTGTAATTGGATGTGACAAGCCGACAAGTGCAAATGTCAAAAACCAGTCAAATATATATTGAACTTTAGTCATAGACTTTAACAAGAAACGAAGCAATACAAAAAAAAGGACATTTCAAATATATAAACATGATATACATTTTTTATATACATCTGTTTAAATATTAAACTTATTATACCAGCAAATAGTCAAAAGGTAACATATACATTATGCAGGATTATCTGCTAAATGATCAAGAAGAGAAGCAGATTGTAGCTATAAAACCCGTGCCCACTAAAAAGATTGTTGTTGATGCTGCTCCGGAGCCACCTGTCACTGAACCTGATGTTGAGTCTACCTAGACCCCTGCTGCGAAAGGTTGTTGTTCAGTGTCTTCTTTGGTAACTCCTTTTTTGAACACGATAGGCGCCTTTTCAACTAATTCTTTTGCTTCCTTAAGCCCAAGATCTGTACAACTTCTCACTTCCTTAATAATCTTGATCTTTGAAGCCGCTTTAAATGAGTTCAATTTCAGTTCAAAGACGGACATTTTAGGCTTTGCTTCTTCCTATAAAGACCAAATGCCAAGCAAATCCGGAGCAGACATACCTGCAGACATACCAAACTTGATTTGAGGACAGGTCAAATAACCAAGTGTGCTTGATATGACCAAATTGGCATAATTGATAATCATATGTGTGCTTATTTGATAAACAAGTTCATCCATTACCAAAATTGGCATAATATGACCAAATGCCAAGCAAATCTGGAGCAAACATTCCAAAAATTTATTGAAAATTTATTTTCAGGACAGGTCAAAGTTACCTGATGTTGGGTGCTTGATCTAAAAAAGTACGCACAATTCGCTCATGCATTTCGTCGAACACTTGGTATACTAAGGCAATCCACAACATTTTGAACAAAAAAATACACACAACTTTGTGAGTTATTTCGTCGAACACTTGGTCAACGCATACAATCCGCAACATTTTAAACACAGTCACACACCACATTCAAACTCATGTCAGATACAAGTATTCTTTAGACTTGTCACATTGAAATTCACAATACAAAAACATAATCAACTTCGTGCAGCGATGATACCTTAGTATTCGAAAGAAGCTCAAAAATTGGTTAAGTAACCTCCATTGATGTTCATGAGTGTAGCTAATTATCCAAACATCTACAATTGAACGGTGGGAAATGGTGGTGAACGGTGGGGAATGGTGATGAACGGTGGGGAATGGTGGGGAATGGTGGAGAATGGTGGTGAGTGACGGGAACGGTTGTGAAAGTGGGTGGATGTGAAGCTGAGATTAGAGAAAGAAAGAAAAGAAAGAGACGAGAAAAAAGAAAATGAAAAAAAATAAAATAGGCATTATATATGATAATGAAAGAAATCGGGTGCATTTACAAAAAAGACCCCTGAAAAATAAGAACGCGACAAAGTGGCCCCTGTAGTTGGACAAAAAAAGGAGATGGAAAAGGAGGGGGTGATTTGCACACTTTTCTCACTTTTCCACCAAAGTGCATTTTTTCCTAGAACCAATATATATATATATATACAGGGTCCGGTTCTAGAGAAAAGTGAGAAAAGAAGTTATAAGGTAGAATTTGATAACAGTCGAATGATCAGGGTAAAATTTAAAAAAAACGCAAACAAAATTGGGGAACCATCACCCATCCCGTCATTTTCATAATCACTCCCATAAAAAACACACACTCACACTCTGAATCAAACACACACATCCGGTTAAAACACACACTGTGAATCAAACACAGACTCCGATTAAACACACACTCTCACACACACTCCGATCAAACAGACACACAATCCCATCAAACACACAATCGATCAAACACAGAGCTGGATTAAGAAGGCAAATAACGCAGTTAAGGCATCAGTGGAATCACGCAGGTATGTTGATCACTCCATGTTATGTCGTTATTAAGGCACGAGTATGATAATTAGTTTTTTTTTTTTTTTTTTTTTTTTTTTTTTTTTTTTTTTTTTTTTTTTTAATATGTGTAAAATTAGGGCATTTGTGTAGATTCAGAATGATGTAATGATTTTCAAAGTTTTGACAAAAAAGTGAATCAAAAATGCATTTATTAAAATTGCTCACCACGTGTTTGATAAAATGTCTGAATAAAATTTTATGAAATGTGATGCACTAATCTAAAGCATATGTGTTTTTTATTGATTGATATGACATTTTAGGGCATTTGTGTGTATATTTGCAACATGAGATTACACGTTAGGGCATCAGATTGTATTAGTCCATGTGGAAAACTAGAAGGGAGGTTGAATAGTTTTACCGTTTAAAATTAATTCGCTTTGTTATTTATCGTGATTTCAAAGTTAATCAAACAAGCAATCACTCAAACAAGTAATATATGTAAATAAGTAAAGTGAGGAAAGATCAAACCACACAACACAGTCGTTTATAGTGGTTCGGCTACAAGGACTCTCTTCCTTGCCCTACTCCACTCCTCGAGCCTCTAACTCAAGTGTTTATCTTCACTAAGAAACAAGCTCCCTTCTAGGCGGAGAAAACCTTTACACGTCGCTTAATCTTTTTCCGGTACTAAGCTAAATACCGAGTTCTTTACAAGGGTACAACCACTCCCGTTGGTTCTTTCACAAGGGTACAACCACTCCCGTTTGGTTCTTTCACAAGGGTACAACCACTCCCGTTTGGTTCTTTCACAAGGGTACAACCACTCCCGACACTCTTTGTGTTTTGAGGACTAAAACACTAACCACACTCACTGATACAAATAATGATGTGTGAACTACAACTATATCACACAGTAACTATGCTAATGGATTTACACGTCTGTGTTGAACCTTGATGCTTAATCTCCTTTGCTACAAAAGGAAAGATCAAATGAAATGCAAGTATGAATAAGGTTAGTGAAATATATACTGAATGAATATGAGTGTTTAAGCTATATGAGTGATGGTGTGTTCAAATGATCAGCTTGCTATTTATAGGCAAGCTGGTGAACAGCCGGCGGATCCGGCGGATCCCATAAAAGGGATCTGTCCTTTATGTCGTTTGGTTCCGCCAACATGACAGCAGAATGACAGCTATGAGTTTTTGGAAATCTTTCCAAATACAGCTATATCCTCCACATCTTTGTTATGTCACATCAAAATCTTCCAAAGTCAACTATCTTGCTTGAAGATTTAACTAAGATTTCTATGTATGATGCATGCCATGATGTCATTAAAAATAAAGTTTCCTTTTAAGGAAATAAACTAGTAGATGTGCAAAATGTAATTCTAAGTAATCTTGTGAAATGTAAAATGTGTTTTAAAGTGACTTTAGCTAGTATTTATAGTTTGCTAAAAGATATGCTTTGTAATTGTCATTAACAAAACTAAGTAAAGATCGTAAAATATAAATAACGTTTTTAGGACGATATTTGTATTAACAATCTCCCCCTTTTTGTTAATGACAAAACATAAAATATATTTTTGAGCAACAGAGTAAATATCGCATGAGTTCTTTAAAATATAGATTAAGTTTGTTTTATTTAAGTTTAAAAAAAACTATTTTTATGCAAAAGTGTATGTACTGTGATGATTCACAGTTATGCAAACTTAATCCTTTCTCCCCCTTTTTGTCGAAACAAAAAGAAGAGTTGCGAAGCGGAATGCGATTTTGAGAACTTTAAGAGCTCCCCCTTGTTTTATACTCCCCCTAAATGGAGTAACAAGCTAATGATGTATGAACCTACAAAACAAACGGTTAGAATATGAAATGCTTCCCCTCGATGTATACTCCCCATTACTAAAGTACCAACGTATACACTTGAAGGCTATGATATGCTACAAATGAAGTGTTAATTATGAATGACTTCAATAAAGAAGTACAATGCAATTGAAGTGGTCTTCCAAACAAGACATTCAAAATGGTTGACTTTAAAAAGTCAAACTAAAGCGTCTGATCAATATTTTGTACCTAAAGTACACATGATCAAGGTATAATGTAGATACCTAAAGCTATATAATGATGTTAGTTATCTAAATAATGATAATATGCAATATGTTGATCAATCATAAGCATACAAACATCATCTTCATTCATTGAAAATTTTGTGACAAAAGTCACAAGCAAATGATGTTTTGTATGTCCATGGCTTCATTGAGGCGGTGGTCTACCATACCCGAGAGAGTGTAGAGACGGGTTAACTCCTCACTTATCTCCTCTTAGGTTTGAGGCATGTTTATCCACATTGCCTCATCAATGGCAATGAGAGTTGAAGTTGGTGAGAGTGGTGGTATTTTAGGTTGAGGTTGTGGAGCTTCACAATATAAAGGACCATGAATTTTCGGATGAAGAGGGTGGAAGAGCATTGGTTCTTGGCCTTCAAAATTCAAAGGCGGAGGATTGGTTGATCTTTGTTGAAGATCTTCCAAATCTTCAAGATATGGATGGGGTGATGTAGGTGGTGTCCTAAAGAGTTCCATGGGTTGTAACTTAGGAGAATGTTGTGGTGATGGAGACTTCACAGACTGTAATGGAGCGGGTGGTGGTGTGGTTGCTATTGGAGTTATGGTAGGAGGAGGTGTTTGTATGACCACATTGGATGGTGTGGGAGTGGATAAAGTGAGAAAGTTCTCACTTGCAATGGGAGAAGATATTGTGAGAGGAGATGACTCATTTGATGATGAGTTAGAGATGTTAATAAAGCAACAGGGCTTTACACTAATACGTGCGGTTCTTTTTGGTGGTCTTGAGGTTGAAGAATTGTTTGATTTTGTCATGGTGAACTAAGGCAACTAATAAGTGCAGATTATATGAGGAGAAGAAGATGAGTGAGTGAGTTTTGCTCAAAGTTGAGATCTCAATTTATAGACAGATGGTTTATGGAAACTAGTGTTTGGATTTGATATGAATCCAATAGAGAATGTTGTTTCCTAATGATTTGGAACAAAAAATTGTGAAGGTCATATCATCTTAGTCAATCCATAGAGCTTAGGTTGAGTAATGTGATGAATATTTGCAATAAATGCAATAAGATGGTGGAAGTTTCTATGATTAGATGTTTTCACGGATTGGACGGATCCCTATAAAGGGTTCCTTGTTTGTATCAGTTTGGTAACTTACTCCTAGAATTTAAAAATTCTGGTGGGAAATTTTGGTGGGAAATTTTGTTCTTAAGTTTCTAAGAGTTTCTAAATCATTCTAAGATGTGTAATGATCAGTGAACCTATTCTAAAGAATACTAGAAACTAAAATCTAAGAATCGGGATGAGTCGAAAAGTTTAAGAAATTTACTGTGATACCTGCGGATCCAAACGATAACACGTGCGGATCCAAAATATGGGATCCGCAGGTTGAGGAATGGCGGATCCAACGCTAACACATGGCGGATCCAAATTATAGGATCCGCCAGATCCGTCTGGAAAAAGTACTAAAAGTTCACAGAGAACATTTCATATTTCGCGTTTTTCAACAAAAACCCAAAAATTCTCCTGGAGCATATCTATCATCTAATATGTAATGCAAAACAACCAAATATGATAATACTAACACACGTTTAATTACAGATTAATCCGTTCATAGGAACTTACCTTAAGAGGAGTTAAGCCAAACATAGGCTTAAACTCGGAAAATTGATAACATCAAGTGTTATCGACCTGCAATTCTTAGTTAGTTCACATACACATCAAATATCAACATAACAAGTTAAGAAACAACCATTGTTAATACTACATTGTCTAATAATGTCTAGAGCCAAACACTCCTTTAACTCAACTTCTTCTTCAATTTCTTCATGCCCTTATGAAGCTTCATCATCCAACGTCCTAAATTCTTCACCATTCCTTTGATGTTGCGATACTCGGCTGATTCATTTGGAATTGATGGAAGTTGGCTTAAGTACTCCGGAGGAGGAATTCTAGAGTTTGGCATCCCATCATCGTCACTCATGGATGATGATGATGATGATGGTTGAGTACGAGGACGTTTGCCCTTGTCAACCGATACCCTAAAGTCGCTCAAGGGAACGAATGTGTGTTGAATTTCATCATAGTCGAGGACAAAACCTAGGGCATTTCTAGGAATGGGTGCGAATGCTCTATAAAGACGAGTCAAAAGCATCCCATATGGCATTGCCATCTTTCCTTGAATAGGAATATCTGCCATTCGCTTGGCGATATAGAAGAAAAGACTGAAGGGTTGACGGGTGGACACACTATACATCATGTAACATAGACAAGCATTGATATAATCTCGATTCCCTACCGTGCTAATGACATTAGCTCTCAAAACATCTTCTAGCTTCCTAAACTCGGGCCTAAGCTCATTTAGCTCCATAGCAAACGGATCTCTAGCTACTTCTTTACCTCGATACATCCTAGTGTGGTTGTTCCTAGGAAAGAAGAGATGTTGCCTAATGGTTTCCTTGTCGACCAAAGGAGTAGCCTATGGTGTCGTTCTATCAAAGTTGGAGTCTAAGATGGTTAATGACCACTTATCCGAATACACACATGTTCCTCTATTAGGAACTCCCAAGACTTCACCGAATTGATCTAGGGGAATATTAAACAAAGTTCCTGATGTGCGTGTGTATTGCTCTAATTCTTTTATATCCACGGTAGCGGCTCCAAAGACTTGGTGCGCGCGTGATGTCGTTGTGGTTTTAGCAGTATTAATGCCTACTCAAGTTTTAAATTTATATTTAGCCGACTTATCAATAAAACACACACTTTAACGAGCAGTGTACCCGGTCAGTATGAATATAATGGTAAGTAGAGTGTCGATCACCAAGAGTGGAACGTATTATCTAGTTATTCTAATTAGTATTTTAATATCTTAAGTTAGCTGTACAACCTATTCTAACGCAAGGGGGTTCAGCCTGAGAGACTGGCACGGTTTGGTTATGATTAAATAGAAAACTAAACTAATGAGCACGAATCAGCGATTAGCACACACGTACACAGATAGATACTAGAGGCAATAAGTAGACCTGTCCTGATAATTAAGTAGCTTGTCACTTGTTTTATTGCTAGTTTTATATGAAGTGTATATAATTAACCCTTTCTCGTTGGCTCTAATCTTATCGGCGAGTAAACCCTTAATGATCACTTATGTCTATCCCACTATCCTAGAATATTGAGCATTTGTGATGCCCACGTTTCGTATACGCTAGAATAGATAGGCGAGGAAGGGGCATGGCGACCCAACCAATGCTCAGCTAGACACAGAGGTTATCAATGCACTAATAAAAGTCACCAAAGACATCAACATATAAACTTTAATTAATGGGAAAGCAATTTTAAGGGGTGCCCATGATTTTCCGTAGTCACATGGAATCGGCCCATCAATCCTGATGAATTAAAGTGTACTAATACAATAAAACAAAACTACTTAATGAATTGAATACATGCAGGACCTTCTTACAGCTCTTGTATCTTCTTTTAGGGTGTGTCTTGTGCTGCTAACACGTCTGAATTCGGCTTTAGGGTTTTTGTCTTTCTCTTCTGAGTTCAGCTATATGTCTCCGAAATTCGTCTGGTCTTGGGGTATTTATAGTTTCTGTCTGAGGGTTAGATGCGGCGCATAGGATAAGTAGATGCGGCGCATCGACTTAACTTCGCGTGGGGTCCAAGATTAATATATTCAGGAATATTCGTACACCGCCTTAAGATGCGGCGTAACTCCATTTTTCTATGCGGCGCATGTCCTTTGCTGTCTTGGAACGTAACTTGTGAAATCTTGATAGTGATGCGCCGTATGTAATAAGTATGTTGCGGCGTATCTGGAGCAGAATGATCTTGATCTTGTACATTTCAGTAGACTCTTAACATCTTGCTTGTTTTGCTCCATAATTGGTCCAAAATCGCCAAGTTTCACATAATACTTGTTTTTACCTGAGAATTACAAAAGTAAACATTAACGTATCAATTCTCATATATAATATAATAAAACAAGTCAAATAAATAGGATAAATGATGATAATAAAATGTACTTATTTGAGTTCATCAAATATCCCCCCACTTGAACTTTACTTGTCTCCAAGTAAACCTTAGAATGAATTTTATGAAAATGTATCCTAAAAGATATTAGGATTTATTTTTATATTTAAGCATGTATTCGTTTTTGTCATAATTGCACAACCAAACACTTAACGAATTAGAAATAAAATAAAATATTTCGATAAAAGCAAATCTAATCGTTTAACTGTCCAGTCGTGACGAATATTCTATCATAAGCTTGGCAAGTATACGCATCTCCCCTACTAAAGCTAAGGAATAACAAGTCTAAAGCGGTAAAAAAGGTTTGTTGGTTAAGGGTTAATCATTCTTTTTAATCTCTATCGATCTCAAATTCCGAAAAGGCGACAAAACCACAAATACATGATCGAATCCACGACCACGATACTTGCAATTGCTCAAATCCTTAACTCGAATAGGCTAAAGATAGGACCAAGTAATCTTCACCAATAATATTATATCAAAAAGGGCGACAAAATCATAAATACATAGCCGAATCCACGACTACGATACTTAAGATTGTTCAAATCCCTTATCTCAATAAATCAAAGGTTTGGATGAAGAATGATATAGGGTATGGATAATATTTGGGATATAAATTGGTGTAAAATGAAAAATAAACAAAACAGATAAATTAAAATCCTAAGTGTGGTAAATTACTTTCCCAACCATCCCATGAATAAGACTCATATCATTGAATAACTCACGCTTTAACACTTGAAACACACGCTTCTAGTGTGTGCCTACATGGGGACAATGTGGAGGTGCAGTTATCTCAACTCATTTTAATGCATGAAAATTTAGTTTATGCAAGTTTTGTATCAAAATGGGAGATAAACCAAACACTCCTACTTCAATGTAGCTACGATTGAATGTACCCGAAAATACATATTAGTTATGTATTCGCTTTAGCATTCAAGAGGCATTATGTAAATGATGATTAAAAATCAAACGTTTTTAATATTTGTATGAACAATGTTCAAGAAAACCATTTTTCCTAGTCGTGAGAAGATTTTAGCAAAAATTTCTCAAGGGGTTTTGTTGAATTATGACAATGTGCAATAAGATGCAATTCCAAACTAAGAAAAAAAAACAAGGTTTGAAGTATGATTCAGTAAGTATATTTCATGATATTACTATTCATGTGCCTAAAACCCCAAGTTTTGATTTTGTGCATGAAATAGAGATCCTAGACGCAGATCAGGAGTATAAACATGATAAGGATACTTACAGTGATGTTTGGAACAAGAAATTATGGAAGAAACTGAGCTAAATTGTGAGTATGGTGGATATGGTGTCGAATTTTGTGGGTGATATGTTTTGGAGAGAGTGATGAATAGTACTTGTTGTTGTTTATTAAATAATAAAACAACCTGTGCATGTGACGGATCCGGCGGATCCAAAACAAAGGATCCGCCTTTGTTATCGTTTGGATCCGCGGGATCATAACACAATTTTTGGTTTAGTGTTGAGTTTGGTTAAACTAATATCTACGCTACTGTTTTATCTAATCACTAGGTTCCATTAATCCTAATCCAAGTCTAAGGTAGTTGAAAGGTTCTCTTTTGAGGGGTTTAGTGAGGATATCGGCAATGTTGTCCTCTGAGGAAACTTTCTCAATTGAGATATTTCCCTTCTGTACGTTGTCACGAAGGAAGTGATGGCGTATTTCTATGTGTTTAGTTCTAGCGTGTTGGACTGGATTTTTGCTGAGATCAATTTCTCTTTTGTTGTCGCAAAGAATGGGAATGTCGCTGAGTTTAATTCCATAGTCGACGAGAACTTGTTTCATCCATAGTGCTTGTTGGCACGCCTTTCCTACAGACACATACTCTTCCTCTATTGTTGAGATTGCGAGGGCTGTTTGTTTCTTAGCGAACCATGAGGTGAGACAATGTCCTACAAAAGTACAATACCGCTAGTACTTTTTCTATCAACATAGTCACCGGCATGGTCTGAGTCGGCATACACTATGGTTTCTACACCCGTTCCTTTGGGATACCATAATCCTAGATGTGTAGTGCCTTTGATGTACCTAAATATCCGTTTAACGGCTTCAAGATGGGATGTTTTGGTATCTTCTTGAAAACGTGCACATAGACAAACACTAAACATAATGTCCGGTCTACTAGCCGTTAGGTAGAGTAAACTACCAATCATGCCTCTATATTTAGTGCTATCTACGGATCCACTTTCATCATCCTTGGTGAGTTTGGTTTCGGAAGACATAGGTGTTTTCATGGGTTTAGAATCTTCAAGACCAAACTTCTTAAGCATATCCTTGATATACTTTGATTGGTTGAAGAATATCCCATATTCTAATTGTTTTATTTGGAGACCTAAGAAAAAGTTTAGTTCCCCCATCATACTCATTTCAAACTCGTCATGCATGATTTTTGAGAAATCGTCGCATAACTCTTGACAAGTTGAGCCGAATATAATGTCATCCACATATATCTGGACGATGATGATATGTGATCCCTTTTTCTTGGTAAAGAGAGTGTTGTCTACTAGGCCCATGGTGTACTTATGGTCAACTAGGAAAGTCTTAAGTCGATCATACCAGGCTTTTGGTGCTTGCTTAAGTCCGTATAATGCTTTCTTAAGTTTGTAGACATGATTAGGTTTTTCAAAATCGGCAAAGCCGGGAGGTTGTGCTACATATACCTCTTCATTTATGAAACCGTTTAGAAATGCACTTTTGACATCCATTTGAAATAACTTAAAGTCATATGCACATGCTTATGAAAGTAATATCCTAATAGACTCAAGTCTAGCTACGGGTGCAAAAGTCTCATCATAATCTATACCCTCTTGTTGATTATAGCCTTGAGCTACTAATCTAGCTTTGTTTCTAGACACAATGCCGTTTTTATCCATTTTATTTCTAAAAACCCATTTTTTTACCTATTATGGTTTGATTTTTAGGTTGTGGAACTAATGTCCAAACGTCATTTCTAACAAATTGATTTAATTCTTCTTGTATCGCAATGACCCAAGATTTATCTTTTATTGCTTCATTTACATTTTTAGGTTCTATAGTTGAAACAAAACAAAAGAAATTACTTTCATTTTGGGCTTTAGACCTTAATGTTCTTTCGTTGAGTTTTCCTATGACGTTTTCTAATGGATGACTTTTTGCTTCTTTGATGTTGACTAAATCTCTTTTTACTGGTTCATCTTCTTTATCATTTTCAACATTTTCATTGTTTTGGACAATTTGACTTACAACTAAGTCATCATCTACCAAAGGTGATGTCTTAGGAGGAGGTGGACTTTCGTCAAATGTTACGTTTAACGATTCCTCGACTCTTGCAGTTTCTTTGTTCAAAACGATGTAAGCTTTACTATTTTGTGAATATCCTAGAAACACACCTTCATACGACTTTGGATCGAATTTGGTGAGATAGTCTTTTGTGTTTAAAATAAAGCATTTACTTCCAAAAGCTTTAAAGTATCCTAATGTTGGCTTTTTGCCTCTGTAAAGTTCATATGGAGTTTTCTTAAGGAATGGTCTAATTAATACACGATTTAGAATATATGTTGATGTATCTACAACGTGACACCAAAATTTTTGTGGTATGTTTTGTTCGTTTAACATAGTTCTACTCATTTCTTGAATTATTCTATTTTTACGTTCCACTACACCATTTGATTGAGGTGTTCTAGGAGCTGAGAAATTATGTGAAATGCCGTTAGCATCACAAAAAGCTCCGAATTGAGTTTCGTTGTCAAATTCTCTACCATGGTCGGTTCTTATAGTTACTATATTGTTTCCTTCTTGGTTTTGGATTATTTTACTTAAAATCTCAAATTTATCAAATGCCTCATTTTTAGTTTTTAAAAATTTTGTCCATGTATACCTAGAGTAATCATCTACTATAACTAATGTGTAAAA
The DNA here is from genome assembly GCA_021014915.2 of Artemisia tridentata subsp. tridentata. NCBI lineage: Eukaryota > Viridiplantae > Streptophyta > Magnoliopsida > Asterales > Asteraceae > Artemisia > Artemisia tridentata. The sequence continues at coordinate 144,586,514 of CP139505.1, read as the reverse complement.
ATTTCCTCCATAACTTTGTATAGCCGACGGGCCAAACAAATCCATATGTAATAGTTCTAGACACTTAGATGTAGATACCATGTTTTTAGCCTTATGGCTATTATGCACTTGTTTCCCAATTTTGCAAGCATCACAAAAGTGTTGGTCATATTTCAACTTAGGTAGGTTCCTAACGAGTTCTTTAGATGATAAGGATTGAATTAGCCTCGTGTTGGCATGACCTAAACGTCGATGCCATAGAGTTGAGTTTTCGTCCAGGGAGGTAAGACATAGCTTGTCTTTAGGTGTTTTATCTAATTTCATAACATAAAAGTTATTCTTTAAAACACCTTTTCCTACGGTTATGCCATCTTTAAGTATTTTACTTCCATTTTCACTGAAAAGGACGTTATACTTTTTGCGGCATAATTGACTTATACTGAGCAAGTTAAATCCTAAATTATCTACATGAGCAACATCATCAATAGAGAGAGAGTCATGAGAGATCGTACCTTTTCTGATGATTTTACTTTTAAGTTTGCTACCGAATGTGACATTACCTCCATCGTACACTTGGTAGGTTGAGAAAAGGCTTTTGTTTCCCGTCATGTGCCTCGAGCACCCACTATCTTTGATCCACTCATCAGGTTCAAGATCAACTTTTAAACATACCTAAGTTTAAGAAAAACTCAAGCGTTTGGTCCCCAATATCTCATGGGTCCGTTTGGGTTAAACATAACATTATCATGGTTCATGTAAGCAAATGGAGGACAATTGTTCCATGGTATGTAATTGGAACCTTGAAAGTTTCTATACATATTTTGGCTCCAATTGTTTTGATAATGATGTTGTGAGTTAATGTTACTCCGATGAAAGGGGTGTTTGGGAAAGCTATGTTGAGTTGTTTTAACTCTATACTCATTCCTAGCTTGACCTCTTCCTATAGAAACTGCTAGTTTTAGCTTGTTATTAGTTATACTAGTACTAGGTTTTCTAGTAACTTTAACAAATTCAGAACGGTCGACTTTGTGAACCTTCTGTTCAACTTTTGTACCCGCGGATCCCTTGGGTACAACTGGCCGATCCAAAATTTTGGATCCGTCAGATCCGTGGGCTTCTGACTTGGTTAAAACAGTTTCATTTTCTTTCACTGTTTGTTTCTCAAACTCACCTAAGCCTCCTAGTTTCATAAAACCTAGTCCGGTTTTATCATTAGGTAGTTTTTGTATCTTCATTATTTCATCTGCACAACTTATGTTTTTATCAAATTTTTCTAAACTTAGAGTTTTGCTTAATAAGCTCTTCCTGTGTTGACTTAAGTTTTTCTAGTTCTAACTTAAGCTCCTGACATGACTCACATGTTTCTTTAACACTTTTACCCTTTTTAATTCTTATCTCCTTTTCTTTTAACCAATGAATTTCGTTTTCTAAAAGTGTTGTTTTGGTTTTTAAGAATTTGTTTTTGTTTATGATTTTAAGGGTAATTTCACACAGTTTGTTATATTCTACTTCTAAGGTTTCATCATCTATAGAGGAGTATGATGAGTCAGAGTGTACCTCTTCTGTGTCGTGAGCCATGAGAGCTACTTCATCGTTCTTAGGCTCGTCATCATCTCCGTCACTATCACTCCAAGCTCCACTGACGAAGGCTCTTTGAGACTTGGTCTTTGGAGGCTTTGGACATTCACCTCTAAAGTGACTAGAATCACCACATCTAAAACACTTCCTATCTACCTTTCCTTTTCTATCATCACGGTCTTTTCGAGAAGATTTCTTTTCTTCACGAGGTGGTCTAACGAACTTTCCTCGTCTCTTGAAGAATTTCTTGAAATCTCTAACCGCCATGGCATATTCTTCATCTTCACTACTAGAACAAGATTCTTCATCACTTGACTCTACTCTAGCTTTCAAGGCAATGGACTTCATTTTCTCCTTCTTGCCTTTAACTATTTCTGAGTCTTTTTCCATCACCATTTCGTGAACTTTGAGGTTTCCTATGAGCTCATCCAGTGTCATACTAGAAAGATCTTTAGATTCTTCAATAGCTGTCACCTTTGCTCTCCACTTCGGATGGAGTGCTCTTAGAAATTTCCTGACAAAATTCTTACTAGAAAAGGATTCATCAAGTGCTTTAAGAGTTGTAATGATAGTATTAAATCTAGCAAAAGCACTATCAATGGTCTCATCTTCAGAGATAACAAATTGTTCATATTGTTGAACAAGAAGATCAATTTTGTTATCTTTGACTTATGAGTTTCCTTGATGAGTGATGATTAGTGATTGCCAAATATCTTTAGCCGTTTTACACATAAAAACTCTTTCATATTCCTTTTTAGGTAAGACATTGTAAAGCATCATTTTGGCTTCATTGTTTTTGGCAATCAATCTCTTTTGTTCATCACTGTGACGAATAAAAGAGTTACCTATATCCCGACCACCTGAAATATCACTACTTATGGGTTTGTAATCACCCTCTACAATAATATACCACAGATCTATGTCCTTTGACTTCACATATGTCTCAAAGCGATTTTTCCAATATATGAAACAATTTGGTTCAAATAGTGGTGGTCTTTGCATAGATTGCCCTTCTTTAAAGTTTTCAAAATCCATGATCGTTTCAAGTTTTTAAAATACAATATATTTTGAAAATCTTGAGTAACACCGCTCTGATACCAATTGTGAAAAACTAGAAGGGGGGTTGAATAGTTTTACCGTTTAAAATTAATTCGCTTTGTTACTTATCGTGATTTCAAAGTTAATCAAACAAGCAATCACACAAACAAGTAATATATGTAAATAAGTAAAGAGAGGAAAGATCAAACCACACAACACAGTCGTTTATAGTGGTTCGGCTACAAGGACTCTCTTCCTTGCCCTACTCCACTCCTTGAGCCTCTAACTCGAGAGTTTATCTTTACTAAGAATCAAGCTCCCTTCTAGGCGGAGAAAACCTTTACACGTCGCTTAATCTTTTTCTGGTACTAAGCTAAACACCGAGTTCTTTACAAGGGTACAACCACTCCCGTTGGTTCTTTCACAAGGGTACAACCACTCCCGTTTGGTTCTTTCACAAGGGTACAACCACTCCCGACACTCTTTGTGTTTTGAGGACTAAAACACTAACCACACTCACTGATACAAATATTGATGTGTGAACTACAACTATATCACACAGTAACTATGCTAATGGTTTTACACGTCTGTGTTGAACCTTGATGCTTAATCTCCTTTGCTAAAAAAGGAAATATCAAATGAAATGCAAGTATGAATAAGGTTAGTGAAATATATTGATGCGCGTGTGCGTATGCTCTAATTTATACCCACGGTATGTCGTTGTGGTTTTAGCAGTATTCAAGTTTTAAATTTATATTTAGCCGACTTATCAATAACACACTCTTTAACGAGCAGTGTACCCGGCCAGTATGAATATAATGGTAAGTAGAGTGTCGATCACTAATAGTGGAACGTATTATCTAGTTATCCTAATCAGTATTTTAATATCTTAAGTTAGCTATACAACCTAATCTAACGCAAGGGGGTTCAGCCTGAGAGACTGGCACGGTTTGGTTATGATTAAATATAAACTAAACTAATAGGCACGAATCAGCGAATAGCACACACGTACACAGATAAATACTCGAGACAATAAGAAGACCTGTCCTGATAGTTAAGTAGCTTGTCACTTGTTTTATTGCTAGTTTTATATGAAGTGTATAGTTCGATGCAACGCACCGAGATTAAGTCCTTTCTCGTTGGTTCTAATCTTATCGGCGAGTAAACCCTTAATGATTACTTATGACTATCCTATTTACCTTTTCTTCCTACCTTTCTACAGACGATAGAATGCATAGGTGATAAAATAAATAGGCGAGGGCAGAGGCATGGCGACCCGATCAACGCTCAGCTAGACACAGAGGTTATCAATGCACTAATAAAAGTCACCAAAGACATCAACATATAAACTTTAATTAATGGGAAAGCAGTTTTAAGGGAGTGCAACCTTTCCGTTGTTACATTACACAAGCCACCAATCCTGATGAATTAAAGTGTACTAATACAATGAAACAAAACTACTTAATGAATTAAACACATGCAGGACCTTCTTACAGCTCTTGTATCTTCGTTCAAGGTGCGTCTTGTGCTGCTACTTCGTCTGAATTCGTCCTAGGGTTTCTGTCTTCTCGTACTTAGCTAAATGTCAAACTCCTAAATTCGTCTGTCTTTGGGGTATTTATAGTTTCTGTCTGAGGGCTAGATGCGGCGCATAGGATAAGTAGATGCGGCGCATTGACTTAACTTCGCGTGGGGTCCAAGATTAATATATTCAGGAATATTCGTACACCGCCAGAAGATGCGGCGTAACTCCATTCTTAGATGCGGCGCATGTCTTCTTGTATCTTGGATCGAAACTGGTGAAATCTTGATAGTGATGCGCCGTATGTAAGAAGTATAATGCGGCGCATCTGGAGTAGAACAAGTTGGTTCTTCTTCGTTGACCAAAGTTTCATATGCAACGCATGACAGAATTGCATGCGTGCATTCTTCAAAGTCAGGCAATGGTCTTCAATCTCTTCATTTCAGCAGCCTTTTCCAATCTTGATCATTTTTCTCCATTTTTAGTCCATAATAGCTAAGTTTCACCAAATGCTTGTTTTTAACTGAGAATTACAAAAGTAAACGATTAAGTATCAATTCTCATACATAATATAATAAAACAAGTCAAATAAATAGGATAAATGATGATAATAAAATGTACTTATTTGAGTTCATCAAATATCCCCCCACTTGAACTTTACTTGTCCCCAAGTAAACCTTAGAATTATTCTTATGAAAATGTATCCTAAAAGATATTAGGATTTATTTTATATTTAAGCATGTATTCATTTTGTCATAATCACACAACCAAACACTTAACGAATTAGAAATAAAATAAAATATTTTTATAAAAGCAAATCTAATCGTTTAACTGTCCAGTCGTGACGAATATTCTATCATAAGCTTGGCAAGTATACACATCTCCCCCACTAAAGCCAAGGAATAACAAGTCTAAAGCGGTAAAAAGGGTTTGTTGGTTAAGGGTTAATCATTCTCCTTAATCTCTATCGATCTCAAATTCTAGAAAAGGCGACAAAATCACAAATACATGATCGAATCCACGAACACGATACTTGCAATTGCTCAAATCCTTAACTCGAATAGGCTAAAGATAGGACCAAGTAATCTTCACCAATAATATTATATCAAAAAGGGCGACAAAATCATAAATACATAGCCGAATCCACGACTACGATACTTAAGATTGCTCAAATCCCTAATCTCAATAAATCAAAGGTTTGGATAAAGAATAAGATAGGGTATGGATAATATTTGGGATATAAATTGGTGTAAAATGAAAAATAAACAAAACAGATAAATTAAAATCCTAAGTGTGGTAAATTGCTATCCCAACCATCCCATGAATAAGACTCATATCATAGAATAACTCACGCTTTAACACTTGAAAACACACGCTTTTAGGTAGACACGAATTATACTCAACAAGATCTCAATCAAGGAATAACCTTTAGTTGGCGTTCCATAACGTTCAACTCCCATTCAATCCATAGATATAATATATAACAACTAGTGGTGATATCGACCACTTAATACAAAACGGGATAATTACTAAAATAGCCCAAAACCCAAATGGGATATTTCTACCCCGGTTGCCCTGGGCAATGCCCCCAGTTGCCCAAAAAAGGGCGATTGTTGCCCAAAAAATACACTGGAAATCCTTCGGTTGCCCCAAAAAATGCCGGTTGCCCTGGGCAACACAATTATTTTCGGATTTCGGGTTAGATAGGGAACCGCCCATTTGTGTTTGGGCTATTTTGGTAATTATCCCATACAAAACTTTACATAAGTTGGTTAAACAAACATCCAACTCCTTTTTTTTTTTTTTTTTTTTTTTTTAACTTCAAACATAAACATAGATGTGTAAAATTTCACAACTTTTCTATCACTTTCTTTCCGGATAATTTTTCCATACTTTTCATGACTTCAGAAATAACGGTAATAGTGAAAGTAGTAAACACACGAAAAATAAACTCAAAGATATACAATATTTACTTTCACTCCAATTGTATTGTGCAATTTCCCGACCTAACCATAGATAATGAATTACGCACGCGAACACAGGTAATGTAAGGAAACACACTTTGCCTAAAGCAATTAACCAACCACGGATTTTAATCTACAGGGTAGGCTAAGGTGTAAGGGTGTAACGAAACATTATAACAAAGGTGTAAGAAACGAAAGGAATGGCTCTGAGTGTTTTTCTAGGGGTATCTTACTCTAAAAGTGAGAGTAACAAAAGGGTTTATACGGGGGTTAACTAACCAGTGTAGTTAGCTAATAACACATAACATATAAAGGCTATTTGGGTGTAATCCTAGAAATTTACCAATTTAGACAAGTCATTCCAATTATAAAAATAATACTTATTATGGTGGTCTCGAATAGTATACAAGCCAAGTTCTAAAGTTTACAAGTCACCGGCACACTCATAGATTTGTGAATTTTGAAAAATCACAATTTTTGAAATTAACGTTATGTGTGCAGCTATGCAACTTAGATCTTAAACAAAAACATGCTAAAAATTTTAATTTTGATATATTAAGCATATTTTTTGAAAAATTTAGGACAAGTAAGTGTTCTAATTCTCCAATCCCCCCACTTAAGTTAAACAACGTCCTCGTTGTTTGTATCAAAGATTAAAAAACTAGAAAATAAAAGAATTAGAACAGAAAAACTCCCCTGAGATTTGCTCGGTATGATCCTCCATTATTTGTGTAAGAGCAAAAATCATCTTTCTTGTGGATGAGAACGTTTAAGCTTCATAATTGATGTATCCACAGGAAATGCAGGAATCTATAATACCACCAAGACTTTAACAAACCTAAGTTAAGAAAGTTCAAACTTGCATAATACATTAGTAGTTAGTAAAAATAAAATTTAAAAAATAAAAATGAAAATCATCAGGTCAGTCGATACGCCGTATCTTATGGAAGATGCGCCGTATCGAGCCTGGAATAAATACGAATCAGAATAGAAGATGCGTCGCATCCTTAACCAGGGATGCGCCGCATTGAAATAAACTGATAAAAAGTTTTAAAGTCAAAAGTAAAAATGCAGAAAAATAAAGTAAGATATGACCAGTGCAGGAGATGCGTCGCATCTTGGGATTGAGATGCGCCGTATCTTCTGCGGGCCTGACTGACTCGACACAGAACAGAATAGTAAAAATTTTCCGGGTTGTCTCCCGGTCAGCACTTGTCTTTATTCCAGAGTCTTCAAGTTAGACTCACGTTCAGCTCCTTATTTTGTTCTTGTCACGGTCCATCCTTCTTCTTTCATCCGAAAGATGTTCCCGTATAGCTCCGCAACATTTTCTTCCGTTCGACTTAATCTAGTATAACTCTTGGTCTTCGTCGCAACATATTCCTCATCTTGTCCCAAAGAGTATTTAATGACTTTAAATTTTTCAGAAATAATCATGGGTGGCTTATTATAAGGGATCTCAAGTAGTTGACATTTTCTTTTGGTGAATTCTTCATCGTCTTTATCAACAAACTTAAAATAAGGATCCTTAATCAAATAGTCATCAAGTTCATCAATTAATGACTCATTGTTATTATCATCTTGAATTGCCTCCCACTCTCCTTCCAATTCCCATTGTAAGCGTCGACTAAGCTTTGTGTAATCATCAAATTGTTCATGCACCCATTCCCAGAAAGTAGTGTTCGATGTTCCCTTAAGTCCTTTTAAGTAGTTGATTCTACCTCTCTCTTGCAAAGCCTTTGCTTTACGTGGGCAGTCTTCAACTTTTTCATACCAGTCATCGTCTTCAAAGTATACATCGTTTCCAACCCGTTTCATTCCAATTATACTTCCCCCATTACAGGTTCCATCATTCTTATAATCACAGGTCGGCCATACACTACTCCCATCCTTGAAACAGAAAGGTGTACAAGTGTGATTAATGTGCTCAAATTCCCATGGTTTATCCCAAACCCATGGTATTTGGTCATTCCATTCGTAGTACCAGGTGTTTTTGAAATCATCATAAGTTTTGAATCCTGGTAGATCTCCAGTTAGCACATCATCGTCGACTTGAAGAAGGTAATTAAATTCTTTGAATTGTTTGCACAAAGGTGTCTCATAATTGAACAAATCAATGTCTATGCTGAATAATTCTTCAATGCCCTCATTGATTGTTGAATCATTAAGTGACGACCCATAGTCGCTCTCTACTTCTTCATCTTCCCCTCTCATCCAATATACCCATAACGCATCTTTAGTAGCTCTATCCATGCTCTTATGGTTATTGAACTTACTAGCCAACCAATCTGAAAAATCAACATTGTTAGGATCGTGGTCAACGTCAAAGCAAGCTTTTCCAATCATTTTCCTCCTTATTTCCATGAACTCGTTAAATTGTTCCCTAAAACTCTGTGTCAACCAAGAGGTCACAATCCGTTTGATTTCATTCACAGGAGCAAATTTAGGATTACCGTATTTAAGTTCAAGCCATTCTTCGAGGGAGATGTCCATCAACCTTACCAACCTGCCATGAAATAGTAACTCCGACACAGCATAAATTCTTTCATCGTCCAGATAGTTCTCATTTAATCCCCAGTACTGTTCGGAATAAGGCATGTAAGAGATTTGTATAGGTTGGGTATTGCCTCCACCACAACTTTTATTGCTTGAGTTCATGTATTCAATTTGGAATTTCCCATCATTCTCTTCAATAGTAGTCCAAGTCAATCCTTTAGATTCAATGATGAGCCATAAGAGTAGCAATTCATCTTCAGTGTAGCTCATTAGTAAATCATAAGAGAATATCCCATCTTCAATATTGCATAAGCGTTTGAATTCCTTATAAGTAGCTTCAAGAGGGGTATCCCAAGAAAATAAATCGGCATCAATCATGAGCACATTGAAGTTGACATCATCAAAAACTTTCACTTCGAATGAATCCGAAAGCAAGAGTTCCTTAGCAAGATATCCGTTCACTGACATGTCTTCCATAGCAAAACCTGTCATCATAGGTAAAATCTTCAGTAGGATTTGTTCGCTAGAAGAGAAATTAATGAATTTAGAAACGGATATAAGAATAACTGATATCTGCAGACGATGCGCCGTATCCAAAAAGTTGGATACGCCGTATCTTATAATCGTTAAAATTTAATCAGACTTTTATTCAGAAAATAGATACGCCGCTTATAAATTTAGAATGCGCCGTATCAGTTTTAATTATCAAAAATCAATTATACTTATTAAAATTAAATGCGTCGTATTAACAAGGGTTAATGCGCCGTATTTTCGTTAGGTTTCAAAATACAAGATTTTTGATTCAGAAAGATGCGCCGTATCGAGAAAGATCGATACGTCGTATCTGTTTAATAATTCGAAAACTGTTTTTAATTAAAATAATAGATACGCCGTATCTGCTAAAGCAGATGTGTCGTATGGCGTTATCGCTTAGAAAAAAAATTTCTTATTAAAAACAGATACGTCGTATCTTGGGGAAAGATGCGTCGTATCGAATTAATTAAACGCGTTGTATTTTATAAAAATTAAACGCAATACGCCGTATCTATGAAAATAGATGCGCCGTATCATTTACATTAGCTCAGTACAACGATAGCAGAACACAGAAAATACGAAAATAAAAACAAAAACAAAAACAAACCAAAATAAACAAAAATTAAACACACGAAAACAGAAAATATGCAAAATAATACAATGAATGCAATTTAACCTAATACACAACAGAGTTAGCGGTTAGAATTAAAATTAAAAACCTAATTAAAATACTAATCAAATTAACAGATAATAACAATTCACTCCCCGGCAGCGGCGCCAAAAACTTGATGCGCGTGTGCGTATGCTCTAATTTATACCCACGGTATGTCGTTGTGGTTTTAGCAGTATTCAAGTTTTAAATTTATATTTAGCCGACTTATCAATAACACACACACTTTAACGAGCAGTGTACCCGGTCAGTATGAATATAATGGTAAGTAGAGTGTCGATCACTAAGAGTGGAACGTATTATCTAGTTATCCTAATCAGTATTTTAATATCTTAAGTTAGCTATACAACCTAATCTAACGCAAGGGGGTTCAGCCTGAGAGACTGGCACGGTTTGGTTATGATTAAATATAAACTAAACTAATAGGCACGAATCAGCGAATAGCACACATGTACACAGATAAATACTCGAGACAATAAGAAGACCTGTCCTGATAGTTAAGTAGCTTGTCACTTGTTTTATTGCTAGTTTTATATGAAGTGTATAGTTCGATGCAACGCACCGAGATTAAGTCCTTTCTCGTTGGTTCTAATCTTATCGGTGAGTAAACCCTTAATGATTACTTATGACTATCCTATTTACCTTTTCTTCCTACTTTTCTACAGACGATAGAATGCATAGGTGATAAAATAAATAGGCGAGGGCAGAGGCATGGCGACCCGATCAACGCTCAGCTAGACACAGAGGTTATCAATGCACTAATAAAAGTCACCAAAGACATCAACATATAAACTTTAATTAATGGGAAAGCAGTTTTAAGGGAGTGCAACCTTTCCGTTGTCACATTACACAAGCCACCAATCCTGATGAATTAAAGTGTACTAATACAATGAAACAAAACTACTTAATGAATTAAACACATGCAGGACCTTCTTACAGCTCTTGTATCTTCGTTCAAGGTGTGTCTTGTGCTGCTACTTCGTCTGAATTCGTCCTAGGGTTTCTGTCTTCTCGTACTTAGCTAAATGTCCAACTCTTAAATTCGTCTGTCTTTGGGGTATTTATAGTTTCTGTCTGAGGGCTAGATGCGGCGCATAGGATAAGTAGATGCGGCGCATTGACTTAACTTCGCGTGGGGTCCAAGATTAATATATTCAGGAATATTCGTACACCGCCAGAAGATGCGGCGTAACTCCATTCTTAGATGCGGCGCATGTCTTCTTGTATCTTGGATCGAAACTGGTGAAATCTTGATAGTGATGCGCCGTATGTAAGAAGTATAATGCGGCGCATCTGGAGTAGAACAAGTTGGTTCTTCTTCGTTGACCAAAGTTTCATATGCAACGCATGACAGAATTGCATGCGTGCATTCTTCAAAGTCAGGCAATGGTCTTCAATCTCTTCATTTCAGCAGCCTTTTCCAATCTTGATCATTTTTCTCCATTTTTAGTCCATAATAGCTAAGTTTCACCAAATGCTTGTTTTTAACTGAGAATTACAAAAGTAAACGATTAAGTATCAATTCTCATACATAATATAATAAAACAAGTCAAATAAATAGGATAAATGATGATAATAAAATGTGCTTATTTGAGTTCATCATATATACTGAATGAATATGAGTGTTTAAGCTATATGAGTGATGGTGTGTTCAAATGATCAGCTTGCTATTTATAGGCAAGCTGGTGAACAGCCGGCGGATCCCATAAAAGGGATCCGTCCTTTATGTCATTTGGTTCCACCAACATGACAGCAGAATGACAGCTAAGAGTTTTTGGAAATCTTTCCAAATACAGCTGTATCCTCCACATCTTTGTTATGTCACATCAAAATCTTCCAAAGTCAACTATCTTGCTTGAAGATTTAACTAAGATATCTATATATGATGCATGCCATGATGTCATTAAAAATAAAGTTTCCTTTTAAGGAAATAAACTAGTAGATGTGCAAAATGTAATTCTAAGTAATCTTGTGAAATGTAAAATGTGTTTTAAAGTGACTTTAGCTAGTATTTATAGTTTGCTAAAAGATATGCTTTGTAATTGTCATTAACAAAACTAAGTAAAGATCGTAAAATATAAATAACGTTTTTAGGACGATATTTGTATTAACAGTGCATATGTAATTGTGGTTGATGCATCAGGTTCAATGTTTTTATGTTTAGTGCATCGTTGAACAGATTAGAGCATCAGTGAGTAATGAATAGGGCATTAGTGTGTATGATTAGTGCATCGAAAGACATATTAAGGAATTTGTATACTTAATGCATCGTTAGTCATAGTGGGGCATCCATATGTATGTTTAGTGCATCTTTGGAAATACTTGGGCATCTGTTTGTATGTTTAGTGCATCGATGATTGTATTAGGGCATCAATGAGTATGATTAGTGTAGTCCATCATCAGACATATTAAGGCATCAATGTGTATGTTTAGTACATCCATTTATATGTTTAGTGTATCCGTTTGTATGTTTAGTGCATCGTTAGTCATGGTAGGGAATCCATTTGTATGTTTAGTGCATCGCTGGACATATTAGGGCATCAGGGAGTATGATTAGTGCATCGTTGTACACATTAAAGCATCAACGTATATGTTTAGTGCATCCATTTACATTGTTGCAAATTTTAAGGCATCAACGTGTATGGTTATCACATTTCAATTTTTGATAATATAGAGAAAAAAAATGGATGCCCAATTCTAATTCTGAAAGGTTGGGGGTCACCCGAGATGATGGACGACTTACACTTGGAAGACTAGGAGCTCTTCCCGATCAGGTATTGATTCTTACTAATTGAGTAAATCTACATTTCCGTATTATCTTAATTTATTATCCTGATTTTGTTCCTGTTAAATCATTTTTTTTATAAAATTATAAATGGCATGTCTTGAATTTTTTATAATGATCAACTTATGTCCTAATTGTATTTCCGTATTAACTTAATTTTGTTTCTGCATCAGTCTGCGATCGGCAACAGACATCCAAGATGGGATATGATCAAGGCTAAAAGCGCCTTGAAAAGAAGACGTTGGGTTGTGGAGGGTGCAGGGGTGATATTGGTCTCGATGTAGTTGATGATTGCTACACAGTTGCCGATCATACGCATGATGGTTGTGAGAGATTTCTGAAAATAAAGACCAAGTCCTGTTTCTATATTGTCAGAGAAGCCTTCAATGCAAGTGTTTTCGTAAGTCATGGCATTACTTAGAAGGCGACATCTCATTTAGTTTCAAGCCTTTGTTTGCACTATTCAAAAAATTTAACATGTTTTTAGGATGGCCACTGTGAATAGAGAATAATTGAAATCAGATTTCATCCATTAGTCTTTTGGTTTTAGGCTACCCCTTTCCCCTTTTTTTATTCTTTGAAACATATGATTTTTAATCATGAGATATATCTGTCACATGAGCACATTTGTGTGAGATGTTTGTCAAGGTAAGTGAACATAGACCTAATAGTATTGGGTATGTTACAACTTGGAGACAAACATGAAGACAAAGAACTGAACGGTTGTAAATACTATAATGACCTATGAAAGTTTGAAAGATATGTAGCATTTGCACAACATCCTAAATTTCTATGAGCTTATGACCAATTATGTTGATTCCAAATGGGCTACATGTGAATTTTGCATGTGTATATTCTTCTAAGTTACTATTTATTTATCGTATACATGCAAATAACACTCTTCTAAATGACTACATTAATGCATCTCTATTACATATTAGTGCATCCATAGTGTATGATTTTTCCAAACAATTGCTGCATCTGTATTACACATTAATGCATCTGTATTATACATTAGTGCATCCATAGTGTATGATTTTTCCAAACATACCTGGTCCCGGTCTCCTGGTCTTAAAGACAAAGACTTATCAAAAAGACAAAAATGTATTTAATTTTAGTTGGTGTAGTTGAATATAGCGCTGTACCATGATGTCTTAAAATACATGTGATATTGTTCTTATCTGCTTATAATTATTGTAGAGTTCTGTATCAATGTTTATGTTGTATTACTGAATTGATATTATGTTATTGCTTCTGTTTGTAGAATGATAAAACAGCTTACATTATTAGGAAGTGAAAAGAATCCCAAGGATTATGTGATTCTGTGGGGATATATGGTATACAAGGGTAATTGTAACTCCGTTTGATTAAAAGATGTAGTACTGGATTATGCTTTTGTGCTGGAATAAGAACCTTGATGAGGTATAAGTTATCGAGCCTAGGGAAATAGTTAAGAAATTTGGGAAGTAGGAGAAAGTAATATGTTACTGTGGACGCTCACATGACTTGCCTTTTACAAATAAAATTATCAAAATAACTATATCAATGTTCGAAAACATGTTTTTTGTCCACGTCTAACCTACTGTCTAATAAACGTTAAGCTTTTGTCATTTAACACGACGACCTCTACTTAAGCATTTGATTCCTCTGTCATCATGGGTACATGATCCCTTAAAGACAGCCTTGTATATTACGGAGTACTATTGTTTTTGGTAAACAAACCACCATTATTTAGAAAGATGACATTCTCACCACTAGACTTAGCTAGTTATGCCACTGGTCTTATTCTTGCTCATATCCAGACTATTTGATCATCAGACCCTTGCAGCCTAGCTCGTTAAAGAACACTTTGTTACTGCTGGTAGACATATACCGTTCATTGGTGAGCGTGGGTCAGGTCAAAAGGTTTCAGTAACTCAGTATCAGTGTCATCTGGCCAACTCAGGTAAACAAAAGTTGGCGGTCTTGAGCAGTTGAGCACTTGAGCTTATAGATATGCTAACTGTTGTTGGACTGCGTAGATGAATTAATTGGGGATGGATGTTGATAATCAGCGTGATTGATGGCTGCAGCTGTAATTGCAAGCTGAGAGAATGAACCTCGGATGAAAGTCCAATAAGAGAGAGGTGATTCAAGTAGCTGAGACTAATTTGTGTGCTAACTTGGTCCAGCTGCGACTAAGTTACGGTTGACCCATGAACACATTTGTGTGCTAATTTGTGTGCTAACTTATCCATGCATTAATGGGTAACTGGTTTAAAATGGCACGGGCTGAGTCGGTTACGGTTGACCCATGAACACATTAGTATTATTTTTTCCATCCTAAAACAACATTGTTACAATAAGGAATCAATGTGTCATAATAGCGCATCAGTGTGTTATAATAGCGCATCAGTGTGCTGCAATATGGCATCAATATGTTGCAATAGGGCATCGGTGTGCAAAGCTAATTCTGAACCTGAGTAATAGAACTAGAGGTGGCAATATGGGCAGGTGTGGTGGGTTGGGTAACTGGTTTAAAATGGCACGGGTCGAGTCGGTTACGGTTGACCCATGAACACATTAGTATTATTTGTTTCCATCCTAAAACAACATTGTTACAGTAAGGCATCAGTATGTTATAATAGTGCATCAGCGTGTTGCAATAGGACATCAACTTTGGCCAGACATGCTGGTAGAAGTTTGGCCATAAATGATGGGATGTCAATGACTACGCGTGAGGTGCAATCGTATCTTACAACATTGACGTAATACTTTAGGAAACGACAATTACTTAAAATGAGCTAACTAGTGTATTATTGCATCAGAACAACAGCCGGAATGACATCTGCATCAGAGAGCATTACCGAGAGTCTTCGCCACACAAGATAGATGATGGTTCAGGTTAGTGCTTTTATACCTTACTAGCTATTTTGTCAGGTTTTGGATTTGTGTTTTGTAGCTAAATTATGTGATTTGCAACGTATAGCCCAAAAAAATTAGCTTATACTATTTGGATGAAAATCAATCGAATATTAAGGGGTTAGGTAATCAGTATCATACTAATTGACCATTATTAATTTTTTGATGTGTGGGTGACAGTGGTCTTGAAGGTCTCAAAGTTGGGTAATCCAAAATTGAGGTTGGACATATTCTGGCATGCGAGTACAACTACACGGTTCTCCCTCTATTTACAAGCGAATGCCGTCTAGGGACGGTACGAATTCAGTTGATTCAGAAGATGATTCTGGGTAAATCTCTTACTTTTATTTATCATGATTCTGGTATCCCTTGCTACTCGGGTGTTTGTGATGCTGAAAATGTTGCATTGTTCGCTCAGATTTTTTGCAGGATGAAATGGTCCAAGATTCAACCGATCCCACCTTCAGGACAATTATGTACTTGTGGCATCCATAGTTTCGTTCTTATTTGGTTACCATCTTGGGTTCGTTCTTGATCTAGACATATCTTGTTAGAGTCTTCAAGTTTGAAATATGTAAACCAGTTTCCATTATGTGCAAGGTAGTGAATGAACCCGAGTGAACGTAAAATAAAATTGTAAAGTTAGATGAGGTTGTGCACACTTTGTGTTGAGCCTTAGTGATCCAAGGCTGGAGCTTACGGGGCTTATTGTGCAAGGAATTGAGATCACGCCACTATAAATTGTGATCGTGAAATGAGATCAGACTTGGTGCTAACAAGATTTGTGGATCTATTTATCTAGGCTATTTTGTAACTGTTATTAGAGCTTGTTTGTTTCTTTTATATTTATTTGTGTTAAATAATGTGGTATGAAAAGTTGTTTTATTTGAAGGTTGGTATGGAGTAGGTGTTGAAAAACAGTCAAGAATTATAGTATATATTGTATCGGTTTATTGAATTAATCTTACGTTAGTCACAACGTCTTTTTATTTGAAAAATATTAGTTTATACTTTGACTAATCAGCACAAGCAGTTTCCAAATTAGCATTCCGTCCCTCCCTTCAAAATATTGGAAAAGGATGAAAAGTTACAAAACAGCCCCTTGGGAAAAAAGGGTATGACAAACAGGCCCCTGTACTTAGAATGAAAAAAAGGAGGGGGAGTGGGAGGAGTGATTTGTACACTTTTCTACCAAGCTCAACTTTTCTCATGAACCAATATATATATATATATATATATATATATATATATATATATATATATATATATATATATATATATATATAAAGATATTTTTATAGAGTCCGATTCTAGGGAAAAGTGTAATTAGATAGAAAAGTGAGAAAAAAAGTTACAAGGTATATGTTGACAATAGTCCAAAGATAAGGGTAAAAATTGAAACATCAAACAAAAACACGCCATATGCGTGAATCCACCCCTTCCCATCTCATTATCAACAGATAAAAATTCCGTTCTCTCTCTCTCTCTCTCTCTCATTAACTCCGATCTCATTAAAAACCGCCAAACCAAAAAAAAAAAAAATACCGCCAATTCAACCGTAAAATCCAATCGAATCATATCATTAGCATCGTTTTTTCATTCCGATCAACATAAAAATGACGAAAAAAAGATTCAGGAACCGTAAGTGCACTAATTTTTTATTATTTTTTTTCTTTTGCATTATTGGTCTAATTTGTTGCATATTTTCAAATGCAGCTACTCGAATTAGTCCAAGAACGAGGGGGAAGAATATAATAATTGAAGAAAATCAAGCCGAATGTAAGAATTTTAAAAAATATATATATATTTTTAATGCATCTTAGTTATTAGAGTGTGAAATTGAAGCCGAATGTATTCAGAGCGTAATAGTGTAATAAAATTTTAGCGATTGAAGCATCAGTGTTAGTGTATATGTGTTATTAGAGTGATAGAAATAGTTTTAGTGCATCTGTGTTAGTAGAATGAGATTGATAAAATATTAGAAATAGTTTTAGTGCATCTGTGTTAGTAGAGTGATAGAAATAGTTTTAGTGCATCTATGTTAGTAGAATGAGATTTAATTTTAGTGCATCTGTGTTAGTAGTGTAATAAATAGTTTTAGTGCATCTGTGTTAGTAGAGTGATAGAAATAGTTTTAGTGCATCTATGTTAGTAGAATGAGATTTAATTTTATTGCATCTGTGTTAGTAGTGTAATAGTGTAATAATTTTTTAGCAATTGAAGCATCAGTGTTAGTGTATATGTGTTATTAGAGTGATAGAAATAGTTTTAGTGCATCTGTGTTAGTAGAATAAGATTTATAAAATATTAGAAATAGTCTTAGTGCATATGTGTTAGTAGAGTGATAGAAATAATTTTGGTGCATCTGTGTTATTAGAACGAGATTTAATAGAAGAAATAGTGCATTCTTTAACAGTAAACATGATATTTATGTTCAATTTCAATTACAGATACCGAAGTGGATTCCGAACGCGAGGAAAGCAAAACTCCTGAAACAGAGAGATCGCAAAATAGTAAGTGAAAGGAGGACATTAAACAATTTATGAGGGTGTAATATATATACTGTAATTTTCATATGCGTATACTGTAATTTTCATACGCATATATTGTAATTTTCATATGCGTTCATATGTACATACTTTTTATTATTGAATCAAATGTAAACTGTTATTTATTTTTATTTTTTTATATGTTTATATTTTATTATTATTATTTATTTATTTATTTATTTATTTATTTATCTTTTGTATTTTATTTCGTTTAGGTGCATATTTTACAGCATATGTTTGATTGTATTGAAAATGTTTGGTGCATCAGTGAATGTAGATATTATTATATTCCGTATAAAATTGAATATTTTAGGTGCATCTGTTTGGGTTTGTATCGTGGCATATGTTTGTTTGTTTTTTGGTGCATCCGTATGAAATTGTGTGTTTTTGGTGCATAAATGTTTGTTTTATTTGGTTTAGGTGCATCTTAGTAATTAATATTACAACATCTGTTTGATTGTGTTGCAAATGTTTGGTGCATCAGTGAATATAGATATTATTATGGCATCCGTATAAAATTGAATATTTTAGGTGCATCTGTTTGGGTTTGTATTGTGGCATATGTTTGTTTGTTTTTGGTGCATCCGTTTGAAATTGTGTGTTTTGGTGCATCAATGTATGTTTTTGGTGCATCAATGTTTGTTTTTGGTGCATCTGTTTAGAGTATTTTATGGTGCATCAGTGTTTAGAATTGCAGCATCACTAACTATCACTGTGTTCTTATGTAGGCACATACAACGTCAGCAGCGACTCAAGTATGAGCCAGGGAAGAAAGAAAAAAATAGCTACAAAAAAAAAGGAAATTAAATAAGCAGACCGAAAGCAAGAAAAAGAAACAGAAAACAGAGAAGGAAGCTGTTCAAAAGGCGACGAAAGTGGTTTTCCCAAAAATCACATCTAGGTCTTCTCCGCGAGACTTGGTTAAAATTTTAGAGGGGCTGACAGTTTCCCAAAAAAAGGATGTAGAAGAGATGGGTTTTGGGTCATTGCTCGACAATAACTTCAAGATAAACTCGACGCCAACAAAATTGGGGTATTGGGTGGTCAATAATTTTGACCCGGACACCTGCACAATAAAAATGGAAGGCGGACGAGCAATTCGTATTACACCAAAGATGATACATGAGATGCTAGGCATCCCGATGGGAGAGATGAAGGTGTCAGAAGTGAGGTTTGCAACAACTGAGTACCCGTTGATAGTTGAGTGGAGGTACACGTATGAAGAACCAGATGACAGATTCTATTTGAAAGCAGTAGTAGAGAAGTTGTTGTATACACACCAAGTTGGAAAGGAGTTCAAGTTGAACTTCCTGGTAGCATTTATCTCAATCGTAGGGGAATGCACCAAAAATGGGTTGGTTAACCAAAGATTCTTGCAATGCATCCAAAAAGAGGATGATATAAAAAATATGGATTGGTGCACCTACCTGTTGGAAGTGATGAAGAAAGCCAGGAGAGAATACAAGAGCACAACCGGATTTGGCGGGCCACTTATGTTGATGGTGGTAAGTACAAAAAAATGATAGTATTCAGATGGTTTGAAATATGTTTCTTTATTAATTTATTTTTTATTTTTTATTTTTTTGCAGCTTTTGTATCTAAATTCGACTATTTCGAAGGAAGTTAAAGTGGATGAAGGAATCCCGGCTATACAATCATGGGAAACACAAACATTAAAGAAGAGGGAAAAACAAGAAATGAAAATGGGTGGTTTTGGAAAGCTGCCGATAAAAGAAGGTCTGGAATTTGCCGAACCAAAGAAGAAAAGAAAGACTACAAAGAAGGCAATAAGAAACAAGGAGAATTCACCAGGTAATATATACGAAAAAAGTATATTCTAAATATTCTAAATATTAACGTATCCGAGTTATCATATATTCTAAATATTTTACTGATTTTTTTTATAAATAAAATTCATCAATAAATTTACAGCAAAACAACTCGAGGACGGACATGAAGAAATAATGCAACAAGTTTACACTCCAAAAGTTGATTTGCAAGATTTAATTTCTAAAATTGGTGAAACTTCATCGAGAAATGACTAGATTGAAAGCTTCAAAAAGAAAACAGCTGAGGTAATTTCATATATATTTAAATAAAATTTACATTATATGATACGTATAATTAATGCAAAACTGAATCAGTAGAATAGATACATTGGTTGGAGCATTTTATTATAGAATACAAGTGCATATGTTATGTTTAATTGGTGCATCTGTTATATTTAATTAGTGCATTTGTTATATTTAATTGGTGCATATGTTACGTTATGTTTAATTGGTGCATATGTTATATCCTTTTTTTAAATATTTTTTTGGATTTAAATATTTGAAAGTTGTAGCGAATCATGGGTATAATAGCATATGTTTGTTTAGGGTAAGACACAGTTTTGTAGATAAATATTTGTTGCTGATAAATATTTGTTTAGGGTAAGACACGGTTTGTAATCTCTGTTGTTTTAATTGGTGCATCTATGATGTTTAATTGGTGCATCTGTTACGTTATGTTTAAATGGTTGTTTTGCTTATTTGCTCGGATTATTATATGTTCATTAGCTTATTTGGATTGATTTCACTTTAAGATAGCTTATATCACTTCCATGATGGGGTCTGCATATCAGAACATATTACTTAAATTCTTCATATGTTCTGGTTAATTGGTGCATATGTTAGGTTCAATTAGTGCATCTGTTTTTCTTTAATTGGTGCATCTGTTTTTGTTTAATTAGTGCATCTGTGTGTTTACAGGAGATGAAGATAGAGATACACAAGGCTTTATCACTAACCATTGGAATACAAGGGCTGGTAGATGACATGCTTGAAATAGCAATGATTTCCTACCCGGAAGAAAATGACTTCAAAACACTAATCGAAGCAAGAAGTGAAAAACGGATGAAAGCTTTTAAACCAGGGAAAGCCGCTACTGCACTCGAAAACGAAAAAAACATTATCAGAGGATAATGAACATATAAGCGGCGCACATATATCTCAAGATGAAAATAGCACGGATGAATTTTTTGATATGGATTTAGTGAATGAAACACCAGAAGATGTATTGGAAGGAAATGTAGAAGAAAAAGAAAAAGAGGAAATCATTGAAGGTTTAAACAGCAAACAAATGGCTGTTGATGAAGATAAAGAAGGTAGAGACGAAGGGGAGGTTAAAGAGAAAGGTGAATCAGTATCAACAACTGAGAAACGAGTAGAGGTGGAAGAAAAAAGTGTATCAGAAGAAACAACTAGAAAACCAGTAGAGGTGAAAAGTGCATCAGAATCACATGTTGAAGGTATAAAGACTAAGATGGGTGCAAACGCAGGGGTTGTCAAAGAGAAGGATGCATCAACGGAGGAAGGATCATCGATGAAGAATAGTAAAAAAAATTCAGAAACAGGTGAAAAGAGGACCGTCAGCCAAATACTTAGAAACCTCCCGAATAAAGGACAGTTGACACGGTTCCCCCTATTCATTTCCCAGTTTTAAGAGAAAGAAGCTCAGAAGGTAAAGAAGGTGGATCAGTGGAATATTCACGACACAGGATGGATTTCACGCCACCAAGTTTCAACCTGTTATCGCAAAGTGACGAGTCAAACGACGAAAAGGAAAGTGAAGAAAGTCTAGAAAAGGTTATGAATCTACCAATAGCTCAGACAAAAGAGAAAAATGAAGCAACAAAAGATGATGCAGAGAAGAATGAAATGGTGGATAAGTTGGTGGATGATGTGACAAAAGCTGATGCAGATAAGAAAAATGATGAAACAGAAGCTGATGCAGAGAAAAATGAGACGGTGGATAAGATGGTGGATGATGTAGTGAAAACAAGTGGTGGAATATATAATGATGCACCAGACGAGGATGTATATGATGCAACTAAACGGAAAGAACTAGCTTTAGTTGTTAAAACTGATAAAGCAAAAGGGAAACAAACAGAAACATCCGAAGAAGAAGCCATACTTAGTCCAGTCCCATTAAGGATGGTTACACCAGAAGATATAATCAGGATGGAGAAAGAAACAAACGTTAGAGTGAAAAGAACGAGTGTACCTACTGAAGTGTTTCTTTCCCCATACGTCAAGAGAAAAGTAAACATTAACAGCAACTTACAAGCTTCTGAAAAATTTATAGTTGATTGCATATTAAGCGGGATGTTTCCTCCTATGTAAGTAAAACTAGAACCGCTAAATTTAAAATTATACATATATATATATATATATATATATATATATATATATATATATATATATATATATATATATATATATATATATATATATATATATTTATATATTTACGCATCATAATAATGTTGTTAATGCATCGTTATTTTGAATTAATACAGGGATATTGTGTTCAAAACATGGGATATGTCGATTCCAAGGGTCGTATTTGAAAGCATGTATCCAAACATACAAGTCGCAAGCGCCGCAATCGATGTGTGGAGCGTAATCCAGAATAACGATGAGAAATTGAAGAATAAGATGTCATCACGATATATTTTCTGCAAAACTGGCATGCTGGTAGGAAAGCCAAAATCATATACAATTGCCTAAAAAGTGCATCGGTATTACATATTAGTGCATCACTGTTAAATACTTGTGAATAAGTGTTACATATTAGTGCATCAGTGTTAATATTCCCTAAAAAAGTGCCTAAAAAGTGTTTTGTGTTTTGAAGCTACAACGGAATCAAGAAGAGTTCAGGAGAAAAATGGAGGATGTGCTCAAATATTCTACAAAAAACAACTTGGAAAATGTTGAATTGGTAATATATATATATATATATATATATATATATATATATATATATATTATATATATATATATATATATATATATATATATATATATATATATATATATATATATATATTTATTATTTGTTGATAGTATATAAATTTAGAAATATTGTACAAGTAA
Source organism: Artemisia tridentata subsp. tridentata (assembly GCA_021014915.2). Classification (NCBI taxonomy): domain Eukaryota; kingdom Viridiplantae; phylum Streptophyta; class Magnoliopsida; order Asterales; family Asteraceae; genus Artemisia; species Artemisia tridentata. Next base: position 144,563,585 of record CP139505.1, on the reverse strand, counting down.
ATAATATATAGTGTATAACATAATGAATATGAAACAGATATTCTTCCCGATAACAATGCCACAAAATCAATACAATCAATATTATCTGATTGTATACAACCTAAAGACATGCGAAGCTGATATCATCGACAACGTCTATGATGAAAGCCAGGACATTGTAAAGAGATACGAGGATACTCCATTTAAGTTGGTAAGTTTTATAATTGTTTTAAAATTAGTACATAGCGTTTATAAAAATTGCATATGTTTAAGCAAATTCTGTCATTGCCTTTGAAATTTGTGAGTTCAGTATAGTAGTTTAAGTTGATTTCCTTAAGGTTATGAGGAGCTGATGTGTTTTTTTAGGTCTATAATAAACTACCAAGTTTTAAATTTATTTATTGCCGAACTAACCTATAGACTCTAAACACTCACGAGCAGTGTACCCGATCAATGTAGATAGTTTCTAGGTAAGCAAGGGTCGTTCACTAGGAGCGAAGCTAAAGTGATCTAATGGTATTCTAATTACTAATCTAACTAAACTAAACTAGAAAGCAATTAAAGATAAGGGGGTTTAGCCTGAGAGGCTACCACGATATTGTGTGTTATATAAACTAAATACGGGAAAGTAAATAACTAAACTAAGGATAGGGAACAATAGATCGATATAAGGAAGAACGGGTTAGCCACGTCTAATCCATTTTATAGTTATATAAGCTTATGTCTACTTGTTTTAATTCATTCAATTGTTTTGCCGCCAATCCGATTATCAATCCTGTCACGATTAAATAACCTACCATCGTGGTGGGAAAGAGGACATGATCATAGTGACCTATCTAGCATCAATACTAACTTATTGCTTTAAACCGTCTAACCTAGTTTGGCATTACGCGCTACTAGTCCTAATAGTGGTATGAGGCACGGTTCCGGTGTGTTCCCTCTAAGCCGTCTATATAGGATTCGGATTACTACACTTATGATCAATTAAAGTAACCACAATTACAGATAGTTAAATTACAGCAATTAAACCAATAAGATCATAATCTAGTTACATAGACTTTTACTAGTTATAAGCAATAAACGAGTTTTTATCGATAAGCACCCAATCCAATAACAAAGTAAACACATCAACACAAGCATAAAAACTAATAAAACTTCATAAAAATGACTAACACCTAAGGGTGTTAGCCCTTAATCTCTGTAAAAGATAGAGTATACATTGCGAATAAACATAGAGAATTCATGAATAAAATACTTATGCTAACCGAATGATACAAGACGTTAAGTATTGAGATGTTCTTCATCGATCTTCGAGGAGGTGTTGGGGACGAGTTGGGGGTGTCCCCAACTGATAATGGTTATTCTAATGATGATCCTCTCCCCCCCTCTTTCAATCGTCCATAGGGCTGTGGTATTTATAGGGGTAAGGAAGAGTAGCCTCCAAGTTTACCAAAAATTAGTCTGCTGCTGTTCCGACCCCGATACGGCGCATATAGAAATCCTATGCGCCGCATCTCCTTTTGTGTCAGATAGATTTTCTTTTTCTCTTCGCGTGGCCGCTTGAATCAACTAAAACGGAGTCCGGATGAAGATTTTAAGACCAAAACAGTGAAGCATCTTCTAAAGTTGTTACGTAAACATTATTTCTTCATTTGGCTTCGATTCTTCACTTGATTTATCGATTAAGGCTCATATACGACGTATCTCAAGGATAGGATGCGCCGCATTCGATGTAATCCCGTCTTGGTCTTCAAATATCTAGGGCTTCTATACGGCGTATTCATAGAATCCGATACGCCGTATTCTTCAAATCGACCAAGTTTCATATACGGCGTATTCCCAAAGATGGATACGCTGTATGCATCAAAGTCAGGCAAGGTCTTGAACTCTTCTAAGTATATGGATACGGCGTATCTAATTAGAGTTGATACGCCGTATTGAGTGTCTGATCAGTAGGCATTCTTCAATATCTTCGTTTTTGCTCCAAAACACATCTTTTTCCATAACTTTCTCCAATTGCTTCCGATATTACTGAGATTTACAAAAGTAAATGATTAAGTACCAAATCTCACACATAATAGTATAAAATGAGCAATATAAACGGGATAATGATGCTAATAATATATACTTATTTGATGTCATCAAATATCCCCCCACTTGAACTTTACTTGTCCTCAAGTAAACCTTAGATTTAAACTTATGAAAATGTATCCTAAATAGGATGTATTTTTACAATTAAGCATTTATTCGTTTTATCATAATTGCACAACCAAACACTTAACGAATTAGAAACAAAATAAAATATTTCGATAAAAGCAAATCTAATCATTTAACTGTCCAGTCGTGAAGAATATTCTATCATAAGCTTGGCAAGGATACACATCTCCCCCACTAAAGCTAAGGAGTAACAAGTCTAAAGCGGTAAAAAGGGTTTGTTGGTTAAGGGTTAATCATCCTTTTTAATCTCTATCGATCTCATATTCCAGAAAAGGCGACAAAATTACGAATACATGATCGAATCCACGACCACGATACTCGCAATTGCTCAATTCCTTAACTCGAATAGGCTAAAGATAGGACCAAGTAATCTTCACCAATAATATTATATCAAAAAGGGCGACAAAATCATAAATACATAGTCGAATCCACGACTACGATACTTAAGATTGCTCAAATCCCTAATCTCAATAAATCAAAGGTTTGGATGAAGAATGATATAGGGTATGGATAATATTTGGGATATAAATTGGTGTAAAATGAAAAATAAACAAATGAATAGATTAAGTCCTAATGTGGTTAATCACTTCCCAACCATCCCATGAATAAGACACATATCATTGACTAACTCACGCTTTGACACTTGAAACTCACGCTTTGGGTAGACACGAATTAGACTCAATTAAATCTTAATCATCATCACAAAATAAACCTTAGTTGGCGTTCCCATAACGGCCAACTCCCTTGCAATACATAAATATAGTACAACAACAATAATGATAACTTTACATAACTTTACAATGTTGGTATAAACAAACTTCCAACTTCTTCTTTCTTTTTCTTTTCTCATTTTTTTGATTTTTTTTTTTTTCAAACTACTAACATAAACATAGATGTGTAAAATTTCACCACATCACTAAAACGATAACTCTGGATAATTTTTCCATACTTTTCATGACTTCAGAAATAACGGTAATAGTGAAAGTAGTAAACACACGAAAAACAAGACTCAAAATATACAATATCTACTTTCACTCCAATTGTATTGTGCAATTTCCCGACCTAACCATAGATAATGAATTACGCACGCGAACACAGTTAATTGTAAGGAAACACACTTTGCTTAAAGTAACTAACCACGAACTTTAATCTACAGGGTAGGCTAAGGTGTAAGGGTGTAACGAAACATTAACAAAGGGTGTATGAAACGAAAGGAATGGCTCTGAGGGTTTTTCTAGGGGTATCTTACTCTAAAAATGAGAGTAAACAAAGGGTTTATACGGGGGTTAACTAACCAGTGTAGTTAGTTAATAACACAAAACATATAATAGGCTTTTTGGGTGAAATCCTAGAAATTTACCAAGTTAGACAAGTTACTCCAATTATATCAATAATACTCATTATGGTGGTCTCGAATAGTATACAAGCCAAGTTCTAAAGTTTACAAGTCACCGGCACACTCATAGATTTGTGAATTTTGATAAGTTCACAATTTTTGAAAATAAGGTTATGTGTGCAGCTATGCAACTTAGATTAAACAAAAACATGCTAAAATTTTTTTTTTAAATTTTTATAATTAAGCATAGATTAAAGCATATTTTTGAAAAATTAAGGACAAGTAACGTTCTAATTCTCCATCCCCCCACTTAAGTTAAACAACGTCCTCGTTGTTTGTATTTGAAATTAAAAACAAGAGATAGAAAGAATTAGAACGGAGAACTCCCCTGAGATTTGCTCGGTATGATCCACCATGTAAGAATGCGAGCATATAAAATGTGGGAGTTCATCAACATCTTCATTCGTCCAGACCTGTAAATATATAGAGACCACAGAAAAAATAGACTCGAGAACATCTCGTTAATCATTGGTTAGGAAAATAAAACTACGGGAAATTACAGGCCAGAGTGTCGATGCGCCGTATCCATGGAATATTGGATACGCCGCATCAACTTCCTGTAACTAATACGCCGCATCCACTAAAAGTGCATGCGCCGTATGGACCAACTAACAGAAATAACGAAAATAAAAATAAACTAAAAACAAAATAAAAGACAAGCATGGGTTGCCTCCCAAGAAGCGCTTGTTTTTGTTAGAGTCACGAGCCTGACTCCACCCTTATTTACTAGGCAATAGGGTGTTTTCCCCCCCACTTGCGGTCAAGTGTGGGTGATAGTAGCGATAAGCACCATAACGGTGTAAATTTGCTACTAGAGATGGATAGAATATGTAAATATAATACCTTGGCAATATGTGTACTTCGTTCATTACCTTACCCGGTTTGGTTGTTAAATTGGATGACATGAACATTACATGTGAGAGAGTAGTATGTTGAGGATCAATGAATCTCCCTTCTTCTTCATTTGTTCTATTGGTAGTAAGGCGTCCCTTGACTTCCATAAAAGATGAGAAAGGGTCTTTGGCGAGTAAAAGTTCGGGTTCCTCTATATCCTTCATAGGATTGAAATCATCCTCTTCAATCATGGTCGTGTCCATCAGCTCATCCTTGAATTCTTTCTCGAGCTCCACCAAAAATGGGTTGATAACAGGTGCTTTATATTCATCATTAGTTGGTGTAGTAAATTCCACCTCATCATTCTTTCGTTTTGCAACCTGTTTAGGAAAACTAGCAAGATTATTAGTAACGGGATTAATAATATTAAATAAATTAGTACCACTTTTTGTTGTAAGTGACTCCAATTCATCTTGTGAGTCTCCATATTCAACTAGTGGTCTTGCAATTTCATCTTTATCCCGAATAGCCGCCTCAAATAAGTCATCCCACATTTCTTCAAAATCCTTTGTGGGGTCATAATCTGGCTCATCTGTTCCACGCATGAATATTTCATTTAGTTGTGGCAATTGCGGTATGGCATCGTACACAATACAATCAAAACTTTCAATATGAGAATACTCATTATCTTCATCCGATGGAATATCATCATGGTGTTTTTGATATGATGAGAATATATTTTCCAACTCGGGTGAAAAATCACAAGTAATAGCACCATACACCATTGTTCCACATTCATCTTCATTTTCATCATAAGCACTTTCGGATGAATAAGCTTCTTTGTAAACAATTGCCGGATTTTCATTCAAATCAAACACTTGTGACTCTTCTTCATCTTGGGCAACTTCCGGAGAAATAACATCATCAATAACTATTGCCGGAAACCTAATTGCACCAAAATCGTATGATTCTTCTTCATCATCATCATTGGATAAAGTCCAAGTGTGTCGAAATGGCAATTTGTTTCTTTCTTTCCCTGATTTTTCCTGCTTTGATAATAAGTACTCTTCCATCGTGGGTTCTTTATCATTAATGACTTGTGCACCATATCTTGCTCTTTCCCAATCGTAAACCTTTTTATTGCTCAAGGACCTTTCATTGTTAAGCCTAAGATATTCTTCCATAGTTATGTCCGAATTGTCCATCATCATTATTACCTTAAAGATAAACAACCAAGAACAGCAGTAACCTAAACAAAAATAAAAACTAAACTAATAAAAATTTAATAAACACAAAAAATAAAAAGCAAAAAATATTTTTGGTGTCACAGAAAATCGATGCGCCGTATCCAACAGACAATGGATACGCCGTATCGACACAAGATAATATGCCGTATCCAACAGACAATGGATACGCCGTATTAGCTTTCTGTAACAGATTTTTCAAATTATATAATACTAAAAAAAATCACACAAACTAAAAAAAATTGTCGCAGAACGTCAATGCGCCGTATTCACAGACAAGAATACGCCGTATTGAAATCAGACAGATGCGCCGTATTCACAGACAAGAATACGCCGTATTTCCTTTCTGAGACAGAAACACAGAATGACAAAAACACACAAAAACTAACGAAAACAAATAAAAACTAAAATACCAATAAATCAAATTAAACAATCACTCCCCGGCAACGGCGCCAAAAACTTGATGTGTTTTTTTTAGGTCTATAATAAACTACCAAGTTTTAAATTTATTTATTGCCGAACTAACCTATAGACTCTAAACACTCACGAGCAGTGTACCCGATCAATGTAGATAGTTTCTAGGTAAGCAAGGGTCGTTCACTAGGAGCGAAGCTAAAGTGATCTAATGGTATTCTAATTACTAATCTAACTAAACTAAACTAGAAAGCAATTAAAGATAAGGGGGTTTAGCCTGAGAGGCTACCACGATATTGTGTGTTATATAAACTAAATACGGGAAAGTAAATAACTAAACTAAGGATAGGGAACAATAGATCGATATAAGGAAGAACGGGTTAGCCACGTCTAATCCATTTTATAGTTATATAAGCTTATGTCTACTTGTTTTAATTCATTCAATTGTTTTGCCGCCAATCCGATTATCAATCCTGTCACGATTAAATAACCTACCATCGTGGTGGGAAAGAGGACATGATCATAGTGACCTATCTAGCATCAATACTAACTTATTGCTTTAAACCGTCTAACCTAGTTTGGCATTACGCGCTACTAGTCCTAATAGTGGTATGAGGCACGGTTCCGGTGTGTTCCCTCTAAGCCGTCTATATAGGATTCGGATTACTACACTTATGATCAATTAAAGTAACCACAATTACAGATAGTTAAATTACAGCAATTAAACCAATAAGATCATAATCTAGTTACATAGACTTTTACTAGTTATAAGCAATAAACGAGTTTTTATCGATAAGCACCCAATCCAATAACAAAGTAAACACATCAACACAAGCATAAAAACTAATAAAACTTCATAAAAATGACTAACACCTAAGGGTGTTAGCCCTTAATCTCTGTAAAAGATAGAGTATACATTGCGAATAAACATAGAGAATTCATGAATAAAATACTTATGCTAACCGAATGATACAAGACGTTAAGTATTGAGATGTTCTTCATCGATCTTCGAGGAGGTGTTGGGGACGAGTTGGGGTGTCCCCAACTGATAATGGTTATTCTAATGATGATCCTCTCCCCCCTCTTTCAATCGTCCATAGGGCTGTGGTATTTATAGGGGTAAGGAAGAGTAGCCTCCAAGTTTACCAAAAATTAGTCTGCTGCTGTTCCGACCCCGATACGGCGCATATAGAAATCCTATGCGCCGCATCTCCTTTTGTGTCAGATAGATTTTCTTTTTCTCTTCGCGTGGCCGCTTGAATCAACTAAAACGGAGTCCGGATGAAGATTTTAAGACCAAAACAGTGAAGCATCTTCTAAAGTTGTTACGTAAACATTATTTCTTCATTTGGCTTCGATTCTTCACTTGATTTATCGATTAAGGCTCATATACGACGTATCTCAAGGATAGGATGCGCCGCATTCGATGTAATCCCGTCTTGGTCTTCAAATATCTAGGGCTTCTATACGGCGTATTCATAGAATCCGATACGCCGTATTCTTCAAATCGACCAAGTTTCATATACGGCGTATTCCCAAAGATGGATACGCCGTATGCATCAAAGTCAGGCAAGGTCTTGAACTCTTCTAAGTATATGGATACGGCGTATCTAATTAGAGTTGATACGCCGTATTGAGTGTCTGATCAGTAGGCATTCTTCAATATCTTCGTTTTTGCTCCAAAACACATCTTTTTCCATAACTTTCTCCAATTGCTTCCGATATTACTGAGATTTACAAAAGTAAATGATTAAGTACCAAATCTCACACATAATAGTATAAAATGAGCAATATAAACGGGATAATGATGCTAATAATATGTACTTATTTGATGTCATCAGGAGCTTTGTCTCAAACCAGTGTTAAAACTGCAGTTTTTTTATAGTCAATTTAAGTTCAGAAATTGGCGTATGTTCAGTTTAACTGTTATAAGGCTAAAAAAAAAAAAAGTGTTTGAGCAAAGCATTATGTTGGTTAGATTGATGCATCTGTGTTGTTTAAATTGATGCACCTGTGTAGTTTAATTTAATGAATCTGTGTAGTTTAATTTGGGGTCAAAACGCTTTCATTGTTCATATACACTTAGGGATAGTTCAAACTAGCTTAATCTAAGCTGAATCAGTTGTTTGTTTGAGGTTCTCAGTTGTTTTTTTTTTTTTAAAGGTATTGATAGTGTTAAGCTTGATTCTCCAAAATTGAGGTTATCATCTGATATAATAAGCTAGTCTATAATCATGTTGATTTTTATGCTACATTTTGGTGCTTTTGAGTTCTTTCTAGATCACAAACTAATATTTCAAGGGACGGTTTCTAAACAAAAGGAATTGGTCAAAGTTTTTAGATCACAAACTAATATTCTGGCCCACTCTTCTTCAAATATACTAGGTGAAATCTGATCATTCCAAACTATCTTACAGAGCCTTCGCTTGAAATCAGCGTCTTTACAAATAGATGAACCAACCTGCAAAACAAAAAAAAAGTGCATCAGTGTTACATATTAGTGCATCAGTGTTACATATTAGTGCATCAATGTTACATACTAGTGCATCAGTGTCACATATTAGTGCATCAGTGTTGCATACTAATGTATAATTGTTATAAAATTAAAATATACACATAACTAATCTAAACATACCTTAGTCGTGAGCTTCTGCATAATGTGCCACATACACAAACGGTGACGAGCATTTGGGAAAACATCAGCAATCGCTTGCTTCATCGACGTGTCCTGGTCTGTAACAACAACCTGTGGATGAGTAATAAACGCCTTCTGGAATGCACGAAGCAACCACTTGTAGGAAGAGATAGTCTCATCAGAAAGAAGGCCAGCTCCAAATGTCACGGAATGGTTGTGGTTATCTATACCAGTGAATGGTACAAACACCATCTTGTATCTGTAAAAAAGTGCAACATTATAAAAAAGTGCATCAGTATTAAACAAAAAAGGTGCATCAGTGTAAAAAATAAAAAAGGTCATGACAAAAAAATATTACTTGTTCGATCTAAACGTGGCATCAAAAGAAAATAATATCTCCAAAACGCTTATAGTTCATCTTCGCAGCATTGTCAACCAAGAATAAACCACACAACGCATCACCTTCCCCCATGTAGTAATCCACAGAAAAACCTTCACAGTGCGTTTCCATGTTCTGCAACTTCTCAACAGCCATCTGTGCATCACGGTCCCCGATAAACATATTCATATCACGTCTAAAGTTTTTGCAGTCAGCAACAGTCGCTCCAATATTATCAAACCCTCCATAAATTTCTTTCATTAGCTTAAAAGCCCTAACTGGTCCAACGTTAGAATTTGAAACTTGCATAAGGAAATGCTGTTTCGAATAACCTAACTCCCGTGAGTTAATCAGAAACTGCATGTCCTTTTGCGAAACCAGTGGGTGATTATGCTCCTCAACAAACCAATAAACCTCATACCTATCTCCCTCAATCTTTCTAACCCTCATAGAAGCCAAACAACCAGTCTTACATGAAGTATTCTTTCTAAAAGCCTTCTTCACAACAGCATCAGTATCTTCCCCTTTGTCAATGCACTTACCTTTCCCTTTGTCAACACACTTACTTTTCCCCTTCCTATGCTTGTCAACCTCATAATCTGACTTATGCTTATCATATTTTGAAAATCTCTTCTTACCACTTTTTTAATAACTGAAGTATTTGATACTTATCTCATTAGAATCGTCCCTACACTCCGTCCCAAGCTTAATATCAAACCCAGCTAATTTCGCATAATGCATATAAAAGTTATAAGCCTGAGTCAACGAAGCAAAAAACAGTTCCTCTGCTAGGCTTCTGATCATCACCTACTTCAGGAATCCATTTCCTAGAAGTTTCTACGCTATCATCAGAACGACAAACCACATTGCTAATACTAGAAACATCTATACTACCAACAGGTTCACCAACAACACCACTGGACGACGAACTACAACTAGAACTAGAAGTAACACTAAAATTTGACACAAAACCTGTAAAATATAAAAAATGTACATAAATACAATTATCATTCAAATCAGTTCATCAACATATATAACAAAATGATAGCATCAAATATAATAGCAAATATAAAATGCACCAGCATCGGTATACATTTATGTTCGTCAACATCATAGCATCTGTATACATTTTTGTTATAAATGTAAAATGTATTAGCATCAGTATACATTTTTTTGTTATAAATATCATAGTTTCAAATATAATAGTAAATGTAAAATATCATAGCATCAGATATAAAATTAGTGCATCAGTATACATTTTTTTTTTTTTTTTGGTAAATAACAGAAAAAACAATAAACATAAATAGCGCATCAGCATAGATAATATAATGAATTAAAATTATCACAAAAAATCAGATAACATAATAAAATAAAAATATGCATAATGTAAGAACTATAATCACATAAACATCATCATCAAAGCTAAAAAAAAAAAAAAAAAAAAAAAAAAAAAAAAAAGTTTCTATAAAATTAGTGCATCAGTACACATTTTTTTTTAATTTATAATTTTTTTTATAGTAAATGTAAAATATCATAGAAATAGATATAATAGTATGCATCAGATATAAAATTAGTGCATCAGTACACATTTTTTTTTTTTTTTTTTTTTTTTTTTTAATTTTTGTAGATTAAAAATAATAATAAACATATAATCAAAAAATAAATTAACAAATGATTCATAAACATTACATAAACATATAATCGATACACAATTGAGCATACAATGAAAATTTACCAATAAAAAATCATAAAAAAAAAAATAAAAAAAAATAAATAAATAAAAAAAATTCAACAAACGATTCATATAAAAGCTGAATATCAAACACATAAGCTTCAATTTCAATTTTAACTAATAAAACTTAAACAATTATACTAAAAACAGTTAAAAACACTTACATTCAGGATTGAGCTGAGACATTGGATGAGGAACGATAGAATGGAGAGAATAATCTGCGTTAATGCGTGCAATATAATCGAATTGATATTTTGGATTATAAAGGGAGAGATCAGAGAATTTTGGGAAAGTTGTTGAAAATAATGAAGTTATAATTGAGCTTATATACGATTCAGTAACGAATTATTAAAAAGGAACGAATTAAACCTTGTAAAATAAAAAATGTTACAATAAGACCCTTGTAGTTGTTGAAAAAAAAAAGGTGGGAAGGGAGGGGCTAATTTGCACTATTTTTCTACTTTTCCACCAAAGTGTATTTTTTCCAAGAACCAATATCTATATATATATATATATAAACTAACAAACTAAATTATAAAATAACTAAAAAAATCTAATACGAGAAAATAAAGAATTAAAAAAGTAAAATATAACATCAAATAACATGAAAAAATCTTCAAGCGACTATAATTCGAAAACGTAAAATAACTAAAACATTTTTTTTTTACTTTTTCGTCTGTTTTTACGTTTTCGTCCGTTTTATTACGTTTTCGTTTGTTTTTTATGTTTTCGTGGTTTTTTTACATACGTTTTGGTGGTTTTTGTTAACATGGACTGTAAAACGTAAAAAATGGGACGAAAATGTAAAAGGAAAAACGAGACGAAAACGTAAGAAAAGAACAAAACGTAAAAATTAGACGAAAACGTAAGAATCGGATAAAACGTAAAAAAATGCAGAACGTAAAAGAACAAAACGTAAAAATAGCGAACGTAAAAAAAAAACGTAAAATCAGACGAAAACGTAAAATGTAGACGAAAATATAAAAAAATAGACGAAAACGTAAAAGAACAGACGAAAACGTAAAAAAATAGATGAAAACATAAAAGAACAACCGAAATCGTAAAAAACAGACGAAAACGTTAAATAAAGACATAAACGTAAAAAAGAAAGGTCGAAATCGTAAAAAAATTGTCAAAAACGGAAAAAATCAGCCGAAAACGTTAAAAATCAGGCGAAATCGGACGAAAACATAAAAAATCCGACGAAATCATTATTAAACAGACGAAAACGTAAAAAAATTGACGAAACGGACGAAAACATAAAAAATCAAACAAAAACGTAAAAAGCGTAAAATAAAAGACGAGAACGTAAAAGAACGGATGAAAGCGTAAAAAGAAAGAAGAAAAAATAAAAAACACACGAAAACGGACAAAAACGTATAAAAACGGATAAAAACCGGCGAAAACGTATAAAAATTGATGAAAACGGATTGGGGGTATTTTAAAGGAAAATAGGTGAAAACGGAAAAAAAAGTGTTTTGTAGTTTTGTGTATTAAAGTTGGAAATAGGAATTTTGTGTTTTGTAGAGAATTTTATTGAAAAACAATAATTTGAACGTGATCCCTGTTTTCTTTGTTTTCTACAACACATTTTGTGAAAAACACGGGTGTTTTCCCTTAACTAAACTCACCCTTAAAATTTAATTTAAAAAAATAAAAAAATATAATAAAAAAAATAAAGCTTCAGCATATTATACTCCAAAATTAATGAAACCTCCTGCAACCATACCTCCAAAATCTTGTTGTTTGTAACTAATTTTTCAGATTCACAACAATGGCTCTTTAAGTATTCCCCTCAGTTTGACCTTGTTCTTCCCCATCTTTTCCCCTGTTCTTCCTCATCTTGTTCAGGTTTTCCATTAGTAGTATCAATCAAACTCCCCACGGTGAAACTTCAAATACTTTTTATCCTGGTGGGTTTCAAGGGTTTCAGGGATCAAGAATTCAATCTTTTTGTGATAAGAATGAGAGAGGCGGTGAATAGTGTCGTTATCTTTAGGCAGAAGAAACCAAATGGGCAAATAGAACGTCGTATATAGGAAACTTTTTTTTAGGCCGGACGGTTCCCTGGGCTAATTGTGCAAACACCTGATGGGCTATTAAAACCGGCCCAACTAAAATAATATTTTATAGCCACCGACGTTGTGTTTTAATATATATATAATGGAGGGTATATATATATATATATATATATATATATATATATATATATATATAATGGAGGGTGTTTGTATTTGTTTACTAAGGACCCGTTTATTTTAAAGGTGTGGAATAAAAGAAAGGGAATGAATGTTGTATATATATATATATATATATATATATATATATATATATATATATATATATATATATATATATATATATATATATATATATATATATATATAATGGAGGGTGTTTGTATTTGTTTACTAAGGACCCGTTTATTTTAAGGGTGTGGAATAAAAGAAAGGGAATGAATGTTGTATTTTATTCTTTGGTTAACATCGGACCCACAATAATGGAATAAAAATTTAAATTGATACCCTTAGCTTCATAGTAGGCAAGAAGGCTGTGATTGCAACCATTCATGTGTACATGCTAATTCTCAACCACATGTTTGCAATTTATATTTTTTACTTTGTTTATTTTTCTCCATTTTAGTTACAAATAATATATTCAGAGTAAATTACATGGATGGTCCCTGTGGTTTGTCAAAAGTAGCAACCTTCATCCCTCGAAGTTTCAAGTTGCACTGGTAGTCCTTAAGTTGGTAAACAAATAACACGACCGGCCCTTTAGTTTAACTTGTGTTAAGTCAGTTCTGTTATCATTTACACGTTATCCCCTTTGGTTAAAGATCGTTGCATCGTCTATCCTTAATAATAATGGATGTTTATAATTTAAAGTTTCCACATGTTTTTATCAGTTTTTACACGTTTACGTCCGTTTTTATATGTCTTCTTACGTTTTTATTCGTTTTGTCCGTTTTTGATCGTTTTTATACATTTTCGTCCGTTTTTGTTACGTTTTCATCCGTTTTTATACGTTTTCACCCATTTTCTTACATTTGCATACGTTTTATCCATTTTCGTCCGCTTTTCTTACATTTTTATCAGTTTTCTTCCGTTTTTATATGTTTTTGTCCGTTTTCATACGTTTTTATACGTTTTTCTTAGGTTTTTATCCGTTTTTATACGTCTTCATCCATTTTCATACGTTTTTATACGTTTTTGCCCGTTTTCTTACATTTTCTTATATCTTCATACGTTTTCATACGTTTTATCTATTTTCGTCCACCCGTTTTCTTATATCTTCATACGTTTTCATACGTTTTTATCCTTTTTCGTTTAATTTTCTTACGTTTTTATGCGTTTTCGTCCATTTTTATTAGTTTTCGTCCGTTTTTATATGTTTTTATAAGTTTTGTAACACCCCCTAATTTATGTTAAAGCAGCGGAAAAATAAGTAGGGTTTTACGGTGATGATCGAAGTCATAATTATAGAAAATGGCTCGAAAGAAGCGTTTTGAAAGTTATTTATCATTTACATAATACTTTTGATACAAAGCTAAAATATCTGATTTAAAAATCCCATAATAGGGTGTGATAACTTGAAAAAAAATGATATATTTGATTTTACACCACGTAATTTATCAGAGTATAAAGTGCCCGCTCCGTGTCTTGTACTGCTCCGTTAATTACCTGAGATAAACATGCTTAAAAGTGTCAACACAAAGGTTGGTGAGTTCATAGAGTTCAATGGGAAAACAATTTTATTTCAATAATTTCAATAGTGTACAGTGATATTTGAAATAAGTTACTTATCAGTGATGAAACTGTAGCAAACTGTAAAAATTCCTATAATTAACGACGTTTAATTATATATTAATCTCCGTCACTATTTTTAATCATCATTTTTACGGAAAATTTTTTTTTTAAATTTTCTTATTATATTAGTTTAAAGTAAAAACATTATCACGTGAATTACCAAATAAAGGGACGAGCACGTACGCAAACCACGGATAAAACTTTACCAAATATATACACACTAATAAACACTACTTGGGCCAAGTAATAAACTTAGCCCAACCCCCATCCTCACGCACTGTTCATCAGGCCCAACTCTTTCATTTTATTTCATTTCCTAAGTCGACCAGGTACACCACAAATGCCTCGATTTTCTCTCATATTTTAAACACGACATACGTATATTTTTATACCTCCTAATTTTCTACCCTCCAAAGTAATAAAGTGCCAAATATTAGCTTGTGATACGAACGTTTGATACGTTCCAAAAGCCAAAGTGTTTGTCCATTTTTGCACATAATCGACATATGCATTTTTCACAAAACTCGACCGTTTTGACCCGGGTTTGTTTTAACCCCACCCTAGTGATTATGTTAGATCATTTGCGAGATGTTTAGAGTATTCATAATCAGTGATATCAAAATTGCACGTTAATTCCATTTTGTGTTCGCAAAAACCATATATGTCGACATATATGAAATTATGTCGACATCCTCCTATTACCTACTCACCCCCACATGCTTCTATAGTCATCTTGGCAGTAAAATCTCAATGATATCCAACATTCCCTGACATTGGTACAGTAGAAACATGTGTGAATGAGTAAAAACTTCTATATTAACTAATACGTATCCATATACACGTATAAACCCATTTCACCACTACCACCTCTCACCCTTACATCCTTTACATATTTTTAAGTTCCTTTCATCATTTAGAAACCACAAAGAGGTCAGAAGCTCTTTCCTTTCTTGTTAGGGATCAATTCGACACAAGTGTTTTACAAATAAAACAAATATATTGATTTTAGCAAGGCTACGGGATTTTTCGTGTGTTCTAATCCTTTGTGCTCGTTCACTACCCACCTAGAAAGTGTTGTAAGTCCTCTTGTAATCTTCTCAGTTCGTATCTCACGTTGTTACATTTCCATGCAACTCCTATTAAATCATGTTCGAACGTATATAGTTGTAAATATTTTTGCGTACACATAAATATATATAGAGCACGAGAAGTGATTTGCCTCCCTTATGGAAGGCCTAGGAATCACTAAAAACACTCACGTCGCATTTGTATTGTTGTTTCATGCGTCATTCGAACCCACTTGAACCCATGTATACGCGTACCAAATTTTAGAAAACATACAAAAATTTGAACAAGTATTTTCTTTAGGATCTGTCTCAGTTCGCCCCAAGGATGGCCTCGTAAAACAAAATTTGACAAAATGACCACCGAATGTTTTTACGTAATCTAATAGACCATATTTCGAGCTACAAGTTTCATAAATATTGTTAGTAATAATAAACTCATTTGAACCTTTTAAAATGGCCAAAGTAAATCGATCAACTCGTATATAACACAAACACATAAACGACCCATTATTTTTACATAACCTATTTATCCTTGCTACAAGCTACAAGTTTCTTATTTATAGTTTGTAAAGATAAGCTCGTTTGACCCTTTGAAATTGGCTAAAGTAAAGCGCATAACTTGTTTCTAAAACTATTAACCAAACTCGAAATGGGTTTATAAGCCCAATAAGCTGAATTTTAGCTTAGTTGATAAGCTGGTCCCATAAGCCTTTTGGATATGAAAATGTCACTTAAAACAAGCCCAAGACCAAGCCCAACTTTCCTTAAAGCCCCCCGGCTCTAAAAACCTTAACGGGCCTTTAAATTACCTCGTTAAGGCCCATTAAGTGAAAAGTAAGCCATTTTGGCAAATAAGGAGTTGATATAAGTTTTAATAAGCTTCAATAAGCTCCAGAAATTTTCATATAATTTTCCCCATAATTTTTGTACGTTTGGACTAAAAATGCAAACTAGTTACACCTTGAGGGACTAAAATTGCCAAACCTTTAAAATATGGACTAAAAATGCCAAAACAGAAAGTTTAGGGTAGAAATTGATATTATTTAATATTCCAAGCTCATAATGCTATTTTGGACATGTAGTGGACTGTAAATACAATTATTATGTAATAAAGGACTAACGATGCAACGCTAACGCCGTTAGGGCGTAAAGTGCAAAAACAGTATAATTGTAAAGACCAACAAAACTTAATTAATATTTTTTATTTCCATATTTCATTTTCCAATTTCCCCATCACGTCACGTGCATTTTGTATATTTCGTTTATTTAATATTTAACGTTCGTTATATTTATACATAAAGAGTTTTAAACGATTTAACTTCCCGATTCGTTTCACCACTTTTGCGGAAAAGATATTATTGGTTTCAAAGACATAAAAGCAAGATAATATTATAAATAATATTATTTTTAAACCTTAGGCATTTTAAGCATATCACACTCACATCACCGATCAAATAGTTATACGATTTCTAGTTTTCACACTCGTCATTAGTAATAAGTCAAATACTCAGACTTCTCTTATACTCAGGTCACGTATTGAAGACGTTTCCATAGTTGTTCCCATAATCTTACATGATTTTATAATACCACCTTGTCAGATACACTCAAGGTGAGTCATAGCCCCACTTTTGTTTTTTTACAAGTTTTATCCTTTTGGGGGAGATACATGCTCAACTGTTTTACGTTTACATTCATACACATGATTTACTCAGAATTATAACTCATACTTATATGCTTTGATTTACTCTTTGGAAGAGGTATATGCTTGTTTACTTGCAAATTGCTTGCTTAAGCTTAAACATTGAACTGAAATGACAACCTTTTTATTTTTACATAACCTATTCTCCTTGCTACAAGCTACAAGTTTCGTATTTATAGTTTGTAAAGATAAGCTCGTTTGACCCTTTGAAATTTGCTAAAGTAAAGCGCATAGCTTGTTTCTAAAACTGTTAACCAAACTCGAAATGGGTTTATAAGCCCAATAAGCTGAATTTTAGCTTAGTTGATAAGCTGATCCCATAATCCTTTTGGATATGAAAATGTCACTTAAAACAAGCCCAAGACCAACTTTCCTTAAAACCCCCCGGCTCTAAAAACCTTAACGAGCCTTTAAATTAACTCGTTAAGGCCCATTAAGTGAAAAGTAGGCCATTTTGTCAAATAAGCAGTTGATATAAGTTTTAATAAGCTTCAATAAGCTTAAGAAATTTTCATATAATTTTCCCCATAATTTTTACACGTTTGGACTAAAAATGCAAACTAGTTACACCTTGAGGGACTAAAACTGCCAAACCTTTAAAATCTGGACTAAAACTGCCAAAAAAGATAGTTTAGGGTAAAAATTGATATTATTTAATATTCCAAGCTCAGAATGCTATTTTGGACATGTAGTGGACTGTAAATGCAATTATTATGTAATAAAGGACTAACGGTGCAACGCTAACGCCGTTAGGGCGTAAAGTGAAAAAACAGTATAATTGCAAAGACCAACATAACTTAATTAATATTTTTTATTTCCATATTTCATTTTCTAATTTCCCCGTCACGTCACGTGCATTTTGTATATTTCGTTTATTTAATATTTAACGTTCGTTATATTTATATATAAAGGGTTTTAAATGATTTAACTTCCCGATTCGTTTCACCACTTTTGAGGAAAAGATATTATTGGTTTCAAAGACATAAAAACAAGATAATATTATAAATAATATTATTTTTAAACCTTAGGCATTTTAAGCATATCACACTCACATCACCGATCAAATAGTTATACGATTTCTAGTTTTCACACTCGTCATTAGTAATAAGTCAAATACTCAGACTTCTCTTATACTCAAGTCATGTATTGAAGACGTTTTCGTAGCTGTTCCCATAATCTTACATGATTTTATAATACCACCTTGTCAGATACACTCAAGGTGAGTCATAGCCCCACTTTTGTTGTTTACAAGTTTTATCCTTTTGGGGAAGATACATGCTCAACTGTTTTACGTTTACTTTCATACTTTTAAAACTCACATGATTTACTCAGAATTATAACTCATACTTATATGCTTTGATTTACTCTTTGGAAGAGGTATATGCTTGTTTACTTGCAAATTGCTTGCTTAAGCTTAAACATTGAACTCAAATGATAACCTTTTTAAACTACTTGTTGTAACATGATATTGGTTTTCACTATACCTCTTCACGTAACATCATGAATGTACATCCCACTGTTATATGATAATTCCAAACTCCAGTGGAAATATTTGTCAGAATTAAAGTACGCATATCTTATGTGCCCCGCTAAACCCATATTGACTAAGTTACCGTATTGCCATAAAGTCCCTCTATCATGAGCCATTAATCACTTACGGGTGAACGCAAATATAGTGAACAACTTCGAAACCTGTTAGAGGCTGACGACCTATCCCACTAAATGCTGGACGAAATGCCTTTTTGGTTAGTCCCATTTAGTCGTTATGCACTATATTTGAGAAAAATAGGAATTGGCAGATCACCTATTACTTGAGGGCCAAATCCATCATTTCTTTGATGTGACTCCTCCATTTTATGGTACTTTGTTAACGTTTGCGTGTCATGAGGCTTAGAGCAATATATTAATATATATATGTTTACATATATGTTTAGATACAGCTGTATTAGTATTTCCCCAGACCTTGATTTTATATCTCAGGCATAACATCATTGTTTTCATTCCATGCTAGGAATAAGACCCTATATTTGAACTTAACTGTTTTCATATATGATTTACTTGTGGTTATACCCAACGCCACTCATTTCTTGTTTCATCACTGTTAGTATTTATTACAGTTATAACTTCATCCTTGAAATCATTGAAATGAACTGTTTACCAGAAATTGAAATTTATTTCAAATATCACTTCACCTTTGAAATTATTGAAACTTACTGTTTACTCGTACCTGTACATAGTTCAAATATCATTGTACACTCCTGAAATTATTGAAATAAATTGTTTTCCTATTAAACTCTATGAATTCACCAACCTTTGTATTGACACTTTTAAGCATGTTTATCTTAGGTAATTAACGGAGCAGGACAAGACACGGAGAGGGTATTTTAAACTCTGATAAATTACATGGTTTAAAAATCAAATATGTCATTCTTTCAAATTATTAAACCCTTTCATGGGATTTTATTACACTGATATTTCACTTTTGAACAAAAGTATTATTTGAATAACAAACAACTTTCAAAATGCCTCTTTCGAGCCGTTTTCTATAATTATGACTTCGATCCTCACCGTAACACCCTAATTAGTCTTCCGCTGTTATCTCATAAATTAGAGGGTGTTACAGATTGGTATCAGAGCCAATAGTTGTAGAGAACCAAATGTTTTCAAACATTGAATTATAACTATGCTTTCAAAACGAATAATTTTACACCATACCATTTTACGCCCTCCGTGTCTGCAGATTGTTGTGCTCAATACATTACCTGTTAGGATTATTTTACACTAATCCGCACATGCTTGATATTTACTCTACCCATGTTACACACTTTGTTATTTCACACTTACTATTATACCTTTAACATATAAATTACTTATAATTACTACTTTCGGATTGCTACAGTACCATGTCTTCCAAACCAGTTGATTTACCAAAACTGCCTTTCTTACTACTCGTACGTCACTTACCTATCAGATTACTCTGGATGATGAAGATCCTTATGTACTTTTGACCCAACCCCAGCCTGATACGGAACTTACTCAGATACCACTCCCATTATCACCTACTTACTCACCTCCACGTCAGAAACTTAGGAGAGCTACCGAATCTTATGAAGACTTGATTGGTGGTCAGGCAACATTCGAGGTTGGACAGAGTTCACACCAAGAAACAACGTGGAAGAATGTTGAGCCAAATTCTCCATTACCTAACTCTCCAGATTCCACAATGCCAGACATCCCAGACGATGTATCTTCACCAAATTCTCTTGACTACAATATAAGCACTCGTGATTCAATATGGACTCGTCTTTACCAACAAGCCAGCATACTAGACGCTCACACTGAACAGCTGAAAGAGTTACAACCATTACGTTTCGAATGGTACGACCGTGACATTAACACTTTGTTCAAAAGATCGGATGCCGAGAGACGAACAGTGTTTGACTTGGGGATGAATGTTGGTAAGATGAAGGACCATTACGACCAGGAACTTAGAAACTTGGACTCCAGAACCCGCTGTTTGGGTAGAGGCCACACCCAGACAGATATTAGAGTTGAAGACATTGAAAGGACCCTATGGATGGCCAGAGACACGGCAAGAACTCAAGGTCAAAAGATTGCAGCCTTAGAAACCATGTTGGCTAATTAGATGAACATGTGCCAGGAACGCTTCGCAAATATGGAAGCTACACAACGGGAACTTGAGGCAGAAATTAGACGTCTACTTCAGAGGCGTAACTAATTCTAAGTTTACATGTATCGTTGTAGTACCCACTAAACCAAATAGTTTTGGTTAGTGTTTCATGTATTTTCCAATAATTCTGCAACTATCAGAACTTGTAACCAACTTTTAATGTATAATAACCTCCTTTCTGTTATATCTCTTTGTTATGAATGAATCCCTTCTTTTATATCATGCATACACATAACGACTCCCCATATCCTCATACAAAATCTTATCATTTGTTACCCCCTCTGACAGACAAATGACTCCACGCAATCAATGGGACATTAATAAAGGACATTGTACTGATTGTTTTACAAAAATAATCGATCAAGTTATTAATATTATGTTGATTACTGTGACTATATCCATACTTACTTTGATATTACTTACAAATGTCATGATTATCTTAAACATACCACAACTGGACTATAAATCATAGAATTTCCTAAGACAAATTCCAGAAGAAAACTTGATGAATGAAGAGAAAGTTACTGAACTTCAACTTTTGTAGATGAATCAGTTTGTTCCTTAACAAGCCCATACCAAGAGTTGTTTATTTATCTACGATACTACTCAGACACATCGTAATTTTATGATCCTCAGTTGGTCTTGATTTCGTATTATGACCTTATTGTTAGCACTAATATGCAAATACCTTGTTATTTGAATTATTCTAACATTAAGTGGATACTAAATCAGTGTTTCTTGTGATATTTATAGAAGATGGCCAGCATGAGCAGTACACATACCCCATCAACACCTACAGCAACCATGACTCCTGAAACTATCAAGAAGTTAGTAAACAACATCGTTGCAGTGGTACTCAATGTGACAACAATAACTTATCCCAGTAGCAACGACATGGCAAGAGAAGAAAGGAAGACAGTTATACCTTGCAAGCATAACCATGAAAGCTTCATGGAATGTAGACCAACTCACTTTAAGGGTCCAAAAGGAGTGACTAAACCTGCCCTCACCCATACCCAAGGTGTAGCAACCGGCATTTTTAGGGCAATACTTATTTATAAAACTCGAAACCATTTTCGGCAAACTATGATTTTTCCAAACTTATTAGTGAAAACTGGTAAATTTCAGGAACATTTTAAGTACCGCATTACGTTAAATAAAACAAGTGTTAAACTTTTAGAAATTACCTTTTGGAACTATGTTGACTTTGATTCATTTTGAGAATTATTTATATGGAATATTATGTCGTTGAATTATTTGTGTGGCGTTAATTTAGGCACTACTCCGACTCCGGCACTAGGAAACCTAATAAGTCAAGTTTAAATGAGAAGCGATCACGTTTTATTTTACAAACGTATTTATTATCAAACTTTATGGAAAAACATTTTTAAGATGAATGGTGACGGTTAAAAATTTATTCGGTGACGTTTAATATTTTTCGGGAATAAAAACAAGTAACCTCGGGAAAGTATATTAAAAATTATACCGCTAGTCCTTGCACCGACTCCTCAAGCGGAAATAAATCTTACACAAGGACCCATTAGCAATTTCCGGTTTATATAACCACAAACCCTAACCCTTTTCATATTATATTTCATTCTTCATCTTCAACCTCACTCCCCTCCCTCTCTCTGTACTGCCGCCGCCGGCCACACCCACAACACCACCACTGCCTCTCCTACAACCAAACCACCACCACCAACATAACCCTCTCACTCTCCTCTCTCTATTACTGTACTACACACGCCTCAAAAACGTCTCCACCACCATTTTGGGCCTACACCGCCACCCATAAACATCACCACAAACACTTTTTGACCACCTCGAGAGTAGATCTATCGAAGATAAGGTGAGAACACGCGATTAACGTGCGGTTTGACTTGTTCACGAGTCAAACTCGTGACTAATCTTATGGTTTCGGGTTCAAACTAAATGGGTTTTGATGTTTTCTTATGATTTGAAATAATAAAAATTGTTTGGTATCGATATGGTGTCGTGTGCGTCGAGTTTACTCAAACCGTGAGCTAAGGCTCATGGCATCTTGATGTTCTTGATGTTGTTCGGTTATTGTTGTTACTCTTTTTGTTATTATTCTTGTTGTTGTTGAGAAAATGGTGGACCAAGAGTCCATTTCGGTTGACTGCTGGCGAAGAAAGGTAAGCCGAGACCATGGAGGTCTCGGCAATGGCTTGGAGTCATTTTTGTTACTTGGTATTCTTGTTATTTGAATATATTGTTTGGTTGTTTCTGTTGCGACGAGAAGCTTGAGCCGAGACCCTCATGGTCTCGGTAATACTTGTGGTTATTAAACTGCTATTGTAAATATTGGTTAATGAATAATGGGAATCGATTGTGTGACGATTACTAGTTGGCGGGGAATAGGTTAGACGTGAGTCGTAGTCGACCACGAGAGATTGAAGTTGATTACGATAATGAGGCTAATTTTATGATATGTTGTAACTTGTGAGTTTTGTGCCACGTCGGTGTCACGTTGACTTTTTTTCCTCGTTGACTCCGACGATGCCGTAAAATGAACATTTATATATTGTTGGACTTGAATTGATATAATAAGCCGAGAGGTCATGACTCGGACTTGTGACTCGAAACAAATAATAACTCAAAATAAAAATAAAAATAAGCTCGAAACATATGTATAAATATATACATAGATGACAACAAGAATCACTTGAGAGTTTTCATATAAGAAATAAATAATAACAAGTATTATACTTGTTGGTTTATTTAAAACAAAACTAGGGTTTCATAATAAATGAGTTATTAAAAGTTTCGAGGACACGCGAATCTAAGAATGTTATTTATGAGGAATATTCATGCTTTGTAGATCTTGTTTGTGAGTCGTTTCGATCTTAGTCTTTACGTGGTGTGAGTACACTTGAGTCATGTCGTGTCACCACTACACACCGTCGATACCAAACGCTAATAACTGATATGGGAAAGAGATTTTTGGAATTTAAAATGGAATCTACGGGGGATAAGTTAACTTCCGAAACTTTTACATTTGAAGACGGTGTTAAGACAAGTTTACATTATTAGGTTGTGTCGAGTCCGTGAGTGCCGATACTTGAAATTGCTGAGTACCTGGCTTCTGTAGATTTGTGCTGTTGCGTTAGGCTACCTTTGAGCTGTTGTGCTGTTATACTCTCTGACATTGTTGTAATATTGCATTGCTGGAATGAGGTGAGTTCTCGTAGCCCCTTTTTCATTATGTTTTTCTTGGGGGAAAATGGTACTCAAATGATGTTTTAAATGTTTTCATGCTGTGATTATACTGCTTTCATGTTTTTGGATATTATGTGTGTTGATGCGATTATATGCTGTGACGTGTTTTGTGAAACCATGAATTGTGACGTGTTTTGTGCGACCATGACTGCGCAACTGTTAACTCTTGTGAGAGCCGAAGCAATATGATAGATCTATCGGGGTAGCTCCCCACAGTGTTTGTTTATGTGTGCAACCAGCGTGGCAGGTTCAGTTGGCGCGACACTAGTTTGTTTTGACTTGTGCTTATAATTGGTTATCATGCTCACTTTTGTCCCACACTATGCTATCACAGCTTCGTGGTTTAACTTTCAAACCTACGAGCTCACCAACATTATGTTGACGTTTTCTAGTACCATTTTCAGGTGGATCATTACCAAAGTATTTGAAGGCACATTTATCGGAGTCCGACTATTTGATACCTGCTACCATGTTTGTCAAGATGTCAAGATTTCAAATGAGACATGCTTTTCTTTTAAATTTGGTCGAAGAAAGTTTTGTAAACTATTACTAAAATAATTGTAAGGTATGAATCTATTATGTTATGCAATGTGCCTTTCTCAGTTACATCCTGTGTTTCCGCCTTTGACGGGGTGTAACAGAATGGTATCAGAAACAGGTTATAGAGAATGCCGGTTTTTCAAAAATAAAAACCTCAACTATAACCAGATTAAAGTTTTATTAAAACCCCAAAACATGGTACGAGTCGATTAGCCCGAGCATTCCATCATTTTTCCTAAATTACGCATAGCCTGATCAACTATGCTTAATTCAGGAGCGATCATGGGATGATGGGGGTAGTTACCTTGGATCATGTTTGGTTGGAGTCGGAGTCTAGATCACCTGAAAATGCGTTGGCCTGTGTGTGTGCATTTACCTTGCGTGTTATGTGTATCTGTGGTAATGCTGCTTGACTTCTATGTGCTGAAACTTGTAGCTTCTAGGACGATATATGAGTTTGCAATTGTGTACCTAAGTGCTTTGATTTGATTTGATAATCGTGTGATATGATCCGATATGTTATGATGTGTTTTGAGCTGAGTTGATATGACATGGTTTAATATGGTTGAGCTAGAGTATTTCTCGTACCATTCCCCATACTCGTGCGTTTGATATTATTTGTCCTTATACGCAAACAAAACTCATACTATATATTTTGTTAAATATATAGCGATATATTATTTTGAAAACGTTACCTCGGGTAGACTATTTTGGATACGTTATTTTGGATACGCTATACAATTTTGAATACTATTTTGAAAGGTCAACATTGGTTTCACTATATTAAAAACGCATTGTATTGATATGCTATTCTGAGAACTATTTTTGGGACATATTAGTTTGGAAACAATATTTTGAGAATTTGTTTATCATCAAAGACTTTAAGCCTTTTAACGACACTTAAATTAATTTTATGACAGTTCTTGTTTGATGAGTTATGAAATTAAGTTAAGTTTAAATCGTTACTCGATTTAATGTTATAGATGGTTGATAATTTGGTACTATTTGAAAACGATTTTGGATACAAGATTTTCTGGTATTGCCCTATGCCATTATGTCACATACCCTGTCCTCCCACACTACTCCTCTTATTAGCAAGCCTGAACATACCACATTATAAGCCAATGAGTC
Organism: Artemisia tridentata subsp. tridentata; assembly: GCA_021014915.2. Taxonomy (NCBI): domain Eukaryota; kingdom Viridiplantae; phylum Streptophyta; class Magnoliopsida; order Asterales; family Asteraceae; genus Artemisia; species Artemisia tridentata. Next base: position 144,537,578 of record CP139505.1, on the reverse strand, counting down.
GATTAACACCATTAGTTGCCTTAGGAAGCAACCCACCAATCAAAATGGACACATTAATGGTTTAGTCGTATGATTAGAACCTTGTAGACTACAAGTGAGATAGTAGGACTCATGAGAAGCAGTAACTTTATTAATTAAGTTGGTTGTGTTGACCATGATAGCGATGTTCGCCTTAGTGAACGTGTTCCGGAGGTGGTACTCTGATGGTCAAAATTTTGTGCAAATGAAAGATTTTCTTGTGAACTTTATAAAGTATGATGAACTGGTGATTTTCATAGATTGGACCGTGTCATGATGTTTCTTCAAAACTAAAGTTGGTTGATAGTCAAAATCGTTTTAAAAATGTTTTAAAATAAATTTGCGATTCCAAACGATTGGATTGTTTTAGTTTAAAAATCGTTTCAAGTGTTTGTCCAAACATCAATTTTCTTGAAAATCAAAAAAATCCAAACCATATATGAAGAATCTCTATTACAAATTTCAAATTTTTGCAGACATATCTTTTCACATGACTATAACCATCGAAAAAAAAATTCGAACAAAGTTGCTCTAAATTACATTCATGGTCAAAATTTCATAATGTCTTACTCGAATAAATGCTGTTAACAACTTCAAAGACCATGCCTCCAAGAGGGAACATGTACAATTCATGGACAAACCCTGGGAACAATCATAGTGCCTACATAGTATGCGACCTTAGAAGTGAATCGAACACCTCTGACGGAGACTGTCAGTAGCAGTGTGCCGTGCCTTGACGCTATTCTTTCGAAGCGCAACTTTCCTACTCATCCCCGAAGATAAGACTCTCGTGATGATCGGATCGAGTTAGACTAAACAATCAGTGTGCAATTACTTAAGATACAACGTGGCCTTTCTGAGTCCTAGTTACAATGGGACATGACATCACTCTTACCTTCGGATATCAAGAAGTTGCACCTGACAATAAGACCTTTGCCTTTCACTTATAACAAGATCTCTCGACGTAGTATTTACTTGGCAACAATTTTTAGTCGTTATATATTTTAGTCATGCCTAGAGGAGTTGAGCACTTAGACGTAAGAGTTTTGCCTAATAATGACATTCGAGCGTTCCAGATCATTGACACCAGGTTCTGCCCATAGACCTTTTGATTCATAGATCATCGTTTTCAACTATTTTGACGACATGTTCTTCCCTAATGTTTTCACACCAAGGATTTTTCCCCTAGAAGCCTTTATCAGCTGTGAGGCTAAAAATGATCTCCGTCCTCATTGATTGAACTCTATTGGATTCAACTCTTTCCTTTAGGACGAGTACGTCAACAAATTTTTCCTACATGATAAGGACACCAACATCGAAACTCTTCACTAACCCCGTTCCCACTTTTGCTTGTGTATGATAACCTCCTCACGGAACATGTACATAAGACTCTTGTGATATGTGCGAATAAGACACTATGTACCATACAAACACCGCCTTTTATATTACTTCGAAACCACGACTGTTAACTCCTTGTCACGAGTTAGGATATTCCTCCTCACATTAGAAAGCCGTCATTTTTACTTCGTCAACCTTCGTAGAGGTCGGACGTTCCTTCATTCGAAGACACAGACTTGACATTCTTTCTAACACATATGATTCCCCCCCCCCTCGACTGTTGGTCAACAACTCCCTCCCAATAGCCACAGCAAGTTCATTTAACTACACTGTAAATTTATTTCACCAGATTTTTCCCCATCAATGCCCCTGAGAATACCATCAGTGATTTTCTTCAGCAATAAAATTTCCTCTCCATTCACAAGATTTTCAGCTAGCGTTCCATTTAATTCCTTCGATCTACGACTCATGACGACATTAAGAAGAAATCGCAAAACATCTTTTGGCACCAGACGTCGGACGGAAGCAAGTATGTTATAGACGAAGAAGATACCAAACACAACACCGGTGCTACCCTTACTCCTTTATCTATCGTTTTAAAAACTCATCCTTTTCTTTAGATTTTTCATTTTTCTTGTCACATTGACCATTCCAATAGCGACCTGATCGACTACATTAGTATCGAGTGATCGTGCCAAGTCTACACCATCTGATCCTATTCATACTTCACTACGTACAAGGAAGTCTAACTGTAAGTGACTTGCTTTCATTTTGTGACATTAGCTCTCTCTACTGTGACTACGAACCTTTGGAATGGCAATTCATACAAACCATTTTGAATCTGGATGAAGACTGGTTAAATCACGACTGATTTCCCTTTCCTCATGGATACTCAATGTTCTGCAAAGTGTAGTAACTTGACGATAATTCTTTACATACGCCATGGCTACTTCAGCCTGTCTCTTCAAGATTGGAGAAACCTCCTTCAAGCCTACCTACGTAGTCTCATAAACAAAGTTTCTCTCCCTGTCGTCTATATCAATATTTTCTGAGTGACAAAAATTTCCTCAACGGTACCCTTGATTTCTTCGCTAATACCACTAATTTTAGCCGTAAGCACCTATTCGTTGTTTTGAGCAAGTCCTTAACTGAGCCAAGTCATCGAAGACGTTAAATCCCTTCTTAATGACTTGATTAGTAGCCTAACCTCGTGACAGTTCTTGTTTGATGAGTTGCGAGATTAAGCAAAAATCAAGTTGATACTTAGTTTAAGGTTTTGATGATTTGGTTCGAAGACAGAAAGGCTTATTCCATCGAATTTAGTCACCCGATAATTACCTTCGACTGCCCGTAACATTGGATTCAGAAGTACGAATTTGGACTAAGACGACATAGATTACAACTTTTAGTAGTATTTACCTTTGTCACATAAGTTAAGACCGCGACATTGGATCCCTAATTCGAATTTTAGTGCTCTTGTCATAACTTTGACCTTTGTTAGGTTCTACGTACATGCGCTAGCCTATTTCAGTGAGAGTAGGCAGAATCGTTGACTCTAATATAGGTGGCTAGATCGTTTATAGCAGACTAACAGTTCGTTAACAAAAATCGGTCATATGGATTTACGAGCAACCAATGGATTTTAGTGATTAACGTATGAGGAACCATAAGTAAGTTCTAACTGGTGACCAACCAATTATCATTCCATAAGATGTCAGCTTGGTAATCTATTTCGTGTTGTGAAAGAGCCAACCAGAACCCTCGATAGAAAAGGGAGCAATTTAGACGAGACAAGATTCTAATTATAAGTCATTAGAACTTAAACTGTGGACACGAGTTACTTGGAGACGTAAAGGCAAGGTGAGAATTGAGTACCCACACTTTTAGGCAGTGGTACTAGCTGAATTTTGGGGACAAAATTCCTGTAACGGGGATGTACTGTAGCAACCGGAATTTTTAGGGCAATACTTATTTATAAAACTCGAACCATTTTCGGCAAACGATGATTTTTCCAAACTTATTTGTGACAACTGGTAAATTTCAGGAACATTTTAAGTACCACATTACGCTAAATAAAACAAGTGTTAAACTTTTAGAAATTACCTTTTGGAACTATGTTGACTTTGATTCATTTTGAGAATTATTTATATGGAATATTATGTCGTTGAATTATTTGTGTGGCGTTAATTTAGGCACTACTCCGACTCCGGCACTAGGAAACCTAATAAGTCAAGTTTAAACGAGAAGCGATCACGTTTTATTTTACAAACGTATTTATTATCAAACTTTATGGAAAAACATTTTTAAAATGAATGGTGACGGTTAAAAATTTATTCGGTGACGTTTAATATTTTTCAGGAATAAAAACAAGTACCCTCGGGAAAGTATATTAAAAATTATACCGCTAGTCCTTGCACCGACTCCACAAGCGGAAATAAATCTTACACAAGGACCCATTAGCAATTTCCGGTTTATATAACCACAAACCCTAACCCTTTTCATATTATATTTCATTCTTCATCTTCAACCTCACTCCCCTCCCTCTCTCTGTACTGCCGCCGCCGGCCACACCCACAATACCACCACCGCCTCTCCTACAACCACACCACCACCACCAACATATCCCTCTCACTCTCCTCTCTCTATTACTATACTACACGCGCCTCAAAAACGTCTCCACCACCATTTTGGGCCTACACCGCCGCCCATAAACATCACCACAAACACTTTTTGACCACCACGAGAGTAGATCTATCAAAGATAAGGTGAGAACGCGCGATTAACGTGCGGTTTGACTTGTTCACAAGTCAAACTCGTGACTAATCTTATGGTTTCGGGTTCAAACTAAATGGGTTTTGATGTTTTCTTATGATTTGAAATAATAAAAATTGTTTGGTATCGATATGGTGTCGTGTGCGTCGAGTTTACTCAAACCGTGAGCTAAGGCTCACGGCATCTTGATGTTCTTGATGTTGTTCGGTTATTGTTGTTACTCTTTTTGTTATTATTCTTTTTGTTGTTGAGAAAATGGTGGACCAAGAGTCCATTTCGGTTGACTGCTGGCGAAGAAAGGTAAGCCGAGACCATGGAGGTCTCGGCAATGGCTTGGAGTCATTTTTGTTACTTGGTATTCTTGTTATTTGAATCTATTGTTTGGTTGTTTCTGTTGCGACGAGAAGCTTGAGCCGAGACCCTCATGGTCTCGGCAATACTTGTGGTTATTAAACTGCTATTGTAAATATTGGTTAATGAATAATGGGAATCGATTGTGTGACGATTACTAGTTGGCGAGGAATAGGTTAGACGTGAGTCGTAGTCGACCACGAGAGATTGAAGTTGATTGCGATAATGAGGCTAATTTTATGATATGTTGTAACTTGTGAGTTTTGTGCCACGTCGGTGTCACGTTGACTTTTTGTCCTCTTTGACTCCGACGATGCCGTAAAATGAACATTTATATATTGTTGGACTTGAATTGATATAATAAGCCGAGAGGTCATGACTCGGACTTGTGACTCGAAACAAATAATAACTCAAAATAAAAATAAAAATAAGCTCGAAACATATGTATAAATATATACATAGATGACAACAAGAATCACGTGAGAGTTTTCATATAAGAAATAAATAATAACAAGTATTATACTTGTTGGTTTATTTAAAACAAAACTAGGGTTTTATAATAAATGAGTTATTAAAAGTTTCGAGGACACGCGAATCTAAGAATGTTATTTATGAGGAATATTCATGCTTTGTAGATCTTGTTTGTGAGTCGTTTCGATCTTAGTCTTTACGTGGTGTGAGTACACTTGAGTCATGTCGTGTCACCACTACACACCGTCGATACCAAACGCTAATAACTGATATGTGAAAGATATTTTTGGAATTTAAAATGGAATCTACGGGGGATAAGTTAACTTCCGAAACTTTTACATTTGAAGACGATGTTAAGACAAGTTTACATTATTAGGTTGTGCCGAGTCCGTGAGTGCCGATACTTGAAATTGCTGAGTACCTGGCTTCTGTAGATTTGTGCTGTTGCGTTAGGCTACCTTTAAGCTGTTGTGCTGTTATACTCTCTGACATTGTTGTAATATTGCATTGCTGGACTGAGGTGAGTTCTCGTAGCCCCTTTTCATTATGTTTTTCTTGGGGGAAAATGGTACTCAAATGATGTTTTAAATGTTTTCATGCTGTGATTATACTGCTTTCATGTTTTTGGACATTATATGTGTTGATGCGATTATATGCTGTGACGTGTTTTGTGCAACCATGAATTGTGACGTGTTTTGTGCGACCATGACTGCGCAACTGTTAACTCTTGTGAGAGCCGAAGCAATATGATAGATCTATCGGGGTAGCTCCCCACAGTGTTTGTTTATGTGTGCAACCAGCGTGGCAGGTTCAGTTGGCGCGACACTAGTTTGTTTTGACTTGTGCTTATAATTGGTTATCATGCTCACTTTTGTCCTACACTATGCTATCACAGCTTCGTGGTTTAACTTTCAAACCTACGAGCTCACCAACATTATGTTGACGTTTTCTAGTACCATTTTCAGGTGGATCATTACCAAAGTATTTGAAGGCACATTTATCGGAGTCCGACTATTTGATACCTGCTACCATGTTTGTCAAGATGTCAAGATTTCAAATGAGACATGCTCTTCTTTTAAATTTGGTCGAAGAAAGTTTTGTAAACTATTACTAAAATAATTGTAAGGTATGAATCTATGATGTTATGCAATGTGCCTTTCTCAGTTACATCCCGTGTTTCCGCCTTTGACGGGGTGTGACACAAGGAATTAAGCAAAGGGTTACACCTAAGAAAAATAACCATAGGCGAAAACTTGATGAGAGAAGAACCTTTATTCCCAACAACTGCGAATACCACAACAACATCTGTATCCGTAATCACCTACAAGATCGCATTGACTACCACCGCCAACAAAGACTCTGACAGGAAGCTGACAGGGAATGCATCATTGTTAGGAATATGAATATTCAGCTGAAGACTCGGTCACCCCGAGTACTTATTAGCACATCATAGCTCGTAGGATTATCAGTAATATTATTAGTAGATTAGTTATTAATTAGTATTGTGGAGTGGGTCGGGTCTTTACCCTCTGTCAGCTCACTCCACAGCCCGCTTGGGGCATATTATGTAGTATGTATAAATACCCCTTCCCTTGCAAGGGAAGGGTTGGAACTCTCATTTACATTAATCTAATACACATAGTGTTTCTCTCACTAGAAGTTCCCATCACTCTCTCTCTAGTTTCTTATCTATTCGATCCATATCAAGGCCTCAAACAAGTGTTTTTTGCATTGTGAATACCCTACAATTGGTATCAAGAGCCATGGTTAGGTCCATGAGAGGTGGTATTCACGAATTTGCTTAGTTTTTGGGGTTTTTTAGTTCGAATAGAAAAGTAACACAAATTTCATTTTGTGCCTTGTTTAGTGATTAGAAGTTGTTATACCTTGTACTTTCTAGCTTAGGAACAGTATAAGAGTAGTATTTGGTGCTTGAATTCACAGATTTAAGACTTGTGTGGTGATTTTGGGTGATTCGTGGGTGTTTATTTAAGTGTTCTTCGCTGCGGTTTGTGTGCCTTGGACAAGTTCTTGGATGCGGTTTGTGTCATTTCGAAGACGCGGTTTGTCTTATTACTAGTTTAGACAAAAGGACAAAAAGCATTGAAAGCGACGTGTTTGGCAGTTTGTGTCTACGCGGTTTGTCTCTGAGGCGTGTATGCGGTTTGTGTCTACGCGGTTTGTCTCTGAGGCGTGTATGCGGTTTGTGTCTACGCGGTTTGTCTCTGCGGCGTGTATGCGGTTTGTCTAGACTGATTGTCTGTGCTGTTTGTCCACGCGGTTTGTCTCTGCGGCGTGTATGCGATTTGTGTCTACGCGGTTTGTCTCTGCGGTGTGTATGCGGTTTGTCTAGACTGTTTGTCTGTGCTGTTTGTCCACGCGGTTTGTCTCTGAGGCGTGTATGCGGTTTGTGTCTTGGTGATTTTAGAAATTCCCGCGAAAGATTCGATTTCTCGGTTAAATCACAAGATCTGTAAAATCCCGTAGTTACTATGGCTACCACATCAAGCACATCATCAGAAGATATTCAAGCAGCAGGATCTGACACTCGTCCACCTATGCTAGATAGGACGGATTATGAGTCTTGGGCACAACGGATAAGACTTTACTGCTTGGGAAAAGATAATGGAGTTAACATTCTTAAGTCAATTGACGAAGGACCATATCAGATGGGTACCACCAGAGATGTTGTTACAACTGGTGAAGATGGGACTGTAACTTTGGGCATCGACAGACCTAGAAACTACAATGATCTTAATGAAGAAGAAAAGAAGAGGTATGATGCTGACATTAGAGCTTCAAACATTGTCATTCAAGGTCTACCAAAGGATGTATACAAGCTCATCAATTTCAACACTGAAGCCAAAGATGTGTAGGATAACGTTAAAATGTTGTTGGCAGGGTCAGAACTCACAAAGGAAGATCGTGAGTCACAGCTGTATGATGAGTTCGAGCATTTCAAAATGAACCCAGGAGAGAATATCACAGACTACTATGTGAGATTTCATAAGTTGGTGAATGATATGAGGATGATCGGAATGACTATGCCCAATATCCAACTAAACTCAAAGTTTGTGAACAACATGACTCCTGAATGGGACAGATTTGTTACTGCTGTCAAACTCAACAAAGGTTTAAGGGATACCAACTATGAACAGCTGTATGCCTATCTGCAACAACATGAGAAGCATGCTGTCTACGATCGGGTGCTGAGAGAAAAGTTAAATCCTTCAACTACAAATGATCCACTGGCGTTCATGACAAATGTTCTAGCAACAACCCAATCATCATCCAACCCAAGCTATCATCAACTTCACTCACCAGTACCTGCTATGAGTTCTCAACTTGACTCAGGCTACTCTCAGACCGACAAAATGATTGATAACCTCACCAATCAAGTATCATTACTGGTTCAACAGTTTCAAGCATCACTCCCTCAAACCAACAATCAGTTAAGGAATTCATCCAACCCACGCAATCTAGCAATGGTGGAGGATGGGAAAATTGTGGTTCAGAATGTGCAAGGGAGAGCTGGAAGAAACATGGGTCGAGGTTATGTGCAGAATAGAGCAGGGAATGCCAATCAGGGACAAGGGAAACAGATCAAGTGTTATAATTGTGGGGGGCTTGGACACATTGCTAGAAACTGCAATCAACCTAAACGTCCCCAGAACTCAGATTACTTCAAAGACAAGATGCTGTTAATGCAAGCTCAAGAGAATGGAGCTGTATTGGATGAGGAAGAGTTATTGTTCTTGGCAGGAGATGGGGGAAATACTTTTGATGAAGATGTGGATGAGCAACCAGTTCAGGATCTAGCACTTAATGATCCTAACATCTTCAAGGTAGATGACTGTGATGCATTTGACTCTGATGTAGATGATGAACCTACGGCTCAAACAATCTTCATGGCTAACTTGTTTTCCCTGGTCTCATCTCCCCGTCAAGCTGGTCCTTCTAATGCATCCGTGATATCTGAGGTACTAAAAATTTATGACACATATAATATAGTCGAGGGACAAAAGAATCCCAAAGAAGTACATCAGGCAAATGTTTCTGACACAAGTAATGTTGACATGGAAAATAGCAATATTATTTCATATGAACAGTATTTGAATCACAACAACTTGCTTGATGTACCAAATGGTGAATCTTTTGTCAATAATGATGTTTGTGTTATAAGTAATGTATGTGCCTTAGATAATGCGTGTAATATAGATAATGCATGTAAGTGCCATGAGAACAAATTGCCTGTTCCTGATGATAACTTGATCACAAGACTAAACATTTATAAAGAACAAGTGGCTATGTATGAACAGCGTGCTAAGTTTGAGCTTAATGAACGTGAGCAGAAATTAGAAGGTCAAATGAGTACACTTATTAAAGAGTCTAGAGTAAGAGAAGAAACATTAAAATTAGAGTTGAGTTCTTTGAAAAGTCAGCTAGAGCAGTCTGTCAAACAGAAACAGGAAGTACAAAAGTGTATAACTACACTTAAGCTAGAATTCAAAGAAAAAGAAACAACACTTTTAAATGATTTCTCTAGACTCAAGACGTTAAAAAATAAGCTTGAAGATAAGTTGTACACACAAGACCAAACCAGACAGACTGCCCAAATGATGTATAAGCACAGAAAGTTAAGTGACAAGCATAGTGAAAGCAATGTAGGTAAATCTAAATTAGCTATTCATGAGTTTGCTAAGATAGCCCAACCTGCATTAAATGATTCTAATGTGATGTTTATGCCTAATCATGACCCGCCTGAGCATATCTACACCGAAGAGGAGGATGAGATAAGTGAGAGAACAAGGGAAAGAATGAATGAGAAAATGAGGGATCCCGAGTGCATAGCCAGACGAATAATAATCAAACCCCATGACTATAGTGAGGAAAATCGTTTGACTGTGTTTACTCCTCAAAAGAAGTTAACACCTGAACAGATATTCTGGAAACAAGATAATGAAAAACTTAAGGTAGAAAAACTTAAGGCCAACACCCCCCTCATTAGAAAAGTTGCGTCCATAACGGTGTATCCTCCCAATACACCTAGGAATTTGGTGCCTTTGTCTCTTCCCACTGAATGCAAAACCTTTATTAGCTTATATGTGCTTTGGCAACTGTTTGCTGATTTCGATAAAACATGTAAGAAGAGAATCACACCCACCGGCATTACTGAGGGGGAAAGGTGTTTTGAACATGCAAAAAGGTGTTACTTAACTGAGGTCATGCCATTCTTTAAACTAATTAAAGAACATTTTGAAGGGTTGCAAACTGCCCTTAAAGCCGAAATAAAAGAAATGGAAGTAGTGTTTAAAGACATGGAAAATGAGGTGAATGAATATGCAATAGAACTTAAGAGTCGTGAGATTGAAAGAAAAAAACATACTCATTACTAATGACAACTTGATTGCTAAATGTATTGCACAAGATGTATTTTACACTGCTACTGATTCTGCATTGTCTGCTTGTCAATTTAATGAGTATGCTATTGCGTTAAATGTCACCCAGAATCGTGTTGTTGAGCTTGAGGGGGAGAATTTAAAATTGCTTGAAAAAATTCAAAATGATGACCATGATAATATGGTTAAACGTTTTTCAAAATTAGAAGTTGATTATCTTAATTTGTAATTGAAACATCAACATTTAAATGAAAAACATAAAATATCAAATGACAAGACATCCTTGGATGCTCCTGAATTTGATACTTATTTTGAATTAAGCAAACGAGATGAGAAAATTCAAGCTCACACGAACACGATTAGACTGCTGAGGGCCCATATTGCCCAATTGAAATCCAACAAGTGTGACGTGTATGGCACCAATAAACCTTCGTCTTCAGATTCTCAGAATTTTCAATATCAAAACACCATAAATAAGTTACATTATGAAAATGAGTGTTATCGAGAAGAAAATTCAAAGGTCAAACAACATTTCAAAGAGTTATATGATTCTATTAAAGTTACAAGAAGCAATCACAATGATCAAATAACCTCTTTGACAAATGAAATTGAGAATCTTAAGGCTCGGGTGAAAGGTAAAATTCCATGCACCACTTGTAATTGTGATGCACCAAAGGCTACTGCTAGTAAAAAGTATGATGTTGATGTTGGGCGTATTCCATTTAACCTTAGAAATAATAGCTTTGCCCATCAAACATATCTAGATCAGCTTAGAGAGGGCCTTGACACACTTCGTGAGGTAGTTGAAGAGGATAGGACTGAAAAGCCACTTGATAGGGCAGTTGTCTATGCCTGCAAACTCACGAAAAGGATTCAGGAAAACTTAGAATATGCCATAGGCTCAGTTCCTAAGTTTAACAACCATAGAGATAGATTTGTTGCATCTTCATCCACTGCTGAGAACAAGCATGTAGCCTTTGATCTACCACCTAAAACATCAGAACCCAACACATCATTATCAGGAAGGCATGTGACAGAAAAACAAACTAATGTTCCCTTTGATGCTTCTACAGGAGTAAAAAGTGACACCCAAGCTAGCGGGTCAAGGTCTAGAGGAAATGCAAGAAAGGATAGGACAACGCCAGCTAAGAATGATCACTTGAAGAAAGTAGAAGCCCAACCTAGGAACAATAAGTTTGCAATGAGTAGGATGAATCGTGTTGATTCTAGTATCAAAAGTACTGTAATTAATTCGAATTCTAATGCTATCTGTAAAACATACGACAATTGTTTAATTTCTGCTAATCATGATGAGTGTGTTGTGTCTTTCTTGATGTCTTCTGCTTCACCCCATGTTAAGAATGTTAGGATAACTGAAACATGCAAGAAAGTTTGGAAAACAACAGGAAAAACATTTGCTAGCGTAGGCTATCAATGGAGACCCACTGGAAGGAAATTCAATTTAGGAAAACAGTGCACATTACCTAAAATGAACAAGCATAAAATTGTGAAAGTTAAGGAATGGAGACCCACTGGAAGGAAATTCAATTTAGGAAAACAGTGCTCATTACCTAAAATGAATAAGCATAAAATTGTGAAGGTTAAGGAATGGAGACCAACTGGTAGAATATTGCCTTTAGGGTCACAATGCCTTCCACATAGGTCTTGTCCTGCCTCTAGTACTGTCTCCACTGTAAAGACAGTAGCATCTGCGAACTTTGTGGTTCCAGAATATTTGTGTGCTGACCAAACGGACCCCAATTGCACGTGGGGATCCACATTTTTTAGTTATCCATTGTTGTCTGGTTTCAAATGCAGGTCGTACAAATCGTCCTGTGGTATTTGGACTCAGGCTGCTCAAAACATATGACTGGGGATCGCTCGCGGCTCAAGAACTTCGTGAAAAAGTTTATCGAGACAGTTAGATTCGGGAACGACCACTTTGGTGCTATTATGGGTTATGGAGATTATGTGTTTGGTGACAGTGTAATCTCAAGGGTATATTATGTGGAAGGATTAGGGCACAATCTGTTTTCTGTGGGTCAATTTTGTGATTCAGATTTGGAAGTGGCTTTCAGAAAACATACATGTTTCGTCAGAGAATTGGATGGTATAGATCTCCTCAAGGGCAGTCGGGGCACCAATCTATACACCATATCGATTGAAGAAATGTTGAAGTCCTCTCCTATATGCTTGCTTTCTAAAGCCTCTAAAACAAAAGCATGGCTGTGGCATCGTCGTTTGAACCACTTGAACTTCGGTACCATAAATAATCTTTCCCGTAAAGATCTTGTTAGAGGGATGCCCAGACTAAAATATGAGAAAGATCATCTCTGCTCTGCATGTCAACTGGGCAAAAGCAAGAAACAAACCCACAAGCCTAAAACCATTAACACCAACTTGGAAGTTCTTCATACCCTCCACATGGACTTGTGCGGTCCAATGAGAATACAAACCATAAATGGAAAGAAGTACGTTCTGGTGATAGTAGATGATTATTCTCGGTTCACATGGGTAAAGTTTTTGAGAACCAAGGATGAAACTCCAGAGGTTATCATTAAACTGATAAAACAGCTACAAGTAAGGCTCGATAAAACTGTCAGAATCATCCGCACTGATAATGGTACTGAGTTCGTTAACCAACAACTCCGCAATTTCTATGAAAGTATTGGCATCACGCATCAGAAAAGTATCCCTCGCACTCCTCAACAGAACGGTGTTGTCGAACGAAGGAACCGTACTCTGGTGGAAGCCGCAAGAACCATGCTTATATTTTCAAAGGCACCGATGTTTCTCTGGGCAGAGGCTATAGCAACAGCTTGTTTTACCCAAAACCGATCTCTAATTCATTCTGTTCATGAAAAGACTCCCTACGAGTTAATTCATAACAAGAAACCAGATCTTTCCTTTCTCCGTGTGTTTGGCGCACTTTGCTATCCTACTAATGATAGTCAAGACTTGGGAAAGTTAAGGGCTAAAGTAGACGTAGGTATTTTTGTTGGATATGCACCAGACAGTAAAGGGTATAGAATCTATAATAAGAGAACCCGTAAAATCATGGAAACCATTCATGTCACGTTCGATGAGCTGAGTGAGCAACTTGCTTCAGGACAAATTAGTTCTGGACCCGATCTTAAACTTTTGACACCTGGACCCATTAGTTCAGGTGGTATGTGCTTAAAAACATACATTTTCTTGACCAAAACCGGACCCAAATAGACCAAAAACCGACCAAAATGCCAAATATATTGCGTTTTTGTGTTTTTATATGTGCAGGGACGGATATCGTGAAAAACGACAAAAGACACAAGAAAATCGGGAAAACGAGCACGGGATTTGGAAGAGTGCTAAAAGCCGAAGCCGGGAAGAAAATATGGTCAAAAAGTCAACTGAGATCCTCCAAGTATCAAAGATTTGCAAATTCAGCCCTTAGATCAACTTTGAAAAATAAGCAAGATCAGTCCCTTGAGAATTCAGAATTTACATTTATGGTCCCTATAATTAAATCCCTAAATCTCTTAAAACACTCTCTACCCGGATCCTACTTAAGCATAACCCAATTCCTTAAAATTTAACCCAATCCACTACACACTCAAACCCAGCCCATCCACATAACCTAGCCCACATCCCAAAACCTTAACCCGACCCGTCCATAAACTAAACCCAGTCAACTTATATCCAACTCACAGTCAAAAAAATAAATTAAACTCACACACACAAACGCGCCTCTTTTTCCCTCTATCCCCAGAATTCACTATTTACTAGAACCCTAAAAATAACCACACCAAAAATCACCACAATTAAGGGCAATTCCGTACAATCACGAACTCCTAGAAGGGTCTGACAAGGGACTGACACAAGGGAATGATACGTGGCAGCTATCTATTGGGCAAAACACGTCATTGCACATAATCTAAGGGCTATGATATGAGGGATTGGATTGAATGGCTAAGATTAGCTCTAAAGTAACATAAATTGACGCGGATCGCCAGCTTGGATCTTCTAGCAGCTTCTTCTCTCGGCTATAAGTAGCCTTCACCTCACCACATTTGAGCTTGTTAGTTAGTTTGTTAGCTAGGAGTAGGAGTAGGTTAATTTAGATTTATTGTAATTCTTAGTTTAATTTTACCAGCTTTGAAAGTTGTACTCATTTTAAGTTTTTAATGAAATTTAAGTTTTCACTCATTTAATTTTCAATGCAATCTGTTTCAAAGCTTAGTGTTATTGTTTTCATCTCATTCAAAATTATTCAATAGCTTGTGGTTAAATTTAGTCATTTCAATTCTGCTTTAACAGTTAAATAGTTTCTGGTCAAACTTAGTCAACTGTTCATGATGGTGATGATCATGAGCTGATTTGATAGTCCAAGTGGAGAAAGGGAAGCCATTGGCCTATCTAAAGATAGGCAAGCTTAGTGAGACCCCTCTGTTGAGCTGAGGGGATTTTACATTGTGAGTTCTAATTTTCATTTTTATTCAATTATTGCATCAGTAGCTTAAAGTAGTGTAGATCTGTGTTTGCTAGTTTGTTTACTGTTTATTGTTGTTATTTAGTATAATTGTTGCTTAATATTTGTTGTTTGCTTTATATAATGATGATTTGAATCAGTTTAGTTATCTGTTGTTTCATATTGTTTCATAACTGCTTCATACTTGTATTCTTGTGATCTGTGGTATTTTGATGTTTGTGAGCTGTGATTCTGTTGCATATTAGTGCATTTGATCAGTATAGTAGTGGATGTGGTGGTTTATTATATTGTTTAACTCATTTGGATCATTATCAGTAATAGTAGCATAATAATAGAGTTTTTGGATCATGAGCTTTGCTGAGTATTATGGTTGTTTAGCTGTGGATATTTGATCTAGTTGGTCCATTTTCATCATATAGAACTCATTATAGCTCAAGTATCAGTAGGTTGTTTCATTAAAATGTCAAAATCAGTATTTATCTCATGTTATGCTATGATCTGCTGCTTTTGGTCATTTCAGTTGCATCATTTGGTTAGATAATCTGTTAAAGTTTGTTAGTATAGTGTTATGATAGCTTAATCACAACTAGTTTAACAGATTTGAGTAGCTGAAATTCATTTTAGTCAACATTAAATAGCATATAATTAGTCAAACTTGTTCTATTTCATCAGCATAAACTGAATGTTTTAGCTAGTAGTATGCTCTTGTTTGATTGATCATTAGTGATTGGAATTTGATTTGGATTAGTGTTCTAAGTAGCTTACCAGCTTGTAATTCTAGATCAATAAGAAAATTTTAGTTTGGAGCTCATTAGCTTATCTCAAATTAAGCTCAAAGTTGGTTGTCTGCTAGATATCTGCTCTGCTTCACAGTCATATGCTCTAGTTCATTAGCAGTTTTCTTGCAATTTATTTGAGTTTAGTGTGAGATTTTTGGGGCAAAAGCTAGTCAAGCTAGCTGTTAATCAGCTTCTGCTTTTGGTTTGCTCTTATTAGCTTATTTGGTTAGCTTATTTGAGTCTTATTTTGAGCTTATTGGACTGTTTTCAAGTTAGTGTAAAAACTCAACTGATTTGTGTTCAAGCTGATTTCCAGCTTATTCAAGCTTGTTTGAGCTTTTTCTTTTCATTAAAAGTAGTATTTGTTAGTTGTTGTTTGAATTTCAGAAGAAGAAAAATAAAAAAAAAATAGTATAGATAATTTGTAGTAACCAGGAATCGAACCTGGGTTGCTTTTTAGTGTAAAACGTTTTTCATTTTCAGTTTTTTACAAATCAGTCCCTAGGTTTCAGTTTTAACATGTTCGGTCCTTGTCTTTGTTTAAAAACGTGTTAAGTATTAAAAATAAGTTTTAGATTTTACAATTCTGGTCCTTGTCTTTTATAAAGTCTAAAATAGTTTCAGTTTTTACACTTTTAGTCCCTAAACTTTTATAAACTTTTGTTTTCTTTATTTCCTTTTATAAAATCAGTTTCATTATATTACATTTTCAGTCCCTTTAGTTTTTATGAACTTTTTCTTTATTTTCTTTTATAAAATTAGTTTTAAATAAATTACATTTTCAGTCCTTTAGGTTTTTAGCCTCGCATCTTTAGGTTTATTTCTTCACTATTAGTTTTATAAGTCTCGGGATTAGCCCGGGATTTGCGTTATTTGGTTTCTTTTTATGTGCATTTATTTGATAACGTAGATTGTTGCTTTTTATTTTTCCATATTTTAGTTTAAACAATACCAAAATAAACTTTCACGTTCACTTATTCACTTCACATTTTCACGACACCGAATCGACTTAAACGCCGTCAAACCTTCGTTGGGAGAACGACCCGGGGAAATATTTTCACAAGTATTTCTTTGGTAAAAATCGTACTTAAAAATAATCAAACCAAAAAATGGCGCCGCTGCCGGGGAAGGCTTGAAACGTTGTCGTTGATTCATATCGTGTTTTGTGTTTTGAAGATCCTTCCTCGGAAGTTTTCGTTTTCATAAAAATAAATAAATAAATAAATAAATAAATAAATAAATAAATACAAAAATATAATAATTAAAAAACACTTTTCCTAAAGTGTTTTCACCATTAATAAACATCCTCGGTCTTCCGTTGAAGGAGGGCGGTTGTAAACCATTCCGAAATAACAACAAAAGAGATCGAAAAATTAAACGTTTCTTGGATTATTTCTTTACTACAACCTATACACGGGGTTTAAGGAGGTCTTGACATTAAATTGCAGACCGAAGAGAGATCCATTCTTCTCTCCCGCCACGCTGCGCGTAGTTTTGAAAGAAACGAGTACGGTTGATTAACGATCACCAAAAAGATAATAAATCTAATTTTTTTTTAAAAAATCCAAAAATATTTTATTTGTTTTTCTTTTATAAAAATCCAAAAATAATCTTCTTATCCTCTCATCCATTTGATTCTTCTTCTTTAACCCTCTACACCGTATAATTCTATCTCTTTCTCCCTCTCATGTTTAATTCTTATTATAATTCTTCATCATTTTTTACCACAACCGTCGAAGATGATGGAACAAAAAGCATGGAAGAATTGTTATTCGAGGAGCAGAGGCGGGTTGTAATAGCTTTATATTGTAAACATGACATTAATTACTCTTCGAGTGGCAATCCCACTCCGTCTTCTGAATCTATCCTCCCCGACTCTTCCAATCCTTCCCTCACACCGGTTGAGGGAAGTGACCCCGTTTTGGAAGAGGTCGATACTTCTCTTGCTAATGATAATTCCGATTCAACGATGGTTGATGACTCTACTTTTGATTCGGAGGGAGATATTCGTTTTCTTGAAGAGTTATTGAATGAAGAACCATTATCTTCCCTCCCTCCGATGAGCAGTGAAGTTTTTGATGAGACCGATGATGATACGCTTCCAGATGAGGATGTTCCAAACGAAAATATCATTATTTATTCGAACCCTCTTTTTGAAACCGCTGATACGGATGAGATGCCGTTTGATCACGCTGCGGATGATGACGTTGAAAGTTATGCCGATTCTCACAATGAGTATACTCCGAGTATTGAAGACTCTTGTGGAGATATCGATGATGTTGAGGAATCGCGTTCCGATTATGAGTTCATTAGCTTAGAGGAGATAACGGATTTCGACCTAGATGAAGATGAGATCGAAGATGATTTACTTCGTGAAAAATTATCTAATATCAATCTTCTCATTTCAAAGATCGAAGCTTTAAATAATCCGACTCCGTCTAGTGATGCCGTGATCACCTCTTCATGTCCTATCCCCGATATGGATAGTGATTTCTTACCCGAGCTTGAAATTTTTCGATTTGAAGAGACGAGTAGTGGCAGTCCCACTATTCATGCTGATATCTCTTTTCCGGATTATGAGTGCTTTCATTTTGAAATTGATTCCGAACCTATTTCCGATAATCCGTCACGTGACCCTCTTTTAGAGGATGTCGATCGATTTCTTGCTTCGGATGACTCGATACCACCGGGTATTGAGAATGGCGAGCATGGTTTTCAAAGAAACGTACTTATTGAAGAAATTAATGATGATGATTTACTTTCTGAGGCTGATTCATTTATCTTTGATTTACCATCTTCTCGTCCACCTGCGAAACCACCGGATGTAGATTTTGAATCCGATACAAAGGAGGATATTTTTAGAGGGGTGGACGAGATTTCTGAACATGATGTTCCGGTACTTGATATTTTTCCCACCCAACCCACCCGTGATTCAGACTATGACTTACCTTTCGTCATCCGTGTGTTTCACCCATTCTTCACTTATCCCATCATTTCTCCATCTTTCCACTCCTCCGGGAGTGAGGATACCGTCTTCGACCCCGGCATCTCCGTTCTTCGTGCCGGGTGTCCGTTCCTCTTGCTCCCCCATGGACAAATAAATTCGGGGCGAGTCTAAGCTTTCCGACTCGATACTAAACAAGCGCTTCGTGGGAGGCACCCCATGCTTATCCTTCTATCTTCTTATCTATTTTCTAATAAAGTGAGTGAGGAGGGCTTCCTCTTCCATATCTTGTGTTTCGTGTTTTTCTGTGATGTGTCCAGGAATGCCCGATGATGAAGACTCTCGTGCTCGTAGTTTCCTTCACGCTACTCGAGTTTCATCATTCGCTGCTTATCGATATCCTAAAATCTTATCGTTTTACATCTATCTTTTGGCATAATTCATAAACGGCCTTAGATTTATGTAGGAGAACCCTTACCTTTAAGACATTGAGGACAATGTCTCGTTTTAGTCTTGGGGGGTAATCTTGCGATTTGATTTTTGCCTTGCATTTTTGCCGTTTTCTCATGCAACCCCGTTTTTTTTTTTCCTCCAAAATTGAAAAAATCCAAAAAAATGAGAAAAATTTTAAAATTTTTTGTCCAAAAATATAATAAATTTTGACATTTTTGTTGATTTTCCGCTGGAGAGAGTAGGAATAAAATTCTGACTTGATCGGGCGTGTTGAGCCCTAGCTTGTCCCCTTAACCATTTATAATCTATAAGCTTGTGCTAGTCTTTTACACAAGGAGCTAGAAAATGCGAATTCTTTTTAAGAGTTTGCAAGTTCCCGTATTTGACTTTATATATGCATGGCTTGATTATTTGGCTAAGCATTCGCGGATCTTATTATTTAAGATTTTAAATTTGCGAAGAACGAGAAATGATAGAGTTGTTTATAAGATAGATTGCTAAACGTGGAGTAGTTGGTTCTCTTTAAAGCTCATCGAAGTTATTTGTGGCTTTTTGTTCCCATAAGCTTGTTTCACTCAAAAATAGTAATCTAGGAATAATTAAAGGTAATTTGGTTTTGGCGATAATTAGTTTTTATTTCTTCCTTAGAGAATTCTTGCTTATGAAAGTTGGGTACACATCAAGGTACTGTCAGTGTTACGGTGTAATAGACTATTCCATCTTGCCGGCTCGCAACCGATGTTGGGATTGTTATAAAAGCCGTAGGACTCGGGATTTGGCAAAATATATAATGAATAATGAATAATAATAATAATCCAAAGCCATAAAAAGTTTTCTGCATCTTGCCGGTTCGCAGCCGATGTTGTAGACTTCTAATAAAGGCAGAGGAAAAATTCCAAGGTCATAATAGACTATCACATCTTGCCGGTTCGCAGCCGATGTTGTGATTGTTATAAAGGGACAAGGATTAAATACATTAATGTGCTTAATAATGTTAAAAATGCCAAACTTCGACTCCGGGGGTGTCCTAATAAAGGCTTCTGTCTCTGGACTCGTAGATGAGTTGTTTCGGTCGCAAATAAAAGGGATATCCTCAAAATCGTGTTAAATCAGAGACCTTGATGTGGACCTCATTTTTGTATGCAACAGTTTTCTAGGGAAGGTTTAGAAACTACTTAGCGTCTAAACTAAGGTATCTTTATCGGCTAAAAAATTATCGAAATGAGAATTTGAAGAAATTCATTTCTCACCAAAAATAAAATAAATAGAGGAAAATAGGAATTTGGGAACAAGGAGTCCACAATTAGCTTTCTGAGTAGTGTTGGCAATCTAACTTGTAAATGACAATGATTTCGTTTTTAAGCTTAGTTTGGGGACTTGTGAAAAATCGGGGACGACGAATTTTATCCGTATGGTCACTTCTTTATGAGTCGTGTTTCCTGCTCGATGACCCTAAAAGTTATCGTAAGATAATGATTGTCAAACAAAGCCGTCACATGAATAATAAGAAAAATACAAAAATAGAATAAAAGGAAAATCGGGGAGTTTTTAAAACTTAAGATTTCTTGATCTCTTTTGAAAATTTTGCTACTTCTCAAAGTTAGTAAAAAGAGATTGGAAATTTTCGGTTTAAAAAACGTGTTTTTATTGCATGAGGACATTGCAATAGCTTAGTCTGGGGGAATTTGGTATGTGCTTAAACACATACCTTTTCTTGACCAAAACCGGACCCAAATAGACCAAAAACCCGACCAAAATGCCAAATATATTGCGTTTTTGTGTTTTTATATGTGCAGGGACGGATATCGTGAAAAACGACAAAAGACACAAGAAAATCGGGAAAACGAGCACGGGATTTGGAAGAGTGCTAAAAGCCGAAGCCGGGAAGAAAATATGGTCAAAAAGTCAACTGAGATCCTCCAAGTATCAAAGATTTGCAAATTCAGCCCTTAGATCAACTTTGAAAAATAAGCAAGATCAGTCCCTTGAGAATTCAGAATTTACATTTATGGTCCCTATAATTAAATCCCTAAATCTCTTAAAACACTCTCTACCCGGATCCTACTTAAGCATAACCCAATTCCTTAAAATTTAACCCAATCCACTACACACTCAAACCCAGCCCATCCACATAACCTAGCCCACATCCCAAAACCTTAACCCGACCCGTCCATAAACTAAACCCAGTCAACTTATATCCAACTCACAGTCAAAAAAATAAATTAAACTCACACACACAAACGCGCCTCTTTTTCCCTCTATCCCCAGAATTCACTATTTACTAGAACCCTAAAAATAACCACACCAAAAATCACCATAATTAAGGGCAATTCTGTACAATCACGAACTCCTAGAAGGGTCTGACAAGGGACTGACACAAGGGAATGATACGTGGCAGCTATCTATTGGGCAAAACATGTCATTGCACATAATCTAAGGGCTATGATATGAGGGATTGGATTCAATGGCTAAGATTAGCTCTAAAGTAACATAAATTGACGCGGATCGCCAGCTTGGATCTTCTAGCAGCTTCTTCTCTCGGCTATAAGTAGCCTTCACCTCACCACATTTGAGCTTGTTAGTTAGTTTGTTAGCTAGGAGTAGGAGTAGGTTAATTTAGATTTATTGTAATTCTTAGTTTAATTTTACCAGCTTTGAAAGTTGTACTCATTTTAAGTTTTTAATGAAATTTAAGTTTTCACTCATTTAATTTTCAATGCAATCTGTTTCAAAGCTTAGTGTTATTGTTTTCATCTCATTCAAAATTATTCAATAGCTTGTGGTTAAATTTAGTCATTTCAATTCTGCTTTAACAGTTAAATAGTTTCTGGTCAAACTTAGTCAACTGTTCATGATGGTGATGATCATGAGCTGATTTGATAGTCCAAGTGGAGAAAGGGAAGCCATTGGCCTATCTAAAGATAGGCAAGCTTAGTGAGACCCCTCTGTTGAGCTGAGGGGATTTTACATTGTGAGTTCTAATTTTCATTTTTATTCAATTATTGCATCAGTAGCTTAAAGTAGTGTAGATCTGTGTTTGCTAGTTTGTTTACTGTTTATTGTTGTTATTTAGTATAATTGTTGCTTAATATTTGTTGTTTGCTTTATATAATGATGATTTGAATCAGTTTAGTTGTCTGTTGTTTCATATTGTTTCATAACTGCTTCATACTTGCATTCTTGTGATCTGTGGTATTTTGATGTTTGTGAGCTGTGATTCTGTTGCATATTAGTGCATTTGATCAGTATAGTAGTGGATGTGGTGGTTTATTATATTGTTTAACTCATTTGGATCATTATCAGTAATAGTAGCATAATAATAGAGTTTTTGGATCATGAGCTTTGCTGAGTATTATGGTTGTTTAGCTGTGGATATTTGATCTAGTTGGTCCATTTTCATCATATAGAACTCATTATAGCTCAAGTATCAGTAGGTTGTTTCATTAAAATGTCAAAATCAGTATTTATCTCATGTTATGCTATGATCTGCTGCTTTTGGTCATTTCAGTTGCATCATTTGGTTAGATAATCTGTTAAAGTTTGTTAGTATAGTGTTATGATAGCTTAATCACAACTAGTTTAACAGATTTGAGTAGCTGAAATTCATTTTAGTCAACATTAAATAGCATATAATTAGTCAAACTTGTTCTATTTCATCAGCATAAACTGAATGTTTTAGCTAGTAGTATGCTCTTGTTTGATTGATCATTAGTGATTGGAATTTGATTTGGATTAGTGTTCTAAGTAGCTTACCAGCTTGTAATTCTAGATCAATAAGAAAATTTTAGTTTGGAGCTCATTAGCTTATCTCAAATTAAGCTCAAAGTTGGTTGTCTGCTAGATATCTGCTCTGCTTCACAGTCATATGCTCTAGTTCATTAGCAGTTTTCTTGCAATTTATTTGAGTTTAGTGTGAGATTTTTGGGGCAAAAGCTAGTCAAGCTAGCTGTTAATCAGCTTCTGCTTTTGGTTTGCTCTTATTAGCTTATTTGGTTAGCTTATTTGAGTCTTATTTTGAGCTTATTGGACTGTTTTCAAGTTAGTGTAAAAACTCAACTGATTTGTGTTCAAGCTGATTTCCAGCTTATTCAAGCTTGTTTGAGCTTTTTCTTTTCATTAAAAGTAGTATTTGTTAGTTGTTGTTTGAATTTCAGAAGAAGAAAAATAAAAAAAAAATAGTATAGATAATTTGTAGTAACCAGGAATCGAACCTGGGTTGCTTTTTAGTGTAAAACGTTTTTCATTTTCAGTTTTTTACAAATCAGTCCCTAGGTTTCAGTTTTAACATGTTCGGTCCTTTTCTTTGTTTAAAAACGTGTTAAGTATTAAAAATAAGTTTTAGATTTTACAATTCTGGTCCTTGTCTTTTATAAAGTCTAAAATAGTTTCAGTTTTTACACTTTTAGTCCCTAAACTTTTATAAACTTTTGTTTTCTTTATTTCCTTTTATAAAATCAGTTTCATTATATTACATTTTCAGTCCCTTTAGTTTTTATGAACTTTTTCTTTATTTTCTTTTATAAAATTAGTTTTAAATAAATTACATTTTCAGTCCTTTAGGTTTTTAGCCTCGCATCTTTAGGTTTATTTCTTCACTATTAGTTTTATAAGTCTCGGGATTAGCCCGGGATTTGCGTTATTTGGTTTCTTTTTATTTGCATTTATTTGATAACGTAGATTGTTGCTTTTTATTTTTCCATATTTTAGTTTAAACAATACCAAAATAAACTTTCACGTTCACTTATTCACTTCACATTTTCACGACACCGAATCGACTTAAACGCCGTCAAACCTTCGTTGGGAGAACGACCCGGGGAAATATTTTCACGAATATTTATTTGGAATAAAAATATCAAATCATCAGGACTTGTATAGAATTCCACGCCTGCGGATTCTTTTGTACCACCTACATGTGAGGAGTTGAAGAAGTTATTTAATCCTATGTTTGATGAATACTTTGAGCCATCGAATGAAACCATCCCAAGTGAACCAGCGGTACTTCCTATGGCAGAGGCTCAAGCTCCGCAAGGCACAGAAAACCCAACAGCTTCAGTATCAGTCAGTCTCAATGCTCCAGCTGCCAGTCAATCGCCTTCATTATCAAATACTCAATCCTCTCCAGTACTACAAGAATCTGCAGATAACCATTCTTTGGAAGTTAATCCTTTTGCTCCTGCTGATGAGGTTCCTTTTGAAAACATATTTGCTCCTGAACATTCATCAGACACACCCTCTCTTGAAGAACACAGCATTGCTACATCGGTTCAAAACCCTCAACCTCACGACCATCTCAGAAAATGGACCAGTGATCATCCAATCGACAACATCATAGGAAATCCCTCACGTCCAGTATCCACACGTAATCAACTAGCCACTGATGCACTATGGTGCTTTTTCAATTCTGTACTGTCCAATGTCGAACCAAAAGATGGCAAAGAAGCAATGACTAAAGATTGCTGGTTCAAGGCTATGTAGGATGAAATCCATGAATTTGATCGACTTGAAGTATGGGAATTAGTGCCTCCTCCAGAACTTGCAATGATCATTGCTTTAAAATGGATCTTCAAAGTGAAACTTGATGAGCATGGTGATGTGTTAAAGAACAAGGCACGGCTAGTTGCAAAAGGGTTCAGACAAGAAGAGGGAATTGATTTTGAAGAATCGTTTGCTCCGGTTGCTAGAATTGAAGCCATAAGAATCTTCCTTGCAAATGCTGCTAGTCGGAATATGATAGTCTACCAGATGGATGTCAAAACGGCTTTCTTGAATGGAGACTTAAAGGAAGAAGTTTATGTGAGCCAACCCGAAGGATTCGTGGATGCTGAACATCCTACTCATGTTTACCGTTTGAAGAAGGCTCTTTATGGGTTGAAGCAGGCGCCAAGGGCATGGTACGATACATTGTCCAAGTTCCTTCTTGTGAACGGATTCTCCAAGGGTGTTGTTGATCCCACACTATTCACCAGGAAGTCCAGTAAACATCTACTACTTGTTCAGATTTATGTAGATGATATCATCTTTGCTTCAACAGATCCTAGTGAATGTGATAGATTTTCTAAGGAGATGAATTCCAAGTTCCAAATGTCCATGATGGGACAAATGTCATTCTTCTTAGGATTACAAGTTTCTCAAAGTCCCGGAGGCATATTCATTAATCAATCCAAATACGCCAACGAGATCTTGAAAAAGTTTGGATTCGATTCAAGTGAGCCTGTTGACACTCCCATGGTTGATAGAACAAAGCTGGATGAAGATCCTTCAGGGATTCCAGTGGATATAACAAAGTATCGAAGCATGATTGGATCCTTGATGTACATCACGGCTAGCAGACCAGATCTCCTGTTCGCTGTGTGTATGTGTGCTCGGTATCAATCCAGGCCAACCAAGAAGCATGTTGAAGCGGTGAAAAGGATCTTCCGATATCTTCAAGGCACAGTTCATATGGGTCTCTGGTATCCTAAGGACACAGCAATGGAGTTAACGGCTTATGCTGATGCTGATCATGCGGGATGTCAAGACACTCGTCGCAGTACTTCAGGAGGAGCTCAGTTTTTAGGGGAAAAGTTGGTAAGTTGGTCTTCTAAGAAGCAGATGAGTACGTCCATTTCATCTACTGAAGCTGAGTACATTGCCATGTCTGCTTGCTGTGCACAAATCCTTTGGATGCGATCATAACTTTCGGACTATGGATTCTCATACAACAAAATTCCCCTATATTGTGACAACAAAAGCGCCATTGCTCTTTGTTATAACAATGTTCAGCACTCCAGGTCAAAACACATCGACATCAGGCATCACTTCATCAGGGAACAGGTGGAAAAAGGAATTGTGGAACTATACTTCGTGAGGACAGAGTTTCAGTTAGCTGACATCTTCACCAAGGCTCTCCCAAGAGATAGGTTTCAGTTTATTCTCCCACGCCTTGGTATGAAGAGCATGACACCTGAAACCCTCAAGTGTCTTCAGGAAGAAAAGGAGGAGTAAAGGATTGTCTTCTTATATCCTTGTACATAGTTGTATATATCTTAAATCAAAAAGAAAATACAAAAATATAAAACCTATAAAAACCATAAAAAATCGAAAAATCAGAAAATACCAAAAATAGTCCTACCTAGGCATGTCTTCTGTTTATCAATAACATTTACGGATCTAGAAATGTCATTCAACAATGACACGGATCTTTAAATGAAGCTCGAGCAGAAGTTATACTAATCAGTTAAAACATGTCTTAATGGCTTGCAGTTACTTCATACTGCAACCCGCGATATACACTGGGGAAAGCACGTCGCCAAAAAGACGGTTGTTCCTCCAACTGGGTGATGTTCACCTGGGCATGGATTACTTTATATCCATGTTTCACCGACTTGATGTACGTTTCAGTGCGTCATTTCGTGTATAAGAAGAGAAGTCTTCTTTACATCAGACTCTTTATCTTGGTTGATTCTTCAAGAGAGTCTTGATGTTACACAAGGTGGTAAATTGAATTAAATTTTCACAAATACTCGTCGCTTAATTGAATGACTACAGCTCTTTTAATAGAAAACGGGTCATTAATTAAGGGGGAGAGTACTTGTTCAAATTTCTGACACCTTGCCAAATTTGTGCAACATCAGCAGTGACACTCTCTCGTGGTTTAAGGGGGAGCATAGTATGCTCCTAAATCAGAATACATTTAAACCTGACCACATTTTCTCCCAAATTTTCTAAATGTATTTAAATCAATTGGGATCACAAATCTCAATTGGTTTGAAATTTTTGATCGGGGGAGAGAATGTGATTTAAATATGAAATTCTGATAAAATGTGATGATTTGGAAGTAAATGTAAGCTCTCCCGTATGTGCTAAACCATTTTGTATATCAAGGCACATATTGAGGGGGAGCAAAATGTTTTGGATGAGGAAGTAAACTCTCCCATAAGTGCTCAGTTGTACGTCAATGCACTTATTGAGGGGGAGCAAAGGATTTGGCATCTCATGTGACCGTGACTCAGAATTAACCAATGAATTGACGAAACTTGAACTGTCATCAATCGAAAGGATTCGTCTTGGCTGGGTAATAATTTCAAGCTGGTCTAACCAGTGATGTAAGCGTGTCTCGAAAAAGATGAATCTGAGTAGAGTGTACCATTTCGAGAAACTTTCTGTGGACTTGACCAGGCCGGGTAATAATTTCAAGCTAGTCTAACTAGTGATGTAAGCATGTCTCGAATCGGTCATGTTCACTGAAAGTGGATCAATTCAAAAAGTGTGAGCTCTACCTAACATGTGCAAATTTATAAAACTATCACTCGAGCACATGTTGAGGGGGAGCATTTGAAAAATATAAAACTCTCAAGTGTTTGCAAAAATGTGTTTCAGAATCATGAACACTTTGAGAGATTTTTCAAAGATTTGGTTTGGCAATCGTGGATGAATACTAAAGACCGGCCATTTTAATTAACGCATGGAGTTATAAGGATGGTTAGGTTAGGTTCAAGTTCCCACGATCCCGCCAGAGCCGGAGGGATCTACCCAGGGACAATCCACTAGTTAGTGTAGAAGTCCTTAGGTATGATTAAAAAGGAGAAATGTGTATAAGGGAAGAGTGCCAACTGAGATGGAGCTAACACTGGAATAAACCCAACAAGGTGTTAGTTATGAAGTCTCGGTAAGCACTGAAGGGGTTGAAGAATGAAAAAGAATTGTAAAGATAAAGGGTGATAAGAAATAGCCCTCCTTACAACTTAGGCAGAAACCGGGTCAATACATATGCTGTCAGAATCACTTAGTTGATTGCTGGCATTGAAGACAAAGTATCATGGACCCAGTGATACGCTGAACAACCCTCCCTAGCCACTCAAGGTCCCTCAAAGGACTCTTGTTTCATTTGTCACGGAGTTCAATACATTTCTATCGTCTCTCTCACTCCGAGTTAGATGATATTGAAAAGGTGGCAGTCCTCTCCAGCCTCCGCTCACTAAATCAAAACGCACTATAGAGTCTAGAGCCACGAGATTCACAATAAGATCTCATAGGAACACGGATTATTTCTACACTGGTTGTTCATCATTAAGGACACCAGTTGTAAACTTATGAGTCCTACGCAGATCTTAGCAATCTGCCAGAACATTCATGAGAGACTTTACAAATGTAATTCTCAATGATTGAATGGAAATTCCTGCCAGGGTCAACATCAAGCAGCCCTGAAAGCAGGTCACTTCGGTAATTCCTCGTGGATTACGCTTAGTGGTCGCGGCGGTTTCAAACGGTCTACAGTCGTGGAGTGATCTCCAGCGATTCACCTAATCGTTGAAATGCTACGGCATAGTCTTAAAAAACCCTCTGTGGGTTTTCGATTAGGAACGGTCTTGGTAAGGATTAGAGAGAGTTTCCACACTATGCTGTTAACAATCTCGAAGTCCAAACCTGTAAGTACCAGTCGATTTGTTGCTAACTGTCTTATGCAGGAACTTCTGGCGGTTGTAGCTGTGGAATGCTGTAGCTGGTTGCTGTTGTAGCTGGTTGCAGAAAAGATGCCAATCCTCTACCACATGTTCACACTACATCATCATTGTTATTCAACAAAGTCATGATCACCCAAAAGACCTTCAACACAGCTTCTGCAAACTCTGATGCTGAAGATCATGACGCCATATAGTGTGAGCATGTCGGCTCTAAGTATATTTCATCACATGGAGACCTACTACTGAAAGATGACTTGGAGACTCAAGTGGGATGATACTTTCAAAGATTACTCAAAGTTCATCCAAGACAAAAGATAAGTCATCTGAAGATCACGGATGTTTGCACAACGATCTATGAAATTGAAGAATCAATGGTTACGAGCTATGAAGTCAAGATCCAAGGAAGAAGTGCTGAAATTCAGAACATTACTTCTGGGGTGACCTCCCTTAGGGGGAGAATGTTAGGAATATGAATATTCAGCTGAAGACTCGGTCACCCCGAGTACTTATTAGCACATCATAGCTCGTAGGATTATCGGTAATATTATTAGTAGATTAGTTATTAATTAGTATTGTGGAGTGGGTCGGGTCTTTACCCTCTGTCAGCTCACTCCACAGCCCGCTAGGGGCATATTATGTTGTATGTATAAATACCCCTTCCCTTGCAAGGGAAGGGTTGGAACTCTCATTTACATTAATCTAATACACATAGTGTTTCTCTCACTAGAAGTTCCCATCACTCTCTCTCTAGTTTCTTATCTATTCGATCCATATCAAGGCCTCAAACAAGTGTTTCTTGCATTGTGAATACCCTACAATCATCACACCTGCTAACGGAGCTAGTTATCGTGGAATACAACCTCTATGTCAACGATGCAAGTTGCATCACTCTGGAGTTTGTTTTGCTAAGTGTGGCAGATGCCAGAAAATAGGCCACAAGACCAGAGACTGCAAGGCCATGGACAAAAAGGAACAGCCATCATCCGTTGTATGCCACAGATGTGGTGGAAAAAGGGCATTACATGAGTCATTGCCCAAACTACAATATCAATTGGAAACCCAAGACTTGTGAAAGAGAATGAGAACTCGTTAAAGACCTCAACAACATCGAAGAATGACACCTACGTTTAAGCAGATGAATAAATTCCTGTTGTAAATAAATAAACCGTAGTTTGAAACTTCCTAAGTTGTATTTCCTTCTTGTACTTTACCTTAGGTACGATGGATGTAACCTAAGTGTAACAACTATCTTTCTACCGTATGAAAACTCTATCTTGTAATATTTTCGTAATAATCATAACCTACGTCTATTTCAATTTCTATTCCATTCTCCCTATTCATAGTCGTTATGTAACAATACACAGATAACACTTTAGAAGTTTGATTAAACACCATTTCTGACCAAACAAGAGATTATTACCACCTTATAAGAATCCACACACGAACCCTAAGTTTGTACCAAGGATATCCTAGTATCACCCTAGAAATTTCTGACTCATCACCTTAGTATGAACAAAAATTTTATTACTCTTTTGAAAAATAATTATGCTGTCATTTTACAAAAATAACACGTTGAACACCATCTAAAACTTTTTGAAAAGCATAAATATCACTATGACTGAACCAAGCATCACATCATTTGGTCCTCAATTATACATAGCCTGATCAACTATGTCTAATTTAGGAAGAATCATGTCATAAATGGAACAGTTACCTGTTCAGATTTCCTAATAACAATTTCCATTCAAAAGAAAAATTTTGAGATACAACAAACTAGTCATAAACATCACTTTTAACCAACCCCAGTAAATATCTACACTTATTACCCATCACTTTTATTATAAGAAATCGAGAAAAGTACGAACATATAAACTCTAAGAATTCACAAAAAAAATATGTGGAAAACACAAATAGCATAAATTTCATTAAAAACCACAGAAATTAATACATAGCGAGATAATTAGCATCGGAAGTATTAATGTTACAATGATTACAATAAAAGACACAGAATCGTCAATAGGTTGACCCGCCATAAAGACAAAGACCCCCACCAACAACACAATAGCGAGAGCCACCACGGGGTGTATCACCTTCATTATTCTGTACGATAAATACAAACAAACCATTAAACACGATAACAAGACTAGATCTAAGACATAAAGATGAACGAGAACTTATTTCGACAACCCTAGCGTGAGACTATTACCCCTATAGTTTGTCTACGCCGATGGCAAGAATCACGATAGGCATAAGAACCGCTAGAATCTAAACCATGAATGCGTAATCTTCAACAGGAACGTACGCCGAATAAATAACCGCAAGGACGACGTACACAATCGTTAGCATTGTAATGAGGTGCGGCATTTTTGAGATGTGGAATGAGAGAAATATAGTTGGTGGAAGAATGGAAATTAAAGTGGAGTATTTATAAGCTAAAAACAAGCCGTTATTCACTATTCACGACCGTTGGAAGTTACTATTCACGACCGTTGGAGCACTGTTCACTAGCCGTTGATTTTTCACTATTCCTGACCGCTATTTTCACTATCCACAGCCTTTGGATTTATTAGTTGACCAAACATTTGAATTTATTTCATCTAGTACGAATAAACCTAACTAGGTCTCGTTTTCACAATTTTCGAATAGGAATCTCTTGACAACATTTTTCCATAATCCCTCACCCCCGAACACCACATTTTTCAACATCTATCATAGACTGAACTTCGGGAAGAAGTTCAAAATCGAGGGGTGGATACTGTAGCAAACTGCAAAAATTTCTATAATTAACGATGTTTAATAATATATTAATCTCCGTCACTATTTTTAATCACCATTTTTACGGAAAATTTTTAAAATTTTTCTTATTATATTAGTTTATCGTAAAAACATTATCACGTGAATTACCAAATAATGGGACGAGCTCGTACGCAAACCACGGATAAAACATTACCAAATATATACACACTAATAAACACTACTTGGGCCAAGTAATAAACTCAGCCCAACCCCCATCCTCACGCACTGTTCATCAGGCCCAACTCTTTCATTTTATTTCATTTCCTAAGTCGACCAGGTACACCACAAATGTCTCGATTTTCTCTCAGATTTTAAACACGACATACGTATATTTTTATACCTCCTAATTGTCTACCCACCAATGTAATAAAGTGCCAAATATTAGCTTGTGATATGAACGTTTGATACGTTCCAAAAGCCAAAGTGTTTGTCCATTTTTGCACATAATCGACATATGCATTTTTCACAAAACTCAACCGTTTTGACCCGGGTTTGTTTTAACCCCACCCTAGTGATTATGTTAGATCATTTGCGAGATGTTTAGAGTATTCATAATCAGTGATATCAAAATTGCACGTTAATTCCATTTTGTGTTCGCAAAAACCATATATGTCGACATATATGAAATTATGTCGACATCCTCCTATTACCTACTCACCCCCACATGCTTCTATAGTCATCTTGGAAGTAAAATCTCAATGATATCCAACATTCCCTGACATTGGTACAGTAGAAACATGTGTGAATGAGTAAAAACTTCTATATTAACTACTCCCTCCGTCCCATATTAAGTGTCCACTTTCCAAATGCACAAAGTTTTAGGAAAGTGGGGCCAACTACACTCTCCACCAATCAAATATCACTATTACCCACTAAAGTCTCTTCTCATTGGTTGAAAATATTCCATGGACACTTAATTTGGGACATCCCAAGATTCCATTATGGACACTTAATATGGGACGAAGGGCTATATTAAGTAATACGTATCCATATACACGTATAAACCCATTTCACCACTACCACCTCTCACCCTTACCTCCTTTACATATTTTTCAGTTCCTTTCATCATTTAGAAACCACAAAGAGGTCAGAAGCTCTTTCCTTTCTTGTTAGGGATCAATTCGACACAAGTGTTTTACAAATAAAACATATATATTGATTTTAGCAAGGCTACGGGATTTTTCGTGTGTTCTAATCCTTTGTGCTTGTTCACTACCCACCTAGAAAGTGTTTTAAGTCCTCTTGTAACCTTCTCAGTTCGTATCTCACGTTGTTACATTTCCATGCAACTCCTATTAAATCATGTGGGCTATTTGGGCCTTCCAGTAATATCCAGTGGCGACCAGCTACTCGAGATAACTTGCGGTATTAGTTTTCATTTTCATAGATTGTTAAATATAGGGTATGCTTAATGGTTAAACTTATGGTAGTATTTCCTCAATTATTTATCTTAGGTATTAGTAGCAACACTGGGTCAAGTGACATGAGGTCAAACAAACAATGACCGCGACCGGTCTGTCCCCCGAGGTACGCACCATGCCCGTTGTCTATGTACTTGCGCTTGCGCATTCCCACGTCTTTTTTTTTGTTTGTTCTTGGACCGTTGAAAATAGTGGTATGCTAATGTTTGTTCATTTATTTGTTTCAAATGCAGGCGCGGGTGCTGGAATAAGTGGCATACGCTCACAGGAAAACAATGATTACAGACGGATGTTGGCCCAGGGTAAATGCCCTTGTTGTTATTTATGTACTTAATCTGTCCCGTTGCTACTTCTGTCTTTTTGCCCATTTTAGTTGGTATTGTTTTCATACGTGCTCATCATTTCCCTTTTTCTTTCTTTTTTTAACTAAGCAGGCCCGAGTTTGTCTGTTATCAAGGTTAATATGCCGCCACCTATCAATGAGACTAAAAGACTGCATACAACTATAGAGATACACTAATGGCGGATAAGATTGGTGTAAAGGTCCTTACTCTTGCACTCTTGAACAAGGTCTGTATTATTATCAGGTGAAGAGGATGAGGTTATATGCAACAACTGTTGTTATAGATGCACCAACTAAACTGGTCTTGAAACACAAGTAAGCTTCTCTTTTTATTAGTGTATTTAACCATAAACATACAAAATTTTTAATAATTTTTTAGCTTTAAATTTTTATGTCAAAATTATAATTTTTAACTTTATTTTTGAATACTAAACAGTTACAAGACTATAGATGGGTGCAGTGATTTTGTGTCGATAACGGGTAATGGGTGTAACTATTGTTAGGAGATAGCAGTCGGTGGTTAATGCCTGAATCCGGGAAAATGCAAATGAAACAGGCTCAGCCAAGCTAGGCATTTTTTGGTCATTATATTATTTAGTTTTAATACATGATAGCTTATTTACTACATGGATGCAGCATATATATCACTTTACGATTATATATCAACGATGATGTTGGGATATTGTGTTTTGTAGGATTCATACCCATGGCTTAAGACCAGGCAAAGGAATTGAAATTGAAAATCGAAAAGAAAATGAGTGTGTAAAAGTTCTCAAATACAAAGAGGTGTAACAAGCAAGGTGGAAAAAGAAGATAAGGTTTATCAGTTTCCAAATATGCCATTCGTAGTTTTTTTTACAGCTTTTTAATGCTGTTTTTACAGCTTCTAGCTGCTGTTTTTACAGCAGAATTCGAGCCGGTTGGATAGCAGAAATATGGCAGAAGCATGTCTGTTTGGACAACAGAAATATGGAGGTTTTGTATTATGTTTTTTACAGCTTCTGTGTGCTGTTTTGTACGACATAAATTTGTACAGAAATATGGAATTTTAGACAGCAAATATATGGTCATTTTTACATAATTTTTTAGCTTTTAACTGCTCTTTGCATCCAGTAAAGCTTCTACTTATACAAAACACACCGCAGACCATAGTGTTAGTGTAAACGTTACGATGTTTAATGTATAGAGTAACGTGTTACCTATGTAGCTTGTTACCTATGTAGCTTGCCTGATCTACAGGAAGAGGAGGTACGAGGAAAAAATGTGATAGGTCGTTTTCTAGCCATTCTTTCCTTTTTTTACTCTCACTAGTAGTTTTTACCCATTTATGTATAATCTGCAGACGAGTATTAAATATAAATTAAAATATTTGGATACTTTTTTACTGAACTGTTTTATACAAATCCAGGTATGCAGTTAGATGAGTTTAAGATGAAATATACAGTCGTTTTTGCCCTCCATATACCTGTAGATGAGTTACACATGTATATTCTACATACTTGATGTCTTACAACGCCTAAATATTATACTTTATTTATGCAAAATCGCCTCGGCCGAAAAACAAGCATGCCCGCAACGCGGCGATTGTCGCCATTCTCGTTTTGTCAAAACCGAGACCAAGACAACCAAACACAAGACCCACAAATAGACAACCACAACTTTTGTGGTTCGACACTAATGAACTGAAATTAAAATGAAAATGAGCACCCCCTTTGGGTCTCGTTATTTCTAGTGAGCGAACAACAAACACACCCTATGTGGGTTACTCCTTATGACTAAGAACCAAAACAATAACCAATGCAAATATAAAACAACAAATCCGAATCTAAATCGAGCCACAAGGGCCTCAGCTCAACCTTTACAGATCCAACACATTACCCTCTTGGGTTTCCTATTCGACCAAAAGCAAACGAACCCCCTTGTGGGTTTAAACACGCAACCCGAGAACCAAAGAAATCAATCAGACACCATTTCACCACACGAATATATACTATTTAGTTTAACACGTTTTTAGATTTACAAAACATAATAACCTGTTTTTATTAACCTAGATCTACGAAAACGCAAAACAAAATTTATAATCGGTTTATAAATAAATAACACGAAGAGGGACGGTTTCGCTATACCACACGGACGAACGAAGCGGGTTTCGCTATACTACACGGACGAACGAGGGGGGGGGGGGAAGAAAGACAATGAAACGATGATGGTGGCGGTTGTGGTGACCTCGAACCAATACAAAACCCCAAGCGTGACCTTCTTTAACTCGTAGCAACAAATGAACAATCAAACCCTTGGTCTTTTATCTTGATGGTGACGGCAAGACGGCGTCGTGGTGGCAGCAGTGGTGGTGACCGGAGGTGGTGAAGAGGATGGCGGCTGGAAACCCTAGAAAGGGAGAAGTGGAGGTGGGGTGTTATGATAAGAGAAACCCTAAGTGGGTTCTTTTATAAAAATCACAGGGACCAAATGTGTAATTTCCAACTGCAGGGACCATAGTTGTAATTTATGAAATCTTTCACAAAATGTGGTTCGGGACTCATTTAGACTAGTAAATGGTTGATGCACGACACGGGAATTACGCCATCGCGCTCATAATATTATTTTCGATAAAAACGACTATAAATATGTCTAGTTTCTCATAATTAATACCAAACTCAAAAAAAGTCGTCGGTTCTCCGAATAAAACATGTCGGAAAAATTACGGGGTATTACAGGCTACACCTTCCATCCTCTTAGGCCATGCCACCAATCATCGTGGGTATCGTTGTCTAGATCTAAACACCAATAAAATTATCATCTCACGCCACGTTATGTTTGATGAGACTGTTTTCCCGTTTGGCTCCATTAAACCCACTGTCAGTACCTCTTATGATTTTTTGGATGACTCCTCTAATGTCATTTCCAATATCATCAAATCATCACCTACAACACAACCCCCTCTCCTACCTTTTCAACCTGATTCTCCAGTCACACCGACTCCAACGTCTGTTGAGTCTATTAGCCCAACAACCCCAACAACTACCCCACCTAAACAGCCTCCCATCGCTTCTATACCATTCCTCAATACCGAATCACCTCCGTCCGAGCCTGCTTATGAGCTTGTTTTTGTGTATTTTTCTCCAGATCAACCCATCCAACTTGTTAACCCGAATCCGGTTTCGGTTCATCCCATCGTCACACGTTCTCATGTCAGGACTACTTGTCGTAATCCCCGTTATGCTGGTCATGTGTCTACTATTTCTCCTTTACCTAGGTCATATAATGCTGCGTTTAATGATCCCAATTGGCAAAATGCTATGTGTGATAAGCATGATGCACTTATTAAAAATAAAACTTGGACTCTTGTACCTAGACCCGCGGATGCCAATATTGTTCGGTGTATGTGGTTGTTTCGGCACAAGTATTTAGCAGATGGTACCCTTAGTCGCTACAAGGCTCGCCTTGTTGCGAACGGCAGCACTCAGATAGAGGGTGTTGATGTTGATGAGACCTTTAGTCCGGTTGTTAAACCTGGCACTATTCGGACAGTTCTTAGTTTGGCTATTTCTCGACATTGGCCGGTTCATCAACTAGATGTCAAGAATGCCTTTCTACATGGTGATTTGGCTGAGACAGTTTATATGCATTAGCCGCACGGGTTTCGTGATCGTATTCATCCTGACTATGTCTGTTTGTTGCAGCGGTCTTTTTTTGGTCTTAAGCAGGCACCTCGGGCATGGTTTCAACGGTTTGCTGCATACATTACTACTGTTGGGTTTAGTCCTAGTCGTTGTGACTCCTCTTTATTCATTTACAGACAGGGTGATGATACTGCATTTTTGTTACTTTATGTGGATGATATTGTTCTCACTGTTTCATCTGATAGTTTGTTACAACGGATTATTGCTTCTTTACATACATAATTCTCTATGACCGATTTGGGTGCTCTGAATTATTTTTTGGGTGTTTCAGTTACGCGTGACTCCTCTGGGATGTTTTTGTCATAGCGTAAGTATGCTATGGAGATTTTGGAGCGTGCACATATGGTTGGTTGTAACCCTTCTCGGACTCCTATTGATACTGAGTCCAAGTTAGGTGATGGTGGTACTCCGGTTGTTGATCCTACATTATACAGGAGTCTTGCAGGTTCTCTTCAGTATCTTACGTTCACTAGACCTGATCTTACTTATGATGTGCAGCAGGTTTGTTTTTATATGCATGATCCGCGCGAACCTCATTTCTCTGCTCTTAAGCGGATTTTACGCTATGTTCAGGGGACATTAGACTAAGACTACGGGTTACAGTTGTTTTCATTTTCTACTTTATCATGGGTTGCTTATTCGGACGTTGATTAGGCTTATTGCCCTACTACTCGAAGATTGACTTCAGGCTATTGTGTTTTTCTTGGCAACAACCTCCTCTCATGGTCCTCTAAGCATCAACCGATGCTTTCTCGTTCTAGTGCAGAAGCTGAGTATCGTGGTGTTGCCAATACTGTTGCTGAGACTTGTTG
Source organism: Artemisia tridentata subsp. tridentata (assembly GCA_021014915.2). Taxonomy (NCBI): domain Eukaryota; kingdom Viridiplantae; phylum Streptophyta; class Magnoliopsida; order Asterales; family Asteraceae; genus Artemisia; species Artemisia tridentata. The sequence goes on along the minus strand of CP139505.1, from coordinate 144,500,087 downwards.
GTTGCGAAACCTGCTACGTGAGCTACATACGCCTTTGTCTTCCGCTACGCTTGTCTACTGTGATAATGTGAGTGTTGTATACTTATCTGCTATTCTGTTTCAGCATCAACGTACCAAGCATATCGAGATTGATATTCATTTTATACGCGATTTGTTTGCTGCTGGTCAAGTTAGAGTTCTTCATGTACCCTCAAGATATCAGTACGCAGATATTTTTACCAAAGGACTACCTACAGCTTTGTCTGAGAAATTTCGCACCAATTTGAGTGTCCGATGTCCTCCCGCTCAAACTGCAGGGGAGTGTTAGACGTATTTTACTATGGGTTAAGCCCAATTATTGTCATGTATCTTAGGCCCATCTATTCTAGGTAATTATGTGTATATATACTCAATTGTTATTCAATAATAAGATGCGAATGTTTTCACAATCCTACTAATTGGTCAAAAGAGTTTGAAAACTCATCCAAAATTAATTAAAAGAAAGAGTATCGAAAAATGATGGACAATAGAAGTGGCTGTAACCCGACCCAACACAGATTTGATCTAATCTGAAAATGACCTGTTTTGAACTAAACCCATTCCATACCATTATTACTCAACCCAACCGGCTGATGTTCCACCACTACCTTATTCCAACATAAGAGTTAATATAAAAACATATGCCATGTTTATGAGTATGCATAAGAAAACGAGTTCTAACATGTATGGATGAATGTTTGTCACAATCTGTCTACCACATTGTTTCTGGACGCAGTCTATGTCAATTAGAAGTTGCTCGCAATCACCTTTCAGTTGTTTATCGGTTACAATTTGATAGCAAAGACATCGTATATGCATACATTCATTCAAACCGGAAAACTTAATCTAAATGCAGTGCTGTATAAGCTCTTACCCACTCTTTACGTAAATGCAGTGTATAAACCAAGATAACAATAGAATTGCTAAACTCTAATATCTAAGCTGAAACTAAGACTGTGGCTATCTTTTGTGACCCATTTTCTTCATAGCCTCATTGTAAATGGTCAAACTGCATAACTTATAAATGGCGACCAGATTATAAATGTAAAACCCCAAAATTAAAACAATCCGAAATGTCAAAAATGCCCTCAAATTTAAAATTTTGAGAACTTATGAAAATCATATAAGTAACACCATTTGTCTCGTAACCTAAAATAAGCTATGTCCTAGGTTATTTAAATAAATTAAGCTACTAAATAAACTATACCTTATGAATTTACAAATTAAAAAATAAAATCTCTACAACTAGCTAAGGTAGTCGATTTGTGTATTCCATGCAACATAAAATTCGGCCCAAAAGAATTAGAAACAAGAAGAGATAATTAAGATTTATTTAGCCCATTATGAAGATCCAATCACTCCTTAATTGTGCTAATCATAACACACGGTTTCACCAATCTTCTATAACCGAAAAATTCTCAAACCCTAATCCCTCCTACCATCAAAAACACGGCTGCCATCTCTTGTGTACTATCCCATTCGATCAGCAGCAGCCAAGGGAAGATTTCGTTGGTGTTCTTGTCAATCCATATCAAGGTAATCTTGTTCTTGTCAAAAGTAATCCATATGAATTGATAACAAACCCTAATCGACCTTGTGTTCTTGTCCTTTTTGTTTTCTGCCAATCGTACCATTGAAGAAGAAGGAAGGAAACCTTGGTGACTTGATCTTTGGTGTGCTTATTTTCTTCGTTTGGTCATCGAGGGTATTGTATCATCCTCCTTGTTGATTCTTGTTCTTGTTTTCTCTATGTTATGGTCATTAAAATACACATATGATAATAGAAAATGTTACATAAAATGTTAAGTTGATAACATGAAATAATGAATCTATAAAACCCTAATATGAATCGATTTGTGTATGGATCTGAATTTAATTGTTATGAATATGTTAAGAACTCCTATGAATTGACCTATATCTATATTGATGAATGTATAAGTGCCTTGTATCAAGAATTGATCATGAGATTATGAAAACCCTAAATACTTGCATAAAATCATAAAACTGCTACTGATCTAGAAATTAATCCGACTTTAATCGAGTGTATAAAAATGATGTGGACGTGTCTTTGAGAGTTTTTGGTGTCTAGAACTAAATTCAGGAAAATAGCTTTCTGGAGAAATTAACCTTGTAAATTTTAGAGGTCGGGAAGGCAACTTTTTGATTTTTGGAAATTTAGATGTCAAAACGGATTCGTATGTCTGGAAAAACAGTCCGTGTTTATGAATTTAATTTGAAAACCATGTCGAATTAGAAGATACCCTTTTAACTGAGTAATCTTTAGGATGTCTAGTAATTACTGGAATTTTTGTAGATTTTTATAAATTTTCTAGATGGGGAAAAGAAATATAAAATGTCGGTGTGTTTCATCAGATCCGATTCAGGAACATGTTGTGGAAATGGATTTTTCATTCGTATTTATACTAGCTAATAAAATCTGAAAAAATTATGTAAAATACTTAAGACATTGAGGTATCTGTGGTAATTTTTGAGAATTTTATTTCAGAGTTCTTATATGGTTAATAAATTCGACTAAACAGGACCATTTCATGTGTAAAATTTGTAAAAAGGTGTAAAAGGGTTTTAAAAGGTGTAATGTGTTTATTTTCTAAACTAAAGGGTCTAAAATGTCATTTTTCTAAAACTAAGGGACTTAACTGATGAAAACATGTAACTTGATAATAATTACGTTTTACACTCTAATCTTACCATAATGACACTATAATCCCTAAACTTATTATAATTGCATAATGAACCCTAAAATTTTGAAAACTACTTTAAGAACCCTAAACTTAAGTAAATGACATTATGAACCTTAAACTACGAATATGGTCATCTCTAATACTTAAGGTTGATAAACGGGAATGATAATAACTAAAGTTACTAAATATGGAAACTTGCTATTTTTGGAAAGTTACCTAAAATGGAAAGAGAACTAAAATGAAACATTATGATTGTATGAAACTTATAAGTAAAACTTATGAATTTTTGTAGATCGGTTGAAGAAGGAGTGATCGCCTGCTTACTTTCATTTCATTGCTTTTACTTGCGTACTTGGTTAAGGTACAGATATTCTTTCCCTTCTCAGTAGGGATATTTCCATTGATCTGATGCCTGCTATGATTCCCTTTATTTGACTCATGACTTTCATTGTATGATAGTCATTCTATGTGATCTCTTCTGACATTTATTTAAATGTCTCTGCCATGCTATGCTTATTTGTTTGCCATGCTTAATTGAGTTACTATCTTGTTTCTCTTGCCATGCTAGTTTTGATTTTGTATGATATGATATTCCATGCCTGAGCTTAACTAGTTCTAGAGGTACTAGGACCATGTTTAGGATGGCACCCTAGGCATGACACTCCCGTAGAGGTGTGATAGATCTGCGGCGTTCCCCCTTATGTATATGTATTATAACGCGTTTACTATTGGCCAACCTTATGTGTGCTTAGTCTTGAGCTAACATACATACTTATGTTAGGGAGCGTATGGATGCATCCTAGGTTTTATTGTTTATGTGATTATGGTGACCAGGTGGTGTGTGCCTTGCACTCCTTCTCACACTTTATTTTATTTACTTAGAGGTCTCCCCTCTTCGTATACTTGATATGTGTTTGTATGATTTGTTAGATTATGTATGGAGTTCTTATGGCACATCCTTTTATGAACCCTCCTTTGTTGTCATTTCATTTCTTGATTCATTTCTTGTTCAGTTCTCATGCACTCTTGATTTTGCTCTCTTTCATGATTATGCTTTTCGTTTGTATTTCTCATTTTCCTTCGTTGCTTATGCTTATTTACCGTTATGATATGTTATATATATCTGTTCACTGGGCTTTTTAAGCTCAGCCGCATTTCCTTTCCTGCGGCAGGTGTTAGTTGGAAGCTGGGTTATGAGTGGAGAGTACTTTGGACTTAGAAGACCTTACTAGCTATTCTGGACTTAGACATGACTAGAGGAGATTTGTATTTCAGACTTAGTATATTTATATTATCCTCATTTGTAACCTTGTAATTTCAGATTTTCCCTTGTAACCTTAAAATTTATTTGTATTATTTAAGTCTTATGCTTATGTTTTCTTTGATATGTCACCATAACGTAATACTTCTACCCTTATCGGGTTGGGGTGTTACCATTATGGTATCATAGAGACAGGCTGCGACTTGTAATACATTTACCCTTGACCTGTGAAGTTTGGACCACTAAGTTTCCACTGTAGGCGCTCATAAGACAACCTTTGAGAAATTGCTTTAGGATCTCCCTATTGGAACATAAGTTATAACCGGTGAGGAATGGGTAGACTAGGATGTCTAAGTAAGTAGCATTGCTTCCGCATCACTCTGATTTGTGCCTCTGCCTTTCGCTATGCCTTATAAGAACATTTGTTTCAGAAGCTAGAAAGTTTTGCAACCTAAGCTTAGTAACCAAGTAAGATTGGAATACCTTAAGAACTGCATGGATGCCTTACACCATTTAGGTTTCACTTCCTGATTTTGGCCTCCATCTCCGAGTTGTTTGGTAAACAGTTTGATACCTTTCCGAAGGTCATTCAACCGTCATGTGTTTAACACATTCTGTGAATTCATTACTTATGCTGGATATAGAATGTATCATCTGATACTACTTGAATCTTAATAACCCATTGCTAATCCTATGAGAACTCTGGTAGTTATTAACCACGGATATAGGAAGATTTGTTTCCCTCCCTTAGAATGACCTGTGAGTATATTGGGTAGACATTAGGCTTCTCGTTTGACGCGATCTCTTCCTTCGTATTTTGATCCTGACGTTTTCTTTGTCTTCATTGTTCGTTTTGATCCCTACGTTCGGGTCCGTCTGAGCAGAAGAAGTTGTGGGACCAGGATCCATCTCCTCCATGTGTTGACTGTGAGAAGTTACATATGGATGATCGTGTTATAAGACGTTGGATGCCGGTTTCAGTTGTAGTGGGATTGGACGTTGGACGAAAGAGTGTCCGAAGGTGAATGGTAACAACCGTAAGAATGAGAACGATTGACAACAATCTGCCAAGGGTCGAGTGTTCGCTCTGACCACGGACCATGCTGCTGACACATCAAGTACCGTTTCGGGTATTCCTTACATATGCGATCGTGCTGCGTGGTTTTATTTGATACGAGAACGATATATCCTGTGGTGTCTGTTGTTTTTTTTAGCACATTAAGTCCCTTCTGCATTATTAAATTGCTATTCCTAATTCTATCTCTATGAGAATCTTGTGACTATCCATCATGAGTGTAGATTATCCTGTACGGTTGAGGATGTTTGAAGATCAATTTCATTCTGCTAATCTGGTTCCTTTGGGAATGTTCAATTCAATTTCATTCTGGTCATGTAGTTGTTGACTGAGCATTGAGATGCTAACAACAGTTATGATTTTGTCATCTCTGACGACTTATGAAACTTAAACTCCGTGCCCAGGTTTCTGACCTGGCATACTATTACGATCACCTTTGCTTTGAAATTCCGTATATTAATCCCTCGCGTCTGTGAAGATATTCCAATTGATGTAACTCGCTCGAGAGTTTTCGATGTTGAATTTCGCGATGTATTCCTTGATGGACTACCAAGATTTCCTCTCGAATGTAATTGTTTTGATCCGTTTATTAGAATGTGTTTTGTCACGACTTGAGGTAGACTGTGATTGCAATAAAGGCATGTGTATATGATGCAAGTATTATGACGTCTGGCCAGCGTGATAATAGTTACATCATATACCTTGAACTTATTGGAGTCATAGAATGTCTTGAGGAGTGCCTGAGGTCAGTGTGTTATTTGAATCAGAATTCCATTCATGTGTAAGCGATGTTTTGCCTATTTTCGAAATCTCTTACGAACGACATACGTTGAAGGAAGAGTATTGAAGAACCTACTTCGAGGAAGTGGTTTATCCGTCTATGTGCGTCTCTGTGTTGTGTTCCAGTTTGGTTATGAAGAAGAATGATGGTGGTATGAGGTTGTTCTTGGAATTCTAGAATCTTAGTAGTATGGTGATTAGGACTGATACCGTTATCGACGACTTATCTAATCAACTTCAGGGTGAAGTTTTCTCTATGATCGATTTGTAATCTGATTATGTCCATTTTCATGTGAAGGAGCAAGATGTTCCTAGCATTGATTTGTATCCGTTATAATCTCTATGAGCATTGTGATGCCAATCGTATTGGCTACTGCTCCGACTATTCTTGTGAGCTTGATGAATCGTGTATTTCATGAATGCTTGGACAATTGTCATAGTATGACGATTTAGTATATATTCAGGGACGAAGGAGAAACACGGGAATCATCCTTGTATTTTGGTGTTGAAAATTTCTACGTCAGAAGAACTCGATGTAAGTTTCTCGAAGAATATAAGTTTGGTAGGGATGAAGAATAAGTTGGAGAACTTTTGGAAAGTTAAGAGGGATATTTGTTTCTACTTGAGAAGAAGGTCAGCTATGTCCTTAGGTTATACAGAAAGATTGCTAGTGATGCATCTATGCAGATAAACCGTGGGAGGCGAACTATCAGACGCACGACTGGAGATTGGTTATGACGGTTGTGGAGAAGCTCAGGAGCAAGGTGGTGGAATTAGTTCAACTTGGTGGCTCACTTGGAAGATTGGCAGAGATTTATTTCAACAGAAGATTATTCAAGCTCCTTGGCGCACCTGCAGTGATCGTGTCAGAAAAATTGAGTTTTGTTTCACACTTTCAGAAGAAATGCAGAATACCTTCAAGACCGGTTCGAGATTTTATGGCGACTACTCACCTTCAGATGGATGGACGGACAGAGCAACTATGTTGAAATTGAAGATGTATGGGACGGAGAGTTTGACAAGTGTATTGGCATGATTGAGTTTGCCTACAGAGATGTAGAACACCTTTTGGTTCGGATTAAGTTGGAGATTCGCTGGTTTAAGGTCCGGGATTGATTACTGTGATTGGTGGATTAGTTATCCTTGTGGAAGAAAAACCTTGAATGGTGGACTATGAAGTTTGTATGTTTCGTACGATGTCCCCGTTGTGGAGAGTTAGACGTTTTGGGCGTATGAAGAAGATCTGGTTCGCGATGCGTTGATCCTTTGAGTTGTTGTTTTCCATACGATTATCCGACCTATTCCGTTATGCTCTCCGATACGTTCCGATCCTCCGTTATGTGCTTAGTTTATCGTCTGTACGACTACGTTAGCTCCTTAATGTGTTTTATCCGTATAATTATTCGACCTATTTTGTTTTGTTTTCTTATGCGTTTCGATACTCCGATTTATACTCTATTGATCGTCGGTACAAATATGCTACCCATCTCATTATGCGTTTCAATATAAATTGATATTTCGAGTTGTACTCGATTGATCATCAGTACAATCATACTATCTATCTCTTATAAAACTCTTGATACATTTGAGGATTCGTCACGTGCTTCATTGACCGGTGGTACGTTCCTTAGTTTGGTCAGTATCTGTTTGAAATTGATGAGTTCTTCTATAATGATGCACTAGTTCCCTTTTCGTTAAGGATCTGGACTGAGTTGATAAGGTTTTACTCCTTAGTACTACCTTAGTATTTCTTCCAAGCATGAATGTTTCATGTATCTCTGTGTGAGATTTAAATTGTTATCCGCTACGTTGTTGTTTCGTATTCTTTGGAACGAATTCGTTGTGAATTATGAAAGTCTAGGGATTTTCAATGATTTTGATTAGGTTGGCGAGGTATCTCATCGCTTGGCGTTACCTTCCCAGTTATCTCACGTATACGATGTATTCCATGTGTCACTTCTTCGTGAGTATAATTATCATCCGCTTCATGTTGTGTCATGCCCGTTCGATCAGATTCGGGAAGATCTTTCGTATAGTGAAGAACTTGAGGCCGTTTTAGAGCGTCAGGAAAGAGTCATGAGAACTAAGACCATTCCATTCGTAAAGATTCTTTGGAAGAACCATCCTGAGAGCGAGGCTACTTGGGAGACCGAAGAGTCGATACGATCCGATTATCCGCATTTCTCTTTTTGACTTGGTACGTATTCATTTTGATATTGCTTTCAATTTCGCATTTTCATTTCGACTTCGCATTTCAATTTTCGAGGACGAAAATTTCTTTTTAAGAGGGGAAGAGTTGTAAAACCCCAAAATTAAAACAATCCGAAATGTAAAAAATGCCCTCAAATTTAAAATTTTGAGAACTTATGAAAATCATATGAGTAACACCATTTGTCTCGTAACCTAAAATAAGCTATGTCCTAGGTTATTTAAATAAATTAAGCTACTAAATAAACTATACCTTATGAATTTACAAATTACAAAATAAAATCTCTACAACTAGCTAAGCTAGTCGATTTGTGTATTCCATGCAACATAAAATTCGGCCCAAAAGAATTAGAAACAAGAAGAGATAATTAAGATTTATTTAGCCCATTATGAAGATCCAATCACTCCTTAATTGTGCTAATCATAACACACGGTTTCACCAATCTTCTATAACCGAAAAATTCTCAAACCCTAATCCCTCCTACCATCAAAAACACGGCTGCCATCTCTTGTGTACTATCCCATTCGATCAGCAGCAGCCAAGGGAAGATTTCGTTGGTGTTCTTGTCAATCCATATCAAGGTAATCTTGTTCTTGTCAAAAGTAATCCATACGAATTGATAACAAACCCTAATCGACCTTGTGTTCTTGTCCTTTTTGTTTTCTGCCAATCGTACCATTGAAGAAGAAGGAAGGAAACCTTGGTGACTTGATCTTTGGTGTGCTTATTTTCTTCGTTTGGTCATCGAGGGTATTGTATCATCCTCCTTGTTGATTCTTGTTCTTGTTTTCTCGATGTTATGGTCATTAAAATACACATATGATAATAGAAAATGTTACATAAAATGTTAAGTTGATAACATGAAATAATGAATCTATAAAACCCTAATATGAATCGATTTGTATATGGATCTGAATTTAATTGTTATGAATATGTTAAGACCTCCTATGAATCGACCTATATCTATATTGATGAATGTATAAGTGCCTTGTATCAAGAATTGATCATGAGATTATGAAAACCCTAAATACTTGCATAAAATCATAAAACTGCTACTGATCTGGAAATTAATCCGACTTTAATCGAGTGTATAAAAATGATGTGGACGTGTTTTTGGGAGTTTTTGGAGTCTAGAACTAAATTCAGGAAAATAGCTTTCTGGAGAAATTAACCTTGTAAATTTTAGAGGTCGGGAAGGCAACTTTTTGATTTTTGGAAATTTAGATGTCAAAACGGATTCGTATGTCTGGAAAAAACAGTCCGTGTTTATGAATTTAATTTGAAAACCATGTCGAATTAGAAGATACCCTTTTAACTGAGTAATCTTTAGGATGTCTAGTAATTACTGGAATTTTTGTAGATTTTTATAAATTTTCTAGATGGGGAAAAGAAATATAAAATGTCGGTGTGTTTCATCAGATCCGATTCAGGAACATGTTGTGGAAATGGATTTTTTATTCATATTTATACTAGCTAATAAAATCTGGAAAAATTATGTAAAATACTTAAGACATTGAGGTATCTGTGGTAATTTTTGGGAATTTTATTTCAGAGTTCTTATATGGTTAATAAATTCGACTAAACAGGACCATTTCATGTGTAAAATTTGTAAAAAGGTGTAAAAGGGTTTTAAAAGGTGTAATGTGTTTATTTTCTAAACTAAAGGGTCTAAAATGTCATTTTTCTAAAACTAAGGGACTTAATTGATGAAAACATGTAACTTGATAATAATTACGTTTTACACCCTAATCTTACCATAATGACACTATAATCCCTAAACTTATTATAATTGCATAATGAACCCTAAAATTTTGAAAACTACTTTAAGAACCCTAAACTTAAGTAAATGACATTATGAACCTTAAACTACGAATATGGTCATCTCTAATACTTAAGGTTGATAAACGGGAATGATAATAACTAAAGTTACTAAATATGGAAACTTGCTATTTTTGGAAAGTTGCCTAAAATGGAAAGAGAACTAAAATGAAACATTATGATTGTATGAAACTTATAAGTAAAACTTATGAATATTTGTAGATCGGTTGAAGAAGGAGTTATCTCCTGCTTACTTTCATTTCATTGCTTTTGCTTGCGTACTTGGTTAAGGTACAAATATTCTTTCCCTTTTCAGTAGGGATATTTCCATTGATCTGATGCCTGCTATGATTCCCTTTATTTGACTCATGACTTTCATTGTATGATAGTCATTCTATGTGATCTCTTCTGACATTTATTTAAATGTCTCTGCCATGCTATGCTTATTTGTTTGCCATGCTTAATTGAGTTACTATCTTGTTTCTCTTGCCATGCTAGTTTTGATTTTGTATGATATGATATTCCATGCCTGAGCTTAACTAGTTCTAGAGGTACTAGGACCATGTTTAGGATGGCACCCTAGGCATGACACTCCTGTAGAGGTGTGATAGATCTATGGCGTTCCCCCTTATGTATATGTATTATAACGCGTTTACTATTGGCCAACCTTATGTGTGCTTAGTCTTGAGCTAACATACATACTTATGTTAGGGAGCGTATGGATGCATCCTAGGTTTTATTGTTTATGTGATTATGGTGACCAGGTGGTGTGTGCCTTGCACTCCTTCTCACACTTTATTTTATTTACTTAGAGGTCTCCCCTCTTCGTATACTTGATATGTGTTTGTATGATTTGTTAGATTATGTATGGAGTTCTTATGGCACATCCTTTTATGAACCCTCCTTTGTTTTCATGATTCATTTCTTGTTTAGTTCTCATGCACTCTTGATTTTGTTCTCTTTCATGATTATGCTTTTCGTTTGTATTTCTCATTTTCCTTCGTTGCTTATGCTTATTTACCGTTATGATATGTTATATATATCTGTTCACTGGGCTTTTTAAGCTCAGCCGCATTTCCTTTCCTGCGGCAGGTTTTAGTTGGAAGCTGGGTTATGAGTGGAGAGTACTTTGGACTTAGAGGACCTTACTAGCTATTCTGGACTTAGACATGACTAGAAGAGATTTGTATTTCAGACTTAGTATTTTGTTATTATCCTCATTTGTAACCTTGTAATTTCAGATTTTCCCTTGTAACCTTAAAATTTATTTGTATTATTTAAGTTTTATGCTTATGTTTGCTTTGATATGTCACCATAACGTAATACTTCTACCCTTATCGGGTTGGGGTGTTACGATAAATAATACAATCATCATGCTTAGCAAACCTCAAAGGAGTCAAATAAAAGAAATATCAACAATAATCTTGAAGATAACACGCAAGCAACAAAAACCATATAAAATTACATACAAGATGATGCCGTGCAAATCAATTCTCTAATAAAATCAAAATTATGCGCTTCATCAGGTATCGTGAAGCTAGTTAGTAACATACAAGGATTTCTGATGTCTACATGATCCGGCTAAAGCTCAACAGTGTAAGAGGGCAGCTAAACCTGCACCTTATGTTAGACATTTTCACAACTTAAAAGCTATAGAATTAGAAAAGTGCACGCTTATTTTTCCAAGAAGTAACTGGTTCTGAAAATTGACTGTAGTCAGCCTCAATCACAAATGCCGCAACACAAAAAAAAGGTAATGATTAATGAAATGTAATGTCAGCATTTTTCATTTAAAATTAAATTCTATAAACTTCCTCAAAGATATAACTCATAAGAAGGGATTAAAGGCCAACAAAGCAACCGGATAATTACGTTTAGTCTACTGGTTAAGAATATAGTAGAACGGAAACTACAATAGCATAACTTGTGAACATACATAGTTATAGCAACTGTTCGCAGATCACAGCAAAAGGCTACTAATAACATAATATTTGATTGCAAATTTAGTTATATTACCAAGATAAACTTTTCAACATTGTTTCTACCTTTACTTGCACCTTGTCACAGAGATACTCAGTTGCAGAGTAGGAGCTACCAGCCAACACTCAAAGAAAAGTAACTGAAATAAAATCATCCTGCCTTTTAATCTGGGGCCTATGTTTCTTGAAAATCTCCGTAACAGCTTCACTATATGCAGCCTCCTCTTTGTCCTCAAAATCATCATCAGTCTCCATAAAAGTATAATTTTCATTATCCGGGAGATCCACCCTCTCCATTATATATAGAGTTACACCCTTCATCACATACCCTGAAACTGGCAACTCCAACAATGGAACGTAACACTTTTTCACCCTATTCCGTCTAACTAATTCATATGGCAAAGTTAGGCCTTTCCTCATCTCAGCAATTTTCTTCGCATCAAGAGATATCCTACACATTTTAAGTGAATCCGTAAGGGTGACCTTTTCCAGCAAAGGGATTCTTGCAATGCAGTTTAAAAACATAACATGACTCATCACTGCATCATCCAAACATGACATTGCAGTAAAAAAAATTTCCCTATTTAACTCGGTATCTTCTTCTTCGTGGCTATTTTCATCGACACATTCCTTGCTATGGTAGACTGAATTCGGTGACAGAAACAAAAATGAATCGAGTTTTTTTCCGCAGTTAATCTTCCACTTGACTGGGCATGGATGATTAGGCGAAGCCGGAATATAGATACATAGAGACTTCAATCCCTTAAACTTCTTCAAAGACTGAATAGCAGGCAAGACCAAACTGAATGAAGTAGAAGGTTTAGTGATCAAGCGAATGGTGTCAACTTGACGGGTAATTCGGTAGAAACGTTTAGAAACAAGTTCGCAAGAGCATAGGGCTTCCAAATCGATTACTTTCCTGAGAATTTGGAGAACAATTTCATCTGGCAAAGGATCAAATGCAGAAGAATCATCTTCCACATGAGATTTCTCAATGTTCTTCATGATTCAGATGATGATGTAATATCAATGGTTTGGAACCGTTCTCTGTACAACCATTCAAAAAGTTAGTAGGAGATGGTAAGATTTAACCACATAAAGAGTAAATCGACTACAAAAGACAATCATATTCGTTGTTGAATTATTAACATATAACATACGTTCTATTTTTGTTCACTTTACTAACATACGTTCTCTTGTAAGTTACTAATCTTAGAAAACATTTTACGACATTCATTAGAAAAAATGGGTTGCTTAATACAAGTTTCATAAACAAGTCATTCATGTCACTAAACTCACATTTTACTCCAATATTCAATAGACGACTGAACTTAAAACAATGATTATGACTAAGTGTGTATATATCATCCGGAAAATCACAAGTAAACCCATTTTCTCACACCCTTTTTTCATAAAATGCCCAGTTAATCCAAATTTCACCAAAATACATCCTTCCTCCTTCAAAATTGGAAAAATTCCAAATATCAGTTTGAGGAACAATGTAAATCGAGCGAGTTTTTCAAATCTCGCAAAACCTCTAAAAATCTAGCAAATGTGCAAAAATAATGGGTAATTTGGTGAAATGAGAATTTGTTGGGCCTTTTGTGAAAAATGTGTGAGAAAATGGGTATATTAAGGATTTTCCTATAAACCCTGTTTATTTAACAAATTGGAGTTTGGGGATTGCTTATTTAAACAGGTTATCCTTACCAAATAGCTTATCACTTACTTAAAAACAAGCTATTTCAACCTAAAAGCAAAAGGTAAACTTATACTTTTAAATTCATAAAAATAATCTAAAAGTACTTATATGCCCCTTTTTTTCTTATCAAAAAAAGCAATAAAAAGCAGATAAATGATTTAAGAAAGTGGCAATCCCAAACACCCACCAAATTTTATAAACAATAAATACTTTATTTCATAAACCCACATGAAAATGTCAAGAATAAAACATTAAATAAAAAACATAAAGACAGCAAAATAAATGAAGAAAACAAACCTGCCTCCTGAGAGAGAGACAAGCAACGACTGCTTTCCTAAACACCAAATGACAACAACAAAGATACAACTAGCTAGGGTTTTATGTGTCTCTACTGGCACGAGGAACTCACGTGACTTGGTGTGGGATTTACCACAAGTAACAAACAACGGTAAAAGGGTGGAGATAAATTTGGTGGAATGAGTTTAACTTTATGGGAATGTGTCTCTTTTTGACACTGCATAAGAATATTTGTACTCTTTTTTTAATTGGGTTTTTATCTAAAAAGTATGGTTAGAATATATATTAGACCAGTCTGTGTGGTCCTTCTTGTTGTTCGCCACAATGACTTGGGCACCCTTGACATACCTTGGGTGTGTTTGGTAAAAGTAGCAGTGAGCAGTAGCAGTGAGCGGTGAGCAGTAGCTATGAGCAGTAGCCACAGCTCACAGCCCACCGCTCACAACTTCTTAAAGAAGCATTGAAAAAATGAGCATTCCTAAAAAATAGCAAAGCTCACCGCTCTTTTGCCAAACGAACAATAAAAATCAAAAAGCTCATTGCTCACCGCTCATCGCCTCAAAAAGCTCCGCGTCAAACATAGCCCTTGTCACCACACCAGTTGAGCTTGCTGTAGCTTGCCACCTTGTTGCTACTCGTCTGCAAGATGAAGCAAATAAACGTCATTTTTCGCCCTTGTTTGTCAGATTTGGTATGTTACACATTGGGTAAAAAAAAAAACAGTGGTGGGACTCAAATAAGTAAGTTGTGTTAGTTGTGATAAAGGGGTGGTTGTAGAAGGGGGTTTGTTATGGTGATATGGCACCCTGTGAGACCCAAACGAGGAGTTTCTATTGTTCTTAATCAAACATTTTTTTAATGCATTTAATACACATTAATCAAACTGTAAAATTATCTTAGGTTGTGTTTGTTTTTTTTTAAAAAAAATTTTAAATCTTACTAGCCCTTTTACTCTTACCAGTAAGAGGTGGTCAGACGTTTTGCTTGTTTGTTTTTTTCTATTGAGTCAGACACAGTTAGACATATAACATCTTACTCAGTAAGAGGCGGTAGACTTGCCTTACTGCCTCTTACTCGATGAGAGATTGAAGACTCGTGTTAATATAATATATTTGATTATTTATTAACTATGTTATATTTATGATAAAAAAGTCTTGTTTCATATCTACATAAGTTACTTAAATAAATTGTAGAAACAAGCACTTAAAATCATTCGGATAATTAAAAAAAAAATAATAATAAAAAATAAAAAATAAAAAAAAAACATTATTTCGTTCAGATTTAGACTTTCTAGCCATCTCTTACTGGTAAGATGTGATAGTCAGATTCAGACCTAAAACATTTTAATGAAACAAAAACACCCTTAATTAAATTAAATGCTTATTTTAATTTAATGAAAATCAAATTTTCCTTGTTTAAACGTATAAAACAATGACCCGATGGCACTTGTTATACAATCCATTTTTAATTTTAGAGTGTTTTGTTTGACAATTGTCCTCAAGGCATTCGTTAGAGTATTATTCAACATAAACTTTCTTTTTAATTAACAAATGCATTTAATATACTTTAATACATAACTCAAAAACTACCTTATTTGAATGTGATTTTTAATTTAATAAACGAGGCATGATACAACCCGTGCGATGCACAGGCTTGTTTCTTGACTAATTAAATTGTTTTCCGTAACGTTGATGCATCTTTATCTTTGTCGGGTCGGGGTAGCACGTGATGGTATTTATAATAACTTTTTGCATTTGAATTAGTTTATTTTCAATAAAATTTTCAATGATAAATTATAATCCTTTTTGTTAAGTTCATAATGTTAATGGTAATACATTGTGAATGGAGGGGTTGTTTTATATTGTAATTGCGCGTTGCAACTCAGAATATGGTCTTTGCGCGTAATGTATTATTCGGACGATTTTTTTTTTATAATTGTTTTTTTTGAAGGACTTGTCCGTCACTTCCTAATGTGAGGGGGCTTTTGTAATTGCGCGTTGCAACTTAGAAAAGTGTTTTTTTACACAAACTTTGTTGACATTCTAGTGCGACGTGTCATGACAATCATAAAAAGTATCAAAACTTATAAACTTAATTTTCATCCAACTATACTCTTCTTTGTAGATTAGACTATTAGAGGATCTTGTTGTATATTAATTGAAAATATATCTAACCAAACCATACAGATTACTTTTTGGTAACATAAGTGTATTTATCAAGTGAGTGAATATATTATTTAGATACTTTGTTTGGCTTATCGAGATTAGGATTTGTACATGTTTGATGAAGTTTCAATATTGTTCACGATAACTGAGCGGTGAAGTGAGTTATTTAGGATAACATTGTATGTAACAAAGACATGAACTCTTAGTTTCAATATCCTTCAGGAAACATTGTAATTGAATAGCAATAGCTCATAATTTAAAGGTAGTGAATGCTTTCAATAGAACCAAATTCACTTTGTAAGTAAACTTTTGTGTATGGGAAATTTTTAACCGGCTTCCAACCTCTATAAATGATATGCACGCTTTCATTTACAAACTTAGTTTGCCCTTGATTGCTAACCCTGTTGAATCAAATGAATAACAAATATCAAATATTCATTTCCTTGAATCACATGATCAATGACACAATTCAAAGAAAATATTAAATTCGAATTGTATCATCTGAGTTTTAAGCAAAAAAAAAAGAGTACTTGCTTTAAAAGCTTACCAAACCATTAACACACCTGCAATGATCCAAGTATTTCTGAGCACTTGTGATTCCGCTCTTTAGATTTGCTCAAAGACTTGTTCATAGTTACCTCTTCTTGTTCCGATGGCAAGAACAAACAAACAACTATTAAAGAGGACTATTATTAACCTTGGTCTAAAGTTGCTCAATTGCTTCATTTAGCTTAGAAATATAACATGAAACTAATCTGACAATGGATAGTCAAATACACTTGTTCCATTTTTACATCCTAATACTTTATTTCTATATCAAACATAATGGAGTGAGGATACACCACTTAATTACAGAGTGCCGCGATGGAACCAAGAGAAAATAGTATATTAACATACAATTGGTAGTTGCAGCATGCTGTAAAAAAGCAATAATATGCAGCTCCTGGCGCTTCAAGCGTTTAGTACCAAATGCTGTAAACAGGGCATGTGAATGCTATTTTGTGAAACCATATGCATCAACTTTCATATTGTGCTATAATAAATGTTCCAACTATATTAATTCATCAAAAATAAAAATAGTGAGAATATATAAAAACCGGAATTGTGCATAAAATATTGTTCTTAGCAGAAAGAAAGTTCGCATCACGCCAACATTTAAACATGTGATTGGCCTAATACCAGCTATCTTAATTTTTATGGTGATCATTGCATCAGTCTTCATAAAGTTCTATCGATCCAAGTCCAAAACTCTGTCATCTTCACTGTTATATAGCTTCAAAAGTAAAAGAAGAGAAAAGGAGAAAGACAACACTTACCACTGCACCACCACCACCACCACCTTTGCTTCCACCTCCACAGCATGGTATTTATAGAGCATTTCTTGTTTATAGTATTGAGATCATTATGTGTTGTAAATGCAAAGATGGTTCATATACTCGAAACCGAAGCAACGATTCATATTCCACATCACTTGATATTCTGCATTTACCTCCCATTTTCCATCCTTTATTTGCATTCAATTCGGATCATCATAAAACGAAATTGTTTGTAGTTATTTTGGTATGCATACTAAGGTTTGTACCGTACTTATGTTTGTGCACAACCCCCCTTGCACATTAAATTAAGGTACTCAAAATTTAGATATAATAGATAAACATCAAGTTTTCTTATTTAATCGCATAAAATAGTAAACTCAAAATCCTTGTTAGACAATTTTTTTGAGAATATATAGTTATTTTTATTGTTTTAAAATAAATCTTGTTGTTTTAATTATACATCATTTGCCCAAATAAAAAAAAAAAAAAAAAAAAAAAAAAAAAAAAACTGTTAATATTTATTTTTTCTTTCTTTATGAAAAAATGATAATTTTAAATTTAACTGCTTAATTAACTATTTCTTTATGCTAAGTAATTATAATTTCAAGTAAAGAAAAGACGGTAAACTCAATTAAACGTCTCAATCTATTTACAGTAGTAGACAATTAATTTAAAAAAAAAAAAAAATAAAAAGTAAAATAACTAATAAGCTAGATAAGTCAAAGGCTCGTCTTTTCCGAATTATCTTAATAGAAAACACCTCATCTATTTACCGTTTAAATTACTATAATAAATCAAAACTTTCTTAATATGATTTCCTACACAATATAAAATGCACCGGTTATGTTGTGATAAAATGAGTAGAAAAGAGTTACAGAAAAACTAAATATTTATTTCGAAGCCAAATTTGAGATATAACATTTGTGAACGAATTGTTCATCTGCATTCCTTTCCTTATTTGTTATTTTTGAGAAACTTATACAAAGATTCTTTAACTTTAAAACCAACACAAGATTACCCTTAAATTTATAAAGTTTTTTGTTTTAACACTTTAGATATTCATAAACACTCCTTTCATTTTCATAATAATCTTTTATATAATAAAACAAAACCTCTAGTGGGGACTTTTACATTTCAAAAAAATCAAATCATACCTTATTGAGTAATAATCAAATTATTATTATTATTATTTTCTTAAATATTAAATAAGAAAAGCCTAAATACTTCTAAATTTATCCATATTCTACCAAAAAACGAATGTGATTTGTAATCATTCAATAAAAACTTACAAAAATATATGTGTCAAAATATAAAAAATTAAAACTTGAAAACAGTGGAGCAAGTTTTTCAAAGATTTGGGCTGAAACTTAAAATTCAGTATCATTCCCACTAAATATTTGAAGTCCCAACATTCCCAAATTCCTCCTCCATCAATCAGACTCGATCTCTTATCATTCATTCACGCACAATCATTGACACAAGAACATCTCCTCCAAATTTAATTAATATTAAAACCCACTACATTCGTAAATAACCCTAATTCAATACCTCAATCAAAGTACAATGGTTTTGAAGGTCCTGTTATAATAATTAAAACCCGAAATTAAAAATAATAATTTATTTAAATGATTAGAAAAAACCCCGCGCGTGCGCGGGCATTATATCATTTTCATAATAGTACATAATAACATATAAACTCAACATGCTTTATATTTTTAACACCCATGATATTTAAAAGCACATTCTTAAGTTTACTAATAGTACAAAACTGCCACCAAAACCCTTATGCTTTACTTTGTAAGAACCACTTAAGTCTGGTAATATAACCAATTAACTTCTTAATCTATTAAACACCAAATTTTACTTAATTACGCCTTTTTTTTTCTTTTTCTTTTCTTGTACTTCTTTTCAACATCTATTATTATAAAGCTAGTATTGTTTAAACTTTATTTCAAAATAAAAAAATAAATATTTTTGCAAACGCTGCAATGGGCATAACAAATCTTGTTGACAATAATTTCTAGATGTTGAATTTAATGTAAATGTAATTGGGTAAACACAGACGGATCTTTGTTCAAGCTACTTAGAGAAAGCAGTTCTGTTTTGGCTCTAATATAATGTATGTGGCTTAACCTATATGTATTTTCATGACTTTTTAAACTTTTTTTTTTAATCATTTCAAGATGTTCATACAACAAAATTTTAACACGAGTCTGTTATGAGATTTTCGAGTCATCTTACCACTATGCCACAATCCAACTAAACAAATCATATCAAATTTAATTACAGGTAGGTATGGTTTGTTCATTCATGAATCCGTAAGGGTTTGATTTTCATTGTGGCGTAAAACAAGTCACTTAATTACCATTAAGATACTAACGTAACATATCTGATGAAATAATCTCACGTCGTATAATTGTATCTCAATTTTTTGTCTTCTTTTCATGTTGCTCAACTTTATTATTCACAGGTTTAACTGAAGCGACTTTTTTAATTTGTATCGGGAGAAACATACGGAGAATTTACAGTAAAACCTCTATAAATTAATGATGTTGAGACCGGAATATTTTATTAATTTAACGAGATATTATTATATCGATAAATTGATAATTTATTAATTTAAAGAGGTTTTACGTATGATCTTGAAATTTTCAAATCCATTATATTAGTTACAATGTATGATAGTTAGAGATAAAAAATAAATTAAAAAAATAATATTCAATTAACATTTTGTGAATTCACATTCATAAATTAATTGAATTTGTTAAGTTTATTGTTTTTGAATAAGTAAAAAGTTAGTTTTGTTGGGACAAGTTCCAATTATGTATGACCTTAATTGAATTTGTACACGTTCTAATTACGTATGGCCTTTATATATGTATGGATTTTTTAGTTATCATTAATTTATAGTTTTGTTGGGACAATATATATATATATATATATATATATATATATATCGCTAGGTTTCAAAAAAATTATTATCTTATTATTATATCGATTGGGGTCCAAATTTGTACTGGTCCCAAGTTGAGACTGGACAAATTATTAATTTTATCGAGTATTAATTTATAGAGGTTTTACTGTAGTTAAAGGCATTTTCCTCAATTATTATATATATATATATATATATATATATATATATATATATATATATATATATATATATATATATATATATATATATATATATAATTGCTCATGCTCAGTAAAGCCAATAATTATTAGAATTGTCCATAAGCTTATAGATTTACGAGACATTCAGAACCCATGCTACGCACAAACTTTGAATCTAAGTGTTCATCGCGTAATGTTTCTGTGTATTTGTGAGAGTATGCGTATTTATAGTTTAGTTCATTGCATGAAACGTTTTTCGAATATTCAATGGAAGTTGTTATGATTCTTCAGTTCAAAGCGTTGTGAATTTGAGGAGAATGCAAAAGTAGGATTTGGATGAAGTTGATAAGTTGATGTTTGTTGTAAGACAAAAACATTATTTTCTGATATCTGTGTGTGTTTTAATAAAATTTTCATCTTTTTGTCTCTCCTTTTCTCTCTACTACACACGCCCCACACTCTTGTGTCACCATAGATATTGTGTTTAGTTGATCAAACCAAGGGACTACACATTTATCTTCAAAATAAAATTATACAGAGTAATATTGAATCCAAAACTAAAGATAGGATAATCTACGTCTACTTATCACCGCTTATTAACAAAATTAAAAAGATTGAAGGTTGTTATTAGGACCATTATATACTTGCCAATCGATAAATGATCGCATAGAATTTGATGAAAATTACTCATTGTATCTCTTGTAGCCACAATTTTTTAACAAAGCTATGAGCATTTACAAATGATAGATTGATAGGTACTGTTAAGCAACAACTTGTATATCTTACCCTTTTCATATGATTGATACGATATGATGCTTTTAATGTTTAACAATAATCTCTAGGTTTTGTTGCATATTTCATGTTTTCCACATAGTGGCAAGTGGCGGAACCATCTACAAACTAATTCATAGAGTACCATTTTGAAAGCTAGATTAACAGGTTATATACAATATCAGCTAGAAGTAGAAAAAGTGGTATCACTCCCCAAAATCTTCATCGATCAAAAGATTTTTCACAAATACAAATCTATTCAAACTGAAATGTTTGCACTAACTGCTACATATATTTAGTCATTATATTGTATCTCATGCAACGTATCATTTGTAACATGCAAAGTTGCTTACACACTTCACACGTAATCATGCATAGATCAAATATATATACACGTGTTATCCTTTCAAAGTGCCATCATGCATTAAATAACCACGTAATATATATATATATAATATATATATATATATATATATATATATATATATATATATATATATATATATATACACTTGATCATGCAATTCTTCAGCTCACAACTTTGCACATTTAACATTCCACACCAACCATGCAACTTTTCTACTCTTGCAATCTCGTTGTACCACCTAGCTTGAAACTACATATATGCATACTTCTTACCAAGTTTTCTCATCATCTTAAAAGCTCAAACTTGTTTTCCCATGTATACTCAACTAATTATGCCTCGGAAGACTTGGACAACTCAACTCGCTAACCGTGAGTAGTTCTACCTCGCTGTACGGAACTTTTGAAATGGTACCTCGCTGTACGGAAACTTGCAATTTAAAATTCATTTGCTTATCTCGGCCTCTTTTTCTTGTTATTTCTTCTTGATCCTCATTTGGCAGTTCTTTGTTCAAGTCTGGAGGTTGAAAAACTTCTTTAACTCCATCTTCGGCTCTCCTCGAAAACTCGTTATCATCTAAGCAGTCATATAACCTATTCTTGTGCCTATCAAACTCTGGCAAAATCAAGTAAATATAGCTGCACCTTTTTCCATATGATCTCCTTGAATAAAACAGTTTATCCAGCAAGTGCCATCAAAATAGGTGCCGCATTTAACATGAATTTGTCTAGTGCAACTGTGCTAAGCATCAACAATCTGTATAAGTCCCAATTCCCTTTATCATACAGTCCAAGGTATCAAACTTGTAGCTCAATCCTTCCTTAAAAATTCCACATAAACAAAAAAGTTTATATTGTGGTCTCACCTTTTCTTTTTCTTTTGTCCAGAAGTTCCAGCTACCTTGTCCACTTGTGCTTCCTCGACGCTAACCGCAAGTTCGAATCTTTGACAATGTATCTAAAATGATTCTGCCACAATAGACATGTGAGCGGTTCAAGAAGTAATAATTAGACATGATCCATTTCCTAGGTGTTGGGACCCCACCCTAGAAGAAAATAGATAAGGGCCTTTCGTGATTGGCTAGTCAACATATGTTGTGTTTTAGTCAAACCCGATAGTCAAAATATGACTAAAGCGGTTATGTAAAATATAATGTGCAACTAAAGGGGCTTAAGTTGCCAAGTGTTAAACATGTTATAAGTGTTATAAGTTAGTTGTGGCTAAAATGAAAGAAAGAGGACTAGAGGGGCCATTGTTGCCATCATCCCAAACTTGTACCTAACTAGTTATAACTAGTCATTTCTAGAATTCTCCACATTGTTTGAGATGGGACTTGAAGTCCGGTTTTTAGTGAGAGGAGAAAAAGGAGGGAACTAGCTAGGTGATGATCCATGAAGAAGATGATGAAGATTATGTGTCTATAGCCTTCCCTCATTAATAATCATCACAAGTAAGTAATCTATGTCTTGTTATAGATGAGAAAGAAAGTGGGGTTTCATCATATGATCAAGATATGATCATATGATGATATGGGTTAGAAGATGGTTATGTTTTGATGGGTTTGGTAACCCTTGTTTATGTATTTGAGTATTATGTGATTAGGTTTTGATTATGTGATGATGATGATCGATGATGATGATGATGATGGAAGCTTATGATGATGATGATGTTCTTGTTGTTATGTAGCTTGGTTTGAGGTAAGTAAAATGATGATAGCATATGTTATATGGAATTCCATCATTATGTGTTATGTATGTTTATGGTTAGAAAGATAGCTTGTGTTATGCCTATGTGATGTCAAGATATGGCTTATGTGAAGATTGGATGCTAGGAGATAAGTTGATGTTATGTGCTAGTGATTATGTGAAGTAAGTGGTTTATGTATATGATGCATTATGAGGTTTGAAGTATAATGGTATGTTATAGTCGTTTTACTTACTAAGCGTAAGCTTATTCTTTTAGTTGTCAACGTTTTGTAGGTTAATGGCGATGAGGATAACTTGGCTTGGATTATAGCATAGGGATTTGGAAGCGGATTTGGGAGATAATAAGCATAGGAGCTAGGTAGAATACCGAGCTCGAGTCAATGTTGTACCCCCGAGAGTCTCTTTTATGAGTCCTATAATGTGTGTCAAAGTCGTGTAATGGTTTGGTGGTCTAACGATGTGTCAAGTGTGTTTTAAGTGTTTTTAGTAAATGTTTAAGGGGCGTTTGGATTTAAGTGTGTTTGTACCCATTTTGGGTTGTAATCGGGTCAAGTATTGTTGGAACGTGCTTGTTATGTTAAATAAATGAAGTTGGACAAGTTTGGTGTAAAACGGAAGTGGTATAAGTAGTTTGATGTCATGAAATGGGTCAAAATGGGTTTTTAGTGGTGAAAACTGCAGATTTGTTCTTGATGGCCTTCTTGACGGCGTCCCCTTTTAATCTTCCAAAAATCCTCTGGCCCGTCAAGGTCTGACGGCGTCACCATTTTTCTGACGGCGTCACGGTTAGTTGGGCAGTTTTCGAAAAATCATATCTTTTAATCCGTAAGTCGAAATGGGTCGTATGACCTATCGTTTTGAAGCTATTTGAGTCTACTTTCATTTAAAAATAGTCTCAAGGTCTGAAAGTTTATAGATTTTTGTCAGTGGTTAAAAGAGTAAGCAGATGTCCGTAAAGGTGAGTCGTTTCCGCGTAAAAGTCAAAGTTTTTAGTATAAGCGGGCACGGGGTGTAACAAATTGGTATCAAAGCTTCGGTTTAAGTGAATTAGGTTTCCACTTTAGGTTTCCTAGACTTAAACCACTCGTAGACGCGTTAAGTTAAGTTTGAGTTAGGAGGGCTAATAGTTTGTGAGTTATAGGATGTGAATGTTGAGTTTTGAAACGTATTATGTGATTGCTATATGAGTGTATTGATGGGAGACTTGATGTGGAGTGATAGGATGAACGTGCACCTCGGGTTGTATCGGTAATTATTATATGATTATGTGAACGTAGTGAAGTATAGAAGTAATGATTTAGACGCGAAAAATAAATGCCTTAGTAGTGCGATGTGAAAGAGCTTAGAGCAATAGGGGGATTAGGTTTTGATTGGATATAATATGAATATTTAGAATGTAGATTTACTAGTGGTAGAATTAATAAGTTGAACTTGAGTCTTTGATTGTTTATGAAGTGGAATACGTGATATGTTGTGTGAGCATAAAGTGTTAGGAGTTGTTTATGTTTATAGTATTGATGTAAATGTAATGTAAGTCCATGGTGGACTAGACGTGCTTAAATGATAAATTACCGTACACTTGGATATTGTCGGTGATCGTTATATGATTATGTGATTGTGTGCTATGGTGGTTTAGCGAGGGTGAATAGGTGTAATAAGATTGTGTGGTGGGTTATAAGAAATGTGACTAAAAATGAAAGTGCGTAACTTGTGTGATAGGGATGATCAAGGCATGGCCTTGTGAGCATTTATATTTAGCATGGTGATCATTAAAGAGGTATTAGAGGCGGGTTAGTGGAGAGTTAAAGTATTAGGAGTATAAGTATGAACATGTGGTGACGTTGAATGTGTGTGGTGAAGAAATGAAATAAAAATATATAGGCATAATAAGTTTGTGATGAACTTAGTTACAAGATGAGGAAAGGCATAGGGGTTGAGAAAATGATGAAATAGAGCGAAACTTCTTAAGTAATAATAGCTAAAATGAGATGAATATGTGTGAAGCTAAGGTGTTGTTATGAAATAATTATATTACGGCTAAGGCGATTAGTTGTAATCATTAATAAATAATGAGTGTGTTGTAATGGATGATCTATGTAAGGTCTACATGTAAAGGAAGCGAGTGAGACTAAAAGAAGAGAGATAAGATATGAAAATAAAAATGTGATGGATTAAAAACGTAAGAAAGAATGAGAGGAGTATGTGTGAGAATAAAGACGTTGTCTTGAAATTATCATATTACGGCGCTGTAATCACTATAATGAATGCATGAGTTACAATTGGTAAAATGTGAGAAGTCTAGATGTAAATCAGTCGAGTGGACTAAAATGTGAAGTAAGAATGTGAAAATGATTAACGAAGGCTAAGAATGCAAGAGGTAAAGTAAAGATGTGAAAATAACTAAGGCGGATTAAAACTGTAAGGAGTGTGTATGAGATAAAGGCGTTGTTCTAAAATTATCATATTACTACTAAGGCGATTAGCGGTAATTATTATAATAAACGAATGTAATAATGTGTGTTTGTGGTGCTTATGGCTTGGATCCGATGTTAAAATGTGAAAGTGGTAAAGTGATGAATGTAATGATCCTTCGGGATGAATGTTAAATGTGGTATCCATCGGGATGACCAAGTAAAGGAATGTTAAGGAATCCGTCGGGATGAATGTTAAAGATCTTTCGAGATAAAAATGCATTGCCTTCACAGGCAATGATTGCCTACATCCTTGGCATGTGTGAAAGTCCTTCGGGGAAAATGTTAAAGTAAAGCGGATCCAAGCTAGAAAATAGAAGAATTTAAATATCAAATGAAATATAAAAAGAAAATGATGAAATAATAAAAGTTAAAAATTGGAAATAGGAGTAGTGGTGTTATGTCGGGAGTACATAACCACTAGTTTATATTTCTTGATTTACATCGATTGGGACGCCTCTCCATGTAAATGAGGAATTATAAACGAGTGGGCTATGTGTTGCCGACACGGCACGAGTAGGGTTAGAGAAGTAGAAAGCGAGAGTTTAGAATTCGTAGAAATTTTAAGGACTAAGATAGGAGGATTAGAGTTAGACCATGGCTTTAGTTGAGACTTAGAAGGACCTTGATGGGATGGAGAAATTGTAATGATGATAGGATGGGCCTTGCGGTGTGGTGCAAAAGATGATGAATGAAGATAAAAGAATGTGAACGTATTAGACGGGTGTGATCATGTAAAGTCAACTAGTACGAGTTTCTTAAGTATTGAGTAGTCAAGAATGAGGGTAGAGGATAAAGCAAGTGAAATAATGATGTGCGGTAATAGGGCAGATTAGAATGATGATTGGCGATAATAAGTAAATCTTGTATTATGTAAAATCTAAGCAAGAGTTTTGTGGTATAGAAGTAAGCGGGGGTAATGTGGATTAGGGCATGTGATGTGCTATAGTGTGCATAGAATTGCAAGATCACTTAGATCGTTGAACTAAGTAAACTAGGGGTTAAAGGTGTTAGGAATGAGAGGGGTTATGTGACTAGATGTTGGTTAGTAAAGAACGAAAGATTTCGGGGACGAAATCTAAATAAGGGGGGTAGAATTGTTAGATCCGTTTCCTAGGTGTTGGGACCCCACCCTAGAAGAAAATAGATAAGGGCCTTTCGTGATTGGCTAGTCAACATATGTTGTGTTTTAGTCAAACCCTATAGTCAAAATATGACTAAAGCGGTTATGTAAAATATAATGTGCAACTAAAGGGGCTTAAGTTGCCAAGTGTTAAACATGTTATAAGTGTTATAAGTTAGTTGTGGCTAAAATGAAAGAAAGAGGACTAGAGGGGCCATTGTTGCCATCATCCCAAACTTGTACCTAACTAGTTATAACTAGTCATTTCTAGAATTCTCCACATTGTTTGAGATGGGACTTGAAGTCCGGTTTTTAGTGAGAGGAGAAAAAGGAGGGAACTAGCTAGGTGATGATCCATGAAGAAGATGATGAAGATTATGTGTCTATAGCCTTCCCTCATTAATAATCATCACAAGTAAGTAATCTATGTCTTGTTATAGATGAGAAAGAAAGTGGGGTTTCATCATATGATCAAGATATGATCATATGATGATATGGGTTAGAAGATGGTTATGTTTTGATGGGTTTGGTAACCCTTGTTTATGTATTTGAGTATTATGTGATTAGGTTTTGATTATGTGATGATGATGATCGATGATGATGATGATGATGGAAGCTTATGATGATGATGATGTTCTTGTTGTTATGTAGCTTGGTTTGAGGTAAGTAAAATGATGATAGCATATGTTATATGGAATTCCATCATTATGTGTTATGTATGTTTATGGTTAGAAAG
Source organism: Artemisia tridentata subsp. tridentata (assembly GCA_021014915.2). NCBI lineage: Eukaryota > Viridiplantae > Streptophyta > Magnoliopsida > Asterales > Asteraceae > Artemisia > Artemisia tridentata. Next base: position 144,472,480 of record CP139505.1, on the reverse strand, counting down.
ATAGCTTGTGTTATGCCTATGTGATGTCAAGATATGGCTTATGTGAAGATTGGATGCTAGGAGATAAGTTGATGTTATGTGCTAGTGATTATGTGAAGTAAGTGGTTTATGTATATGATGCATTATGAGGTTTGAAGTATAATGGTATGTTATAGTCGTTTTACTTACTAAGCGTAAGCTTATTCTTTTAGTTGTCAACGTTTTGTAGGTTAATGGCGATGAGGATAACTTGGCTTGGATTATAGCATAGGGATTTGGAAGCGGATTTGGGAGATAATAAGCATAGGAGCTAGGTAGAATACCGAGCTCGAGTCAATGTTGTACCCCCGAGAGTCTCTTTTATGAGTCCTATAATGTGTGTCAAAGTCGTGTAATGGTTTGGTGGTCTAACGATGTGTCAAGTGTGTTTCAAGTGTTTTTAGTAAATGTTTAAGGGGCGTTTGGATTTAAGTGTGTTTGTACCCATTTTGGGTTGTAATCGGGTCAAGTATTGTTGGAACTTGCTTGTTATGTTAAATAAATGAAGTTGGACAAGTTTGGTGTAAAACGGAAGTGGTATAAGTAGTTTGATGTCATGAAATGGGTCAAAATGGGTTTTTAGTGGTGAAAACTGCAGATTTGTTCTTGATGGCCTTCTTGACGGCGTCCCCTTTTAATCGTCCAAAAATCCTCTGGCCCGTCAAGGTCTGACGGCGTCACCATTTTTCTGACGGCGTCACGGTTAGTTGGGCAGTTTTCGAAAAATCATATCTTTTAATCTGTAAGTCGAAATGGGTCGTATGACCTATCGTTTTGAAGCTATTTGAGTCTACTTTCATTTAAAAATAGTCTCAAGGTCTGAAAGTTTATAGATTTTTGTCAGTGGTTAAAAGAGTAAGCAGATGTCCGTAAAGGTGAGTCGTTTCCGCGTAAAAGTCAAAGTTTTTAGTATAAGCGGGCACGGGGTGTAACAGTAATAATTAGACATGATCGATAAAATTTTTGTGTAACCTTTTCTTTTTCCTTTCCTCAGAAAGTTTCGCTGGAGTAGAGATTGATGGGCCTCTTGACGATCTTTTCAGCAAAGTTTTACAAATTTTATCACAGGTGAAGCTTTCAAAGGTTCCATGTTCGTAATAGGTGTGTGACTTTAGCTCAAAAATGCGGGTGGTGTTGATGACATTTTTATAGCGTTAGGCAACACCGAGTGGTCATCTGAAGACTATAATAGGATAGTAAGAAAAAAGTGGCCAATGGTTAAAATTTATACACTTACCTCGTCTTCGGCTTCCAGTAACGCTTTTGCTGAGCACTTCACTAATTCTTCCGCGGTGTCATCAAACATCACAATCACAGCTTGAGCGGTTTCATCAGAAGCATCGATTTCAAGCATGTACCTGGTCAGAATATGTTGCACAGGCAAGGTGAATTGTTAACTTTATGATCTGTTAATGAATGTAATATATGGGTACACATGGTATTCATCATACAAAAGATAGCCCGTGGAACTTTCTGAACCTCGAACATTGATTATGAGTCAGAATCTTCCACAATGTATCTAAAATCATTTGACACAAAAAACACACGTTATTATTTGCTACACTTTTAATTTAGTGTGGAAGATTATATTGTGGCATGACCTTTTCTTTTTCTTCTGGTTAGAAGTCTCACCATCCTTGTGCTCTCTTGGTTCCTCATCTATAGTGTCTGCCGCCTCCGTGCCCGAACCTTCGACTACATATTTAAAATGATTCAGCCATAATTGACATGTTAGTGGTTCCAGGAGTAATCATTCATTGGATGCAAACTTTGTATATTGTTATTGGATGTGTATGCTTAAATTATTTTCTAACCTTTTCTTTTTCTTTTCCTCAGAAGGCTTTGAAGTTTCCACCAGCGTTTCAATGGCTGTAGGTGTGGGAAGGAATGTGCTATTTATAGGATCCTTCATATTAATGTTGAGTTAATGCTTCTGGAAGTGAAGAATAAGGTGGGATGTTGAAGGGGTGCTTGAAGGCCTAAAGGTTACTGTTATGACATATGATACACTTGTAAAGATGCCTTAATCATTATAAGACTCAACAATCAATTTATGTATAACTTTTAGTCATTAACACGCATGAATCATTAGCACTCCACATTAAATTTAAGGAGTTCGCATTGAGTTCCATGGTATTCCATTCGATTAGTTTACATGACTAACTCATTATTAAGCACTAAATGTAGGTCATATGTACTTACCATTTAAGTATGAAACTTGGTATTATTTGCTACACTTTTACTGCTATAACTCCGAAATACAAATACCCAAATCCTTTGATTCTTATTACTTTATCACAGCTGAGTCCACAAACACAGACCCTTTTATAACCAAACACAAATAACAATTCTCACCTTCACAAATCTTTATATGAATCGAAACACAAACTGAACACACCCCTTTTGTCTCCCGAAATAAACTTAAACTATTATGACAATAGCATTAGCCCATTGCTAATTAACATGACATGATCCGGTCCAACAAATTGTTTTTCAGCCCATTAAAATCAATAACCGGATCCATGCTCAGCCCAACAAATCCAATCCAAAAACAAATAGTGTATCATGCATACCTTGTTATCATCACTTCGTTTGACCTAATCCTAAAAACATACACACTATGTTTTGTCCGCCCCCATCTCCTAAACCCAACCACGAAAACCATAAACCCATCTTCTTTTAGTTATGAATCGAAGAACAAAAGCAATATTGTTTATTCATCGTATGTCAAAGGCACGAATGTTGATGGTCTTCAAGATCTCTATAGTGAGGTCTCGGGTAGGTATCTCTTTGTGATTTTCGTTTTGTTTTTGGTCATGAACGAACCAAGAAAGAAAATAACATTATTGTTATGTTTCTTCTCTTTTTGTTCAGATATTTAATGAAGAGGCTTAGCTTCGAATAGATCTATGATGATTCTTGTTCAAACACTTATAATCTTTAAAGATTTGTGCATAAGTTTGAACATTTCTGAGATGTTGATTCTTTTTCTTTTTGTAATTCGAGTTGTTTAGGATATTGTGTTGTGTTCGCGAGGTATGGTGATTGGATTAGGACTTAGTGTCGATCACGATGTTGTTATGGTTTAGATGTAGTAAGCATACCGAGAACACCACCACAGTATGGATGTTGATGTCTAGGAAAGTTGTTATTTATAGTTAAATTATTTGTATAACTTAAGGGAAAGGAATGTGAAGAAAACTTTATATTAATGACCGCATGCGTCAAGTGCAGAATAATTGCACGAACACTTCGTAATACCCTGCTAGATGCATTGAGTTCGTTGAACCCCTTTGTGTTCCTAAACCATTAAATTTGGGACTCCATCTTGAGTGTCTTGATTACATATGTGATCAATTAATGGAGTAATTAATCTCATTCGATGGCTCATTCTCTTCATCGTCATCTTCTGGACATTCAATTGAGAGCTGTGAGATGGTTGTACTGTACTGAATCTTGAAGCCTATCTTGAGTGTCTTGATTACTCACATTTAATCATGGAACTCAATCTTATGGTATTATAGATTTTATTAAGTCTAATAATCAAGTACTTGTTAGAGATGATTGAGAATGTTACGTTAAATTAAAAAATAATAACAGTAAGTTACATGCCATTTTGATTAGTAAACTCGTTTTGTTCAAAATCGACCACCAAGCCAGATTCCATTTCTTTGATGAGCATAGTGAGGAATATATGCAAAATGAGGATGATCAAAATGACTTGCTGACTTGTACATGAAGTGATTTACAAGCACAAGATAGACTCCTAAACTGATCTCATCGATAGACATTAGACAAAGCTTATGATAAATCCCCAGCTTCCAAAAGAAGATACCTAAAAAAAGGCGAATTGTATTTGTGACATTGATTTTTGTTGACATAAGCAAAGTGCTACTCGAAACTTCTCAGATACGATACATTGTACCAAGTCAAACGAGACATTGTTAGTATGTCTGATGTAAATAAGTCGATGACCGGTAAGTGCACATATATCAAGTATACAGACTTTATTTAAACTAACATGAAGAATACATGAATGGTCTGCTAACCAAAAAACATCTTCTTTGAGAGGTTCTTTGCGTAGTCATCCCTGCCAACTAACTTACCCCACAAAAATTGGCATTTGAAAAACTTATGCTCATTGAGCTTTATACAAGAAGGATCTACGTAATACGGAGTATTACTTATCAAACTTCAAATAGAAACAGTTCGTAAAACAGACATTAGGTTAACATGAAATTGCAAAGAGCAACACACCAAATTTGAAACTTACAAAAACGATGATAAAAAAGTTTTATTCATCTCATAACATGCTCTCCGATCTCCAGCGAACCTGTATGCTTCTTGAATATACCCATGGCTAACACACTAACACTCCTATCCATTCACGTTATTACCTAAAATCAAACTCTCCATCTGGCCCCTATGTTTCTTTAAAATCTCCATCATAGCTTCACTATATACAGCCTCTTCTGCATCTTCAAAATTACCATCATCGTTGTTTATAAAACTACCATGTTCATCACCTTGGATATCATTTGCTTCCAATATAAGAAATGTAACCCCCTTCATCACATGCCCCGAACCTGGAAATTCCAACAATGGAATGTAACAAACACTCACCCTAGGAGGAAATCCCTGCTGACAAAGATGCAGTCTCTCTTCATAACTTCCGGATGATGAAGACAGCCATTTTCTCAACTCGTCAACTTTTCCACCACTAAGATAAATTTCCCCCCTTTTACTCGAATCTGCAAAGTAAACCTTTTCAAGCAATGGGAAATTCATAACCAAGGGCAACAATAAACCATGCCACAAAGTTCCAAACGTCGCCCAACATTTCATCGCAATGTATAATTTCTTTGCAAGTAATTCTATATCATCTTCTTGTTCATGACCATTTGCATTAACATGTAATTCCTTCTTATGAGAAACAGTTTTCGGTGACACAAATATAAATGAATTTTGTTTCTTCCCAAACTTAATCTTCCACTTGAACAACAAGTGATTATCAACATGGGAAGACGGATATTGGATACGCAGAGATTTCACTCTGTTAAACCTGATCAAAGATTCAATTGCAGACCAAATAGGGTCGAACCTTACAAGTGATGCGGATGTGTTTCTCTCCGAATTGGCATCAAGGGAAGGATTATTGAAGGAAGTGAAGGAAATGGTGTCAACTTGATGGATAATGTGGTAAAAACGTCTGGAGACGAGTTTGCAAAGGCACAACATTTTCAAATCAGATAACTTGGTTACAATTTGGAGAACAATTTCGTCTGGTAAAAGACCAAATGACGAAGAATCATCTTCTGCATGAGATATCTTGATTTTCTTCATCTTGTTGCCTAAACCATTTCCATGTTAGGAACACAAAGGGCGCTTTACATTTCAATTTGGATGTCATGATATTATGTAAAATAATTCAAAATAGTTAATAAATCAAATAAACAAAAAAAAAAATATTTTTGAAATATATATATATACTATACAAGGTTTAACATTTTTATTGAGGATTTTCTCGAATTGCTTACTTAAATAGCTAACTTAGGCTTATACTAGTAACTTGTAAGTATATAATCAGCATTTTAAAAAGAACTATAGTTTTGAATCCACAAAAATTACAAAAACACTAAAATCAGATAAGATGTTTAAATATGCTACTGTAACAAACCTTCACCATGATTTCAGTTGAATCTCTAGAGTATTCGGTAGTTTATATGCTTTTGCCTTTGAGGGTGTGACAACTTAAAACTATCCAAAACACTCCGACGTATTGTAACACTTTATACACAAAATGATGTCAATAACTTTTGAAGAAATAATCTTATATATAATTTCAAAATCAGATGGTTTTAAAAGACGGTCTAAATTATCCTAGATGCATATATATAAGCATTAACGAACACCCTCTATAAGAAACGGCTTCTTTTTATCAATAATTGCAATATAATTTTACGACGTGCTTATAAACCTTAAATAAATCTGCAAAAATATATTATCTAATATCAGGGACGGAACCAGGAACAAATATTACCGGGTGCACAAAATTTTTTTAACCGTAATATTAGAAACACATTTCGGTGGCCGGAGGCATTTAAGATGCATTTAGGAAAAATCGATGTTTTTTTCAAAAATTAACGCTACATCGAAAAAATCCATGGGGTTCCCGGGCACCCGCGAGAACCCCCTGGTTCCGTCCCTGAATCCAATGAACGTTTGATTTCTAGAAAGCATATACATACGGATATAAAAGTCATGTTTGATTTCGAAAAAAGAAAAAAAAAATTAAAATTGTAAAAAGTAAACATATTGAGTTAAGCAATAGTTAGCAGTTAGCACCATTTTAATGTTCAAACCTCGTAAATGTAAAGTAGAAGATGTGCGGCAGGAAGGTGTGTGAGGCGTTGAAAAGTAAACAACCAAGGTTAACTAGGTTAAAAAATTAAAATGGTTTTCAAATCTTAATTTCTTTTCAAATCGGCCCAAAATAAATAAAAAAAAAAGGCTTTTATGTAAAATTAAGAAGTTCCTAAAGCTCGTTGTTTTGATTGATGAGCTTGTCAAATTTTTTTGTGCAGTGACGAGCTTGTCAAATTAACCTTATAGCTATCAAGTTAATAATTAGCTCATACACCGAAAAAATGGAATTATTGTAAGTAGTTTTATTTTTTTATTTTTTTTTTATTTTTTTTTATTTTTATTTATTTATTATTATTATTATTATTTATTTTTAAGTTTACATAAACTCATAAGCATATGACACATAGTCTAACACAACACCTCCTAAATAAACATATTTTCAATTGTCGTTTGGACATTCGGTCATCTCAATTACCTACTTATACACAAACTACTATGACATTGACAAATATGCTCATTAAGGCTATCAAATTATGTAAGATTGAAGTTATGGGTTGCTCACAAACTTATTAACATGTCTTGATCTTAAAAGTTGCAACCCTATGAAGATATGTTCATGTTTCGAGACGCGTTTACTGTCTTAAGATGTGTCATACACGTATAGTCAAAATACAAATATTACACAGTGAATGCATACTACAAGTGACACTATTAGCGTCTTAATCGTAAAGTGGTAAATCTAGAACATGGTTCTTTGCTTCAATTAGAAAGAAAGATCACAGCAGCAAAACATGTCAAACTATTAATTTTAAATGTAATCATCTTAGTGACAACAGAGTTCAGACACAGATTCACAGCTTCACAGGACCTTTAGTGACTATTCATAGTGCAATTACTGTTTCACATCAACAAATTATTAATCGTATTGCTGTATTGGTGGCTGGCTGTCACTACACCAAAATGTAGGTTTGGGGACGCCTCATTTTTTGGGTCGACATTGTCGTCCCAAAATTTGGCTATGTCCCACACTTTTTCAACAAAAAATGGCAGTCAAAACACCAGTTATACTCATTCAATTTGGGACGAAAATGTCATCCCAAAACGTTATTTATTTGATTTTTGACATTTCAAAAGTTTTTAAATAAATTTTTCCCAAAATAAAAACATCCCGCCATTATTTTTAATCCCGACAAACACTTTGGGACAAGAATGTCGTCCCAAACTGTAACTATTTATTTTTTTTATATTTAAAAACTTTTTAAATCAATTTTTATTTTTTAAATCAATCTAAAAACTTTTTTAAAAACCTTTGGGACGACAATGTCGTCCCATTTTTTCTAAATATTTAAAATGACATTTATAATCCAATAATTTACTTAAAAATACTTATATATAAATTGATTTTAGAAAATTATTTGCTTTAAAATTATATGTTAGTGTAAAAATTAATTTTAAAAATTACATAAATTAAAAAATTTACAAAATCAATACTTTACTATTTATCAAAAATATTTTTGTTGTTAAAAATATTAATTATAATGAGTGTCTAGGTGGTGATCAGACGACAATTGGTTAGAAGAGTATCTGAAGAGGAAGCTGATAATGAGTGTCTAGGTGGTGATCTTGACTATTATGAACTAGAGGATAATTACATGGAAGCGGGATCTCCTGAGCTCGAATCCGGTTCTAAACCTATATTTGAAGACGGTTTAGATCTGAATATTGATGAAATGGATGTTGATTGGACTAGTGGCAAATCAACTTAGGAATCGGGTCCTGCTCCCGAAGATGGTGGCGGCTGGGGAGGAGCTGTGAAGACAACTACTACATGGGGTAAATCAGTTCAAAAAACTGATGCACCTAGTTGGAGTACAGGTGGAAAACTTCAAGTAGATATACCCATTAATGACGAAACATCTGGTAAATGGGGTGTTGTGGAATCTGATAAACCACAGGGTTCAGATTGGAGTAAAAAAGTTGAAGAAAAAACTGAATCGCAAGGTGGTTGGGGTGATTCATGGGGTAAGAAAAAAGACGAGAGTAAACCTCAAGACGGGACTGAAGGGTCAAAAGAACAGACTACTGATAAAGGGAGTAATTGGGGATGGAACAGGAAGGATGAACAAAAACAGGACCAAGGCGGCTGTAAGAAGAAAGAGGGATGAGGTCCTAAAATAGATCACCCTGCGAGGCTAGTTGGGGGACCAAATGATGGTCCTAGACCAGGAGGACCTTTTACCGTAACGAGACAAAGGCTCGATATCTTCACAGCGGATGAGCAAAAGATTATTAACGAAATTAATCCCATCATTCAATCTATTCCATTGTTGAATTCCATTTCTTATTAATGTTAAAGTTATGAAACACGAATACTAACTATGTATGGGCACAAACTATTTTGTGAAGGTAACAAACTATTTTGTGAAGGTACAATGATGGCGATCCTTTGTCCGCTGATGATCAAACTTATATTCTTGATAACGTCTTCAATCACCATCCAGATAAAGTTCAGAAAACGGGTGCTAGAGTCAAACACATCAAGGTAAACCTCAATACTATATATATGATCCACCCCTTCTACAAATCAAGGTTTCGTGTTGCATTTCCATTCTTTTGCTTTCTATCAGTGAAAATTCTTTATACTATTAGCTATATAATGAAGGTGATTGCCAATGCTTATCTGATATAAATTGCAACTGTTTTTCTAGGTTAACAAGCATACAAAGTGTTGAGAACACGTATTGTATAATTTCAAGTCTTGGTCATTTTATTGTAATAGGTTGCTCGTTATTTAGGGCTTTAAGTTAGTTTGATCCACACGGCTTATAAGAAGCCCATGGGTCGTGTGGTTTAGAGTTTAGCTTCTAGAAGATTAAGGCAAATGTTGCCCTAAACATTTACCTATAAATACTATGCTCATGTGTTGGGAATTAAATGTTCTGAAGATTAGTATTGGAAATTACATGTTTACAAGATCAGTTCTGCTCAAAGAAATACTCTAAGTATCATTCTACTGCTAGTGCATTTGATTCTACTGCTAGCGTTAAACATTCTACTGCTGAATGATGCTGCTGCTGGTGAAGAAGATTCTACTGCTGAGTGGATAACTATTGAAGTATTCTACTGCTGGTTGGATAAGAATACAAAGATATTATGTGCATAATAGTCAACAATACACGGTAGATAATATCTTTAGACAAAGTGTTCAGTAACAAGTTGTAAACACAGATACATGTTGTATCTTAATGACTGACACTCTCAAGCATGTGTTCGATTAGACTTGACAATATTTGTAAAGATCTCTCTTGGACTATAAATGAGAGATCTTAGACTAGATATTAAGTGTGCTTCATGTGTTAAGATTTGCAAAGAATAGAACTAGAATATCTGTTAAGAGAAAAGAACAAACACAACAATATCACAAGTCATAGAAACATTAAGATTCAAGGTTTTGTAACCCTAGTGATAGTGAAGATCACTCGTATTATTTTGAATAATATTGAATCATTTGGTGATAAACTTTCTTTGTTCATTGTTCTTCAACAAACATAACTGTTCCATTTCCATAACCAAATAAACCTTCTAAGTGTGGTTAAGTAGATTCCGCATACTTAATCATATTAACTCAAACATATCATATACACACGTTACAAAAGGACTAACACCCTTCAACTGTATCGACCCCTTTCCTCAATTGGTATCAGAGCAAGGCTGATATATTTGATTTAGAAGAAGAAGAAGAAGAAATGGACATTGAATCTATTCAGACAAATGTTGCTGCAAAATTACCCATGCTCAAATAGAATGAGTTTGAGATGTGGAGGCTGAGGATAGAGCAATATTTCCAAGTGCAAGACTATGCACTTTGGGAAATCATTGAAGATGGAAACTCTTACCAGCCTACAACCACTACATCAACAGTGGACGGCAAAGTGGTGACAACTCTACAGATGCACCCAACATCTGCAGAAGACAGAATAAAGAAAAAAAATGATCTAAAGGCAAGAAGCATGCTGATGATGACCATTCCCAGTGATCAACTTTTAAACTTTAGCAAGTTCAAAGATGCCAAGTCATTATTTGAAGCTATTGTTGCCAGGTATGGTGGAAATGAAGCCACCAAGAAAACCCACAAGACACTGCTCAAGTAGCAGTTTGAAAACTTCTCTTCTACCAACAATGAATCTCTTGACCATATGTTTAATAGGCTTCAGAATATTGTGAGCCAACTTGCTATTCTTGGGGTTGAAATACCTCAAGAAGATTTAAACTCAAAATTTCTGAGAAGCTTACCAGAAAAGTGGGCTATACATGTTGTTGTCTGGAAGAATAAGCCAGACCTTGACACCATGGAACTGATAGACTTGTATAGCAACTTTAAGATTGTGGAACAAGATTTGAAGAAAAATGGAGGTACTAGCTCTAATACTGGGAACATGGCATTTATGGGAACATGGCTGATGAAGAAGAAGATTCTTCACAGATGGCACTCATGGCTTTCTCTATTGAGGTACAAAATCATAAAGTTTGTTCTAATACTTGCACAGCTCTTTCAGAACTACAAACTTTAATCAAACATTATGATGACCAAAAGAAAGTCCTAAGCAAAACTCAACATGACTTAGTAGACTATAAATGTGGTTTAGAATCCCTAGAGAAGCAGATCATTCATTACAAACAAAATGAATTTGCTTTTTCTGATGACAAAGCTCTTCTTAGACAAGACATATTCTTTAGAGATGCTGAAATTAAGCTTTTGAGAGAGGCTTTTGATAGGATCAAAAAGGAAAATGGAAACATTCACTTGACTACACAAACACTAGAACATGCTTCTAGAGGTGTAACCAACATGATAGAATGTCAAGTGATTAATAGAGCCAAGTCAAGGTTAGGATATAATGTTGTCCCACCCCCTTACAGAGGAATCCCTAAACCCCCAAGGATTGACCTAGAAAATTCAGGTGTAGCTAAATTTCAACAACCAGAGCTACAATATGGTGTACAGTCAAAAACAAAGCTAGTTGTTGATGAAACTAAGAAAGTAAGTAAAAGTTTAAGTAAAACTTCACTTTCTGAGGACAAGGTGTCCTCTGATAGAAGATCAGATAGAGTAGTCATTGAAGACTGGGTATCTGATGATGATGAAGATGAACAGGTTATGTCTAAACCTGAAGTGGTTAAGAAAGCAGGAACAAGTGTTCCTAAGATAGTCAAAACTAATACTGATAGGCCTAAAACCAACATTAAACATGTTAGGCAACCAGTTAGATATTGTGAACAATACAGAACCACAAACAAGCCTAAATGCAACCAAAGGAATTGGAATGGCCTTAAGTCTCACCAACTAGGTGATGACTTTGACTTTTATAACAAAATATGTTTTGTATGTGGAGAATTTGACCATCTTGCAGCTTTCTGAAACCAAAGGGTATCTGGGTATACACACAATAGGGTGAATCTAAAAAGGAAAACTCCTTAATTTCACTTTCACTCTAATTCTAAGAGAACAAAACCCAGAGCAGTTTCAGAAGCAGTTCCTACTGCTAGACCATTCATGACTGTTAACCCCAGACCAACAGTTAAAAATGCAAAATCAACTCACAAAAATGCATCAAAAACTGTTAAAAGGCCCATTCAATCAAAAGCAGTGGTCCAAAAGCAAGTTTGGAAACCAAAGGGAACAACTATAAAGCTAGCAGTTTCTACTGCTAAGCATGTAGTTCATACTGCTGCTTGGGAAAACAGGGCAAATGTTGTTAAGGCCTCAGCATGTTGGGTTTGGAGACAAACTAAACCCAATGGTGCATAAACCATTCTTAAGAGATTAAATTACATTGATGCACGAAGCAGATCCAAGTCAGTAATGGCTTGGGTCCCCAAAGGAAACTAATATTCCTCATTTTTGTGCAGGAACATTCAACTGATAAACAAGAGGATCAAGGATACTCAGATAGTGGATGTTCAAGGCACATGACAGGCAACAAGTCATATCTTTCCGATTTTCAAACATTAGATGGTGGCTATGTTACCTTTGGAGGAGGTATTGGTGGCAAAATTTCAAGTAAAGGTACAATTAAAACTGGAAATTTAGATTTTGAAGATGTGTACTATGTGCAAGAGCTAAAGTATAATCTTTTTAGTGTCTCACAAATGTGTGACAAAAAGAACAAAGTTCTTTTTACTGACACTGAATGTCTTGTACTTTCTTCTGATTTTAAGATGCCTGATGAAAGTCAAGTACTTCTTAGAATTCCAAGAAAGGGCAACATGTACAGTGTTGATATGAAGAACATTGTTCCTAAAAAGGCTCTAACTTGTCTTGTTGCAAAGGCCACATTGGATGAATCAATGTTATGGCATAGGAGGCTTGGTCACATAAATTTCAAAACCATAAATTAGATTGTTAAGAATGGTTTGGTAAGAGGTTTACCTCAAAAACGATTTGAAAATGACCAAACATGCATTGCTTGTCTTAAAGGCAAACAACACAAAGCCACTTGTAAGCCCAAAATTTTTAACTCTATTGATCAATCATTGTTTATGCTTCATATAGATTTATTTGGACCTACTTCTGTTAGTAGTATGATGCATAAAAGATATTGTCTAGTTGTTACTGATGACTATAGTAGATTTACATGGGTTTTCTTTTTAGCTACTAAGGATGAGACTTCTAGCATCCTTAAGATATTTATTACACAGATAGAAAACCTAGTAGACAAAAGAGTAAAAGTCATTAGATGTGATAACGAGACAGAGTTTAAGAATAGAGTTATGGATGACTTCTGCAAGGAAAAAGGTATTAGGAGAGAGTTTAGTGTAGCTAGAACTCCTCAGCAAAATAGAGTTGCTGAAAGGAGAAATAGAAAACTCATAGAAGCTGCTAGAACCATGTTAGCCGACTCTAAGTTGCCTATCACTTTTTGGGCTGAAGTAGTTAATACTGCTTGCTATGTTCAAAATAGGGTTTTGGTTGTCAAATCTCACAATAAGACATCATATGAGCTTTTTAGAGGTAGAACTCCTGCAATAGGATTTCTTAGACCTTTTGGATGTCATGTGACAATTCTGAATACCTTAGACCATCTTGGAAAGTTTGATGGCAAAGCAGATGAAGGATTCTTAGTTGGATATTCTCTTAATAGCAAAGCTATTAGAGTATACAACTTGAGAACTAGAAGAGTAGATGAAAACCTGCATGTGGAATTTTTAGAGAACAAATCCAATGTAGCAGGTCAAGGTCCTAATTGGCTATTTGATCTTGAGTCACTAACCCATTCTATGAATTATGTGCCTGTTGTTGTAGAAACTAATGATTTTTCAGGTTCACAAACAACAAATGAGGCAGGGTTAGACAAGGAGACAAATCAAGATCATGTATGGATGCCAATAAGTACCAGTGTGGCTTCAACTTCAACAAATGATGAATCTTCTTCTGGTAAAGCTAAAGAAGATGTTGAAGATGAACACAAGGAAGATGGAACCAAGGAACAAGAGAATGTTTCTACTGATGATAGTACTACTAAGACAGAGCATTCTACTGCTAGGCTTAATTTTTCAACTGCTGAGCCAAATGTTTCTACTGCTGGCCCTTCAGACTCAAATGAAGCAAATTTCTCAGATAAAGAGGTGGATTTGAGCAATATCTCACCTAACTGTCAAGTTCCTTCTACTCCACACACCAGGATTCACAAAGTCCACTCCCTAGAAAATATGATTGGAGATGTACAATCAGGTGTGAAGACAAGGCAACAACTGATGTCTTCAGACCAACATGGGCTTCTTGATGCCCTTTATGCTTCAAAGCAGCATGAGTTTTCCAACTCTTGCTTGTTTGTATGTTTTCTCTCTCAGGCAGAACCAAAGAACATTCTTAAAGCCCTAGATGATTCAAGCTGGGTGGAAGCTATGCAAGAGGAGCTTCTTCAGTTTAAGATTCAGAAGGTTTGGGTGCTAGTTGATTTACCTAAGGATGAAAAGGTAATTGGCACTAGATGGGTTTTCAAAAATAAAATGGATGAAAGGGGCATAGTGATTAGGAATAAGGCTAGATTAGTAGCCCTAGGGTACACACAAGAAGAAGGTATAGACTATGATGAGGTTTTTGCTCTAGTAGCAAGACTTGAGGCAATTAGGCTTTTCTTAGCTTATGCGTCATTTATAGGCTTCACAGTTTATCAAATGGATGTCAAGAGTGCTTTTCTATATGGTACTATTGAAGAAGAGGTGTATGTCTCACAACCTCCAGGATTCATTGATCCTGACCATCCAGAAAAAGTGTACAGAGTAGTTAAGGCTCTTTATGGCCTTCATCAGGCACCAAAAGCATGGTATGAAACACTAGCTTCCTACTTATTAGAAAATTGATTTCAAAAAGGCAATATTGATCAGACATTATTCATCAAGAAGCAGAAGAATGACCTTTTGTTAGTTCAGGTTTATGTGAATGATATCATCTTTGGATCTACAAGGAAGGAGATGTGTTTGGAGTTTGAGAAGCATAATTATGCATGATAAGTTTCAGATGAGTTCCATGGGGGAACTTACATTCTTTTTGGGTCTGCAAGTTAAGCAATCTTGTGAAGGCATATTTATTAGTCAAGATAAATATGTTGAAGAGATACTTAGAAAATTTCAATTTGCTGATTCAAAAGTGGCAAGCACACCAATGGACTCTGAGAAGCCACTTCTTAAAGATTTAGATGGAGACAATGTAGATGAACACACTTACAGATCTATGATAGGTTCTTTGATGTATCTCACATCATCAAGACCTAACATCATGTTCTCTGTTTGTGCTTGTGCAAGATTTCAAGTAACTCCAAAGGTTTCTCATTTAACAGCTGTCAAGAGGATTTTTAGATATCTCAAGGGTCAACCTAGGTTGGGTCTATGGTATTCAAGGGAGTCACCTTTTGACTTGGTAGCATTTTCGGATAGTGATTATGCTGGTGCTAGCTTGGACAGAAAGTCAACAACTGGAGGATGTCAATTCCTTGGGTGTAGACTTATCTCATGGCAGTGTAAGAAGCAAACAATTGTGGCTACTTTAACAACTGAAGCTGAATATATAGATGCTGCAAGTTGCTGTGGTCAAGTCCTATGGCTTCAAAACCAACTTCTTGACTATGGGTACAATTTCATGAACACTGTCATACATATTGATAATAGTAGTACAATTTGCATAATTAAAAACCCAGTACAACATTCTAAAACAAAACACATTGAAATTAGACATCATTTTATTAGAGATTGCAATGAGAAAAAGTTTATTCAAGTGTTCAAAATTGATTCTGAACACAACTTTGCAGATCTTGTCACTAAAGCTTTTGATGTTGGAAGGTTTCAATACTTGGTAGCAAGTATTGGAATGCTTAATCCTTAAACTTTTTAATCTGTGTGGTTTTTGTATATAAATTTTTGATTGTACTGCTGGCTTTATAAGATACTAATGTTAGTGAAAAGTTTGTGCTGCTGGTATAAATTTTTGTTTGTTAAGTTCATATTTGTTAGTCATATCTATGATACTGCTATAAGACATATGCTTTGCATTTTGTTTCTTGGTTTTGGACTAACATTTTCAGGTATGAACATTGAACAAAAAGGAAGTTTCAAGTAAAATGGAAGCAGCAGAATGATGATATCAGTTGCTGACATAATAGGTTTATGATGGACTGAGTTTGGGAATTTATTAACAAAGGTTTACTCCTAAGTTAATTGATCCCTTAGAACTCATTTCTTGAAATCTGATTATGATATTTCACATTGACTTGATGGTTCAGTTGATCAGATAGTAACTGATTCAACTCACTTTCTATCATTTTATACTTTTAAGTATAATGAGCAAGTCTAAGGACATCTGATAGAAAGAACAACTAGTAAAAGTGAATCTAACACTTGTGTTAGAGGTAACAATTGCTATGAGCTGGAAACCCTGTTAAGAAAGCCTTTTGAATAGGTTTATCTTTACACAGGCAGTTATTTATAACTAAAAAACATTGGTTCTCACACAACAAGAGGTTGCTTTAAACTGAAATCTTGATTAAGTGTCTGTTACACACTCACTCCCTTCAAAATGGTTGAAAGCAGTATGATTTTTCTATAATAAAATCATGAACATACTGCTAAGTCAAAAGTTTTTCTTAAAAAGGATTTTCAAAATGACTTAGAAAAACCATCAAATGATGGAATATGAGTGAATGTCCCATGATTCACCTCTCACAGGAGTTAACACACCTGAAAGTGATAAGGGCAGCATTGAAATTTAAGGAATTGATGGCTTCATGTACAACATTGTCTGAAAACATGTTCTAATTGGTAGATCAGATAATGATGGGATGATGGTGAGAGATCTTCCAAACAGGGGAGGATAAAATGTTATTTGCATCTCAGGGGAGGAAATAAAGCCCTAGGAAGATTAACCAAATGTAAGGGAGGAAAAGACGAGAGCATACAAGATGATGACATGGAGGTTGAAAATGACAAGAACAGAGCTGATTCTGGAGTATTATATATATTCAGAAGGGATGAAGCATTTCAAATGGAGAAAGTTCTATCTAGGAGCTTTCAGTTTCAATTTCAGTTCACTACGTTTGTTCATCACTTGCAAAGGCATGCTGATAGATGATTTCACTTGTTGAAACAAGCATCCAAGATACACAGCACCATTGCCTCTTATAATTCCTCCATCCAAGGAAATTGCACAATCTTTTAGGCTTTGTTTGAAGCTTGAAGATTGGTACTAATATTGTCGAAGTCAAAAGAAAATGGCAAATGAGTTACTGAGAAAGATATTTAGTCTTACAGAACAAAGGTAAGCTCAGATCAAGGGTCTGACTATAAAGTGTTTGAAAGATTCTCACAATCATAATTTAATTCATAAGAAACATGTTGAAAAGGATTCACATGTTTAGGGGAGGATTGTTTGAAATTAAATGTTCTGAAGATTAGTATTGGAAATTACATGTTTACAAGATCAGTTCTGCTCAAAGAAATACTCTAAGTATCATTCTACTGCTAGTGCATTTGATTCTACTGCTAGTGTTAAATATTCTACTGCTGAATGATGCTGCTGCTGGTGAAGAAGATTCTACTGCTGAGTGGATTGTGGATAACTGTTGAAGTATTCTACTGCTGATTGGAAAAGAATACAAAGATATTATGTGTATAATAGTCAACAATACACGGTAGATAATATCTTTAGACAAAGTGTTCAGTAACAAGTTGTAAACACAGATACATGTTGTATCTTAATGACTGACACTCTCAAGCATGTGTTCGATTAGACTTGACTATATTTGTAAAGATCTCTCTTGGACTATAAATGAGAGATCTTAGACTAGATATTAAGTGTGCTTCATGTGTTAAGATTTGCAAAGAATAGAACTAGAATATCTGTTAAGAGAAAAGAACAAACACAACAATATCACAAGTCATAGAAACATTAAGATTCA
Source organism: Artemisia tridentata subsp. tridentata (assembly GCA_021014915.2). Classification (NCBI taxonomy): domain Eukaryota; kingdom Viridiplantae; phylum Streptophyta; class Magnoliopsida; order Asterales; family Asteraceae; genus Artemisia; species Artemisia tridentata. Next base: position 144,454,646 of record CP139505.1, on the reverse strand, counting down.
AGGTTTTGTAACCCTAGTGATAGTGAAGATCACTCATATTATTTTGAATAATATTGAATCGTTTGGTGATAAACTTTCTTTGTTCATTGTTCTTCAACAAACATAACTATTCCATTTCCATAACCAAATAAACCTTCTAAGTGTGGTTAAGTAGATTCCGCATACTTAATCATATTAACTCAAACATATCATATACACACGTTACAAAAGGACTAACACCCTTCAAGTGTATCGAATCCCTCCTTATCATGTACTCATTTCTTTTGTTGGTTTTTATTCACTTTGTAGCCGAACCTTTATCTATTTTACGTGTGATTGAAATCATCCATTTCTCTTCATCTTATTCTCTAGTTCTCTCATTCTTTAATAGTTATACGTTTATTATAGCTTGTGTTACATTAATTATAGGACCTAACAAGTGGTATCATTCGCTAGAAGATAGTTGGATTGTGTGTTTTGAGTAGATTAGTACATTATTTTTCTTATATGATTGGTTTTGTGGTTAATTTGTGACAAAAAGTCTAATTTCTCTCACTTTTCTTCACACTTGTAAAGTGTTAAGATCCTTATAGTGGTTAGAAATCAGATTTGAAGTCGAAAGTTTAGATCTTGTTTGATTTTTATTAGTTTTACACTGGATTTCATAAGTTGCGTCTTGTCGGAATTCACCAAATTACGTTTAAAACATTAAAACTTGAAACTTTCGTATTCTTTAAGTATTTTTAAATGTTTTGAACCAAAGAAAGTCATTTAAAACATCGTTTTTGTGTCATAAAAAGTGCATTGTTTGATCTGGCATTCTATCGGAATTGGTGAAAAGAGGGTTTATCGGATTTGATTTTGAGGGTTTGTCGGAATTGCTCGCTAGGGTTTGTCGGAATTCATTAGAAAGGGTTTATCGGATTTGCAGACTTAAGGGTTTATCGGAATTGGTGCTCAGTAGATTCCTTTCTTGTTTAAGCTTGTGAAAATACTTTGACTTTGAGGCAAATCTCCTATCTTGTATAAGGTAGTAAGAAAATTATCGGAATTGCAATTTAGATACGTTATCGAAATTGTCAAGTTCTATCACAATTCAGATAAGTTATCGGAATTGTAAATTTCTGTCGCAATTGCAAAGTCCATCGCAATACCCAGATTCATTAAAATTCACTAGTCCTTCGGAATTCAACCATTTTTGTCGGAATTGGATAAATCCATCGGAATTGTAAAATTTAATCAGAATTCAGTGAAATCATCGCAATTCAGTCACCTCATCTCAATTCAGCAACCTCATCGCAATTGGCAACTGTGAATAATGTTTCATCGTAATTAATTGTGAACAATGATTTGTCGGAATTGAACAAGAAAAAAATCTAAATTCACACTTAACCAAAACCAAACTTTATAACTCATAACACACATCTCAATTGTTTACAAGATTCACAAGAACACAAGAATGTCTCAACCACCGAACTACAACTATTTCTACAATCAACAACAGTAGTATCATCAGCAACAACCACAATATCCTCAACAACAACTCTTTATGCAACAATATCAATTTTTCCCTCAACAACAACAATATCCACAACGACCGATGCAGTCCTATCAACTTCCATCCAAACAACCTCACTGGTTTAACCAGATGTGTGAAGCAATTAGTAGTCAACAATCAAGACACGAGGCTGGATCCTTAGACACACCTCCTACGCTCACTCCAGGTAACTACGTGCAATGGTCTAGTCGATTTCTACGGTTCATTGAACTTAAGAAACCGCATGGAAATTACTTGAAAAAGGTAATTATTGAAGGACCATTTCCGGTACCTACCACAATGGTTCCTGGCGATCCAAATGCTATTCCTCCAAGAGAAGCAATTGTGACTCCTGTTCCTGATGCTCAGCTTACAGTAGAACAAGTACTTCAGAAAGAAGCCAATGAACTGGCAATGTCTTACATCCTTCAAGTAATTCCCAATCCTATCTTCAGAAGTACTGATGCACAAAAGACTGCTAAGGACATGTGGGAACATGTTCATCTTCTCATGGAAGGAACTGAGTTAAACCAAGAGGATATGGAATCAAAACTCTATCTGGAATACACCATGTTTATGATTAAAGTTGGAGAATCCTTAGAGTCTTATTACCATAGGTATACCAATATCATCAACGACTTGGACAGGCACAACATCATTCTACCCAGGATTGCAGTTAATACAAAGTTCCTAAGTTGTCTTGGACCTGACTGGCAGAAGTATGTTACGTTTGTGCGTCAAGCAAAGAATCTACACAACGCCTTATATGGGTTGTTGTATGATTACTTAAAACATCATCAATCAGAGGTTGATAAAGACAGTGCTGCTCGTGGAGGTTATTCACTGTCAACAACTCCAAACTCACTAGCTTTAATAGCTCAGTCTCATTTTGCTCCACAATCAAATCAGGGTTTTGTCCAACCACAACATCATTCTGCTTATCCCTCACAAACTTCATCAAGTCAACTCGTTCCATATGAAGCATCACCGTAACAAACTGATAATCAACCGGTTCCGTATGACAACATAGATACTATGCTTTACTCCAATGCCAACAGTGATGAAGACGATGCTTTCAATTCGTTGAACGAAGAATTTGCTTTGATTGCTCGAGCTTTCAGCAAATTTTTGAACAAATCCAACAACCGTCTTCGTACTTCATCCAACACTCGTAATCAGGCAGTTATCCACGATGGAAGAGTTGAGATTCAGAACAGAGATTATGGAAGAAATGGTTCGGGTAATTACATGGGAAACTTAGGATCTGGGCAGAGGTGTAATTCAGCAGGAAGCAGTAGGAACATCACTGGTACTACACAAAGAAGGGCAGAGATTGTTAATACAGGGAATTCAGGGATTGCAAAGATTATGGTGAAATGTTACAACTGTGGAGGGAAGGGTCATTTGGCCAGTGCTTGCCCCAAACTAAGGACCAGAGGCAGTGCATACCACAAGGAAGCACTACTTCCCGCTCTTAAAGATGAAGCTGGAGGCATCCTTACTGAGAAGGAGCACAACTTCATGGCTAATGCATACTCTGACGATGATATGGAAGATCTAGAATCCAATGCAGCCGTGATGTTGATGGCCAATATGCAAGAGATGAACATGGGTGAAACAGGTCCTGTATATGATACAGATGGCTCGTCTCAGGTACCTGACTCAACATGTCTCATTCATGAAATAGTATCCCCCTCTGCATCTGTATCAGCTGAAGAGCATGTTGGTCAAGATGACTTATTCTTATCTCCTCAAGTCAATGACCAAATAAACACCGTAGTTACATTTGATGAAGATCAAATTAACCCGGTTGTTACATTTGATGATCCTCTTAATGATGATAATAATGAACAACTTGAAAAAGATGATCTTTTGCTTGGTCTAGATCCAGAGCTCATGACCTTGCTCTTGACCACCCAAACTCAGTTAGACTCACAGAAATCCCAAATTGATAGATGCAATGAGATAAAAAGAAATTTAAAAGAAAAAGTTGCATTGTTGACTAAGGATCTTGAGTGCTATAAACTTCAACTTTCAAACTATGAAACAAAAGAAAAACGGGAAAAAAGTTTTGAAGTTGCATTCCAACAATCTTATTTGAAAGAACAAGAGTTAGAACATCAGATACGTGAATTAATTATTTCCAAAAATGATTTGACTTCACAAATGGAACAAGAAAGATTAGATTTTCAAAAACAAGTTGACATCCTACACTCTGAACTTTCCAAAACAAAAACAGAGTTGTCAACTTGTCAAAATAATTTTTCTGAACACAAACAAGTATCAAGGAAATGAGTTGATTCCTATCTTGAGGAAATCGGTGAGTTGGAATGCAAACTTAAAGAGTTTCAAAAAGTTGTGTATAAAACTGGTGAGTCAGTAACAACCATTCATAAATTTTCTCTAAAGCAAAATCCCCAAGGATATGGCTTTGCTATTGGGGATGACAAACCACATTTTTTACAAAAAGCACTCAAGGAAAATCTGAAGTTATATAGTGCAGAACATCTGTTTGATGACTCTATCATGCGTGTTGTTGTTTATAATTGTGAAGAGGAAATGGAACAGGACGAAGAGATTCGATCTAAAATGAGTAACATCAAATTTAATAAACCATATGATTACTCAAGAGAACCTCATATTAGCGACACCTTCGTACCACAACAAGATAAAACAAAGCAGTCATGGTCTTTAATAGAAATGAATGAATCTTCTGAGGTTGGTCCTGTGAACACAGTAGCACAAGTCAATGGCCCTTTACCAAATTCAGGTGTAATTGCACCATTGCCAAAACAATGTCTTGTCCTTAGATATTTTAATACATTTATGGAAGACATACAATTTTTGGAACAAGCAATTGAACGAAATTCAGAGATAGAAGTCTCTACTTTTCTTTCTCCATATGAAAAAGAAAAGAGAGAAGTTTTTCAAAAACAATTTTTGCCACACGTTCAACACCTGCGACTTTGTGCTACACATTGGGAACAGGAACTTCAATCAGAGGTTGCATCCATGATGAACATTTTTGAAGCAACGGAAAAAATGATCTCAAAACAAAAATGTAAAAACAAAGTTTTGCAAAAAGAAGCAGATCGACTCTTAGAAAATGTTCTATGTGCTGATGTTATATCTGTGTTCATGAATTCCATTTATGTGTCTTGTAATGAAATGATTGTTGATGCTCATTCTGTTGATACTGAGATGTTGGAACTTAAGATTGATAATTTGAAAAGAGAAAATGAGAGACTTCGCAAAGTCAATGATGATGTGGAAAACAAACTATCAAAAGAAATTTTCCAACTCAATCAAAAGTTGCAATGGTGTCAGACTCAGAGTCTTGACTTTGAGTTAAAATTACAAAGTAAAAAAGAATCATTGTCCTTTCAAAACAGTCATGCTTCCAAAATTCAGAATATTGAAAAAGAAAATGTTGTTTTAAAACATCAAATTTTTGAATATGAAAAGGACATTGATGAAGTTTGTCAAAGTAGAAATGACACTGTTTGCTTAAACCGAGAATTTGATTCCAAAATTCAGCAGCAGTTGCACATCATCATTGAATTAAAAGAGAAAATCAAATTACTTGAAAAAGGGAAATTTGTTCACAAGAATGTGATTGCACCAGGCGTGTATAAAGTAGATGAGACACCTAAGAAAGCATCCCTTCAGACCACTAATGTGCATGCTTCGACTTTTACAGGACTAGACACCCCTACTAGCGTTAGCAGATCCAAGACTAAAAAGAACAAAAAGAAGGCTAGTATCTGGCAACGTAAGAGCGGCACATCTAAAGACCAAGAAGTAGAAGACCATATTAGGAATCTGAATAAAAAGCATGTTATGTCTGATGTAGGATCAAACTTTAAAATGTGTAATTCGAATTGTGATGTAACAAATGCTAAGACTATGAATGTTCTGAATGATGTTATTGTTGATGCTTATTGTGTGTTTTGTCGTACAAGTATATTGTCTGGTGATCATAAAAACTGTGTTGCAAAGACTCTTTTGTCTCGTAATCATAAACGTACATATGACATTTCCTCTAGGCCCACTACTGCTGCTAAGTCAATATTAGGAAAACCGCCAAATATAGTTTCTAAGACTGCCGTAGACAAAACCATAGTTGCTACTAAAACAATCCAAACACCTAGTGCATTTACTATGAAGAAAGCAGAATCTAGTTGGACATGGCAACGTTGGCTACAACATAAACTTAGTTTTACTTGGTTACCTAAAATGCTTAAAAACTGTGCTACTAACCCAATGGGTTCCACCGTTACCGTCTCTCCATCTGCATTGTCTTCTTGTGATGCAGGTGATTCAAATAGTACTTTGGATTGTTGATAGCGGATGTTCCCGACACATGACAGGCAACCTCAAACTTCTAATAAACTTTGTTGCAAAGTTCATAGGAACTGTCAGATTCGAGAATGATCATTTTGCTGCTATAATGGGCTATGGGGACTATGTCAACGGAAACATCGAGATTAGCCTTTTATACTACGTTGAAGGGCTTGGACATAACCTTTTCTTAGTAGGGCAATTTTGTGAAGGTGATTTGGAAGTTGCATTTAGGGAGAAAACCTGCTTCGTTCGTGACCTACAAGGAAACGACCTCATGACAGGCAAACGCGGAACGAGTCTCTACACCATTTCCATGTCAGACATGACCGCTTCTTCTCTAATTTTTCAACTCTCCAAAGCCCACTCAACAAAATCATGGCTATGGCATAAACGATTGTTCCATTTGAATTTCAAGGCAATGACAGATCTGGCTCGTCATAAACTAGTCGACGGTCTTCCAAGATTTCGGTATGCTAAAGATCACCTTTGTCCAGCATGTGAACAAGGGAAGAGTACTCATGCTAATTTTCCTCCTAAAACCAAGCACAGTACTGATCATGTTCTCCAACTTCTCCATATGGATTTGTGTGGCCCGATGCGAGTTCAAACAATCAACGGGAAGCGATACATATTGGTAATCGTTGATGATTTTTCTAGATGGACTTGGGTCTACTTTCTACGTACCAAATATCAAGCTCCTTCTATGATCATCACCTTTCTCACCAAAATTCAGGTTTAGCTCCGCAATACCGTTAGAAAAGTCAGAACAGATAACGAAACCGAATTTAAAAATCACACTCTTCGTGAGTATTTTGAGAAAGTAGGGATTGAACACCAAACATCTATTGCCAGAATTCCCGAACAGAATGGAGTGGTCGAAAGATGCAACAGGACGTTATTGGAAGCTGCAAGGACGATGTTAATAAACGCTCAATTACCTGATTACCTCTGGGCTGAAGCTGTCCTAACCGCTTGCTACACTCAAAACCGTTGTATGATCAACAAAAGGCACCACAAAACCCCATATGAACTTGTTCACAAACGTAAACCGAACAAAAATTACTTTCATGTATTTGGGGCCCTCTCTTACCCAAATAATGATCGTGATGACCTTGGAAAGCTGAAAGCTAAAGCTGATATTGGAATCTTTGTTGGATACTGTGAAAATTCAAAAGGTTTTCATATCTGGAACCGTCAAACTAGGGAAATTCAAGAGACAATACATGATCATTTTGATGAACTCACCGATATGGCTTCTGGGCAAAACAGCTTAGGACCCGCTACTAACCGTCTGAACTTCCCTGATCAATCAGCTGCACCACTCTCTCTCAACCGCAAGGATTTGGAAGACTTGTTTGCTCCGCTGTTCGATGATTCTCTTGTTAATCGTGCACCAGATGTATCCACCAGTTCCGCTGCACAACCTGTCAATATTCAAGTACCTGATACAACTGCTACAACAACAACAGTTGCTGCAGATGCACCTCAAACAGAAACACCATCATCAGTAGAACAAACAGCTTCTAAAAATGAGACTGCAACTGAAGATCCCCTCATATCTCAAGAAGTACCCACACCCGCAAATTATGACAGAAATGCATTCTTCAATCCATTTGCTCCGGCTCCAACCGTTCCAGATATTGCTGAGTCATCAACAAGCAACTTGGATCCATCAAATATGCACAACAACATTCAACACTACCCTTCTACCCACAAATGGACCAGAGATCACCCTTTAGTAAACGTGATTGGTAATCCAGACAATCCAGTCATGACACGGAAAAGACTCCACACAGATGGTGAAACTTGCATCTATGCACTTACCGTCTGTCAAGCCGATCCAACGAATATTAAAGAAGCCTTAACTGACGACAATTGGATTGAATCAATGCAAGAAGAACTTGATCAATTCAAATTTCTTGAAGTTTGGGAACTCGTAGAAAGACCTGATGGAGTCTACATTGTCGGACTAAAATGGATCTGGAAGAACAAACTGGAAGCTGGAACAGTTATTCGTAACAAATCTCGTTTGGTTGCTAAAGGTTTCAGTAAAGAAGAAGGTATTGACTTTGAAGAATCTTTTGCACCAGTGGCTAGACTTGAAGCTGTTTTCATGTTTCTGGCGTATGCGGCCCACAAGAACATTACCGTTTATCAAATGGACGTGAAGACTGCATTCTTGAATGGACGACTCCGTGAAGAAGTGTTCGTTACACAACCAGAGGGCTTCATCAATCCAGAACACCCAAATCATGTGTATAGGCTCAAGAAAGCTCTCTATGGCCTTAAACAAGCCCCGAGGGCATGGTACGATAAACTGTCTGCATTCCTAATTGCTAATCATTTCACCAAAGGATCTGTTGATCCTACATTGTTTATACAAAAACACGGGGAGGACATCTTAATTGTTCAGATTTATGTTGATGATATCATTTTTTGTTCAACACATAAAAAATACTCAAATGCTTTTGCTAAGCTAATGAAACAAAATTTTGAGATGTCCATGATGGGTGAACTTACGTTCTTCTTAGGACTTCAAGTTCATCAATCCCCCCGTGGTATTTTTCTAAAACAGTCCAAATATGCTCTAGAAATATTAAAGAAACATGGCATGACAAGTTGTGACACATATAATACTCCAATTTCTGCATCATCTCCAAAGCTGGATGCTGATTTAAATGGGACACCAATTGACCCTACCAAATACCGAAGTATGATTGGGTCACTCATGTATCTAACAGCCAGCAGACCAGATATTGTATTTGCAACATATCTTTGCTCCCGCTATCAGTCTAGACCTACTGAAAGACACCTCTCTGAGGTTAAACGAATCCTTCGATACATAAAGGGAACCATTCATTTGGGGATCTGGTATCTGAAGGATTCTGGATTTGAACTAATTGCTTTTTCAGATGCTGATCATGCAGGATACTTAGATACCCGTAAAAGTACGTCTGGAGGAGTGCAGTTCCTTGGAGACAAACTTGTCTCTTGGCAGTCGAAGAAGCAAGATTGTACATCATTATCGTCAATAGAATCTGAATATGTAGCCATGTCAGCATGTTGTGCTCAAGTCATTTGGATGAGATCACAACTGATGGAATATGGTTACGTATTCAACAAGATTCCTATGTACTGTGACTCCAAGAGTGCCATTGCCATTTCATGCAACACCATTCAACATTCGAAGTCCAAAAACATTGCACTTCGATACGATTTCATCAAGGAGCATGTGGAACAGGATACTATTGAACTTTACTTTGTGGGTACAGAATACCAACTGGCAGACTTATTCACCAAAGCCTTGCCTCATGCAAGATTTGTGGAATTTGTTCACCAGATTGGTATGAGGTATTTGACTCCAGAGGATCTAAACAATTTTATGAAAAACAATTAAGAAAGTCAAACACCAAAACTATCTTTGTAAATATTTTATTAAAAACACAAAAATATTTTCTATTTATTCTCTTAAAAAAAAAAAAAAAAAAAAGCATGCATGCAAATACAAAATTTCCATCAACACTTTGTTTATTTCAAAACATTACCAATTATTTATGAACAAGTGTTGAGGGGGAGAAAGAAATTCAAATTTTAAAATTTTTCATTAAAATTTGTACTTGCATATTTTATTAAATAATGTTGCTTTACAAAATGGTGGTAATATCATCTGTGTGATACCCTTCTTGGTCTTAAAATATTCTCAAAATACTCATAAGTCAAGGGGGAGTATGAAATTGTTCTTGTCGGAAAATCATGTCAAGTCTAATTCATAACTTGTGAGTGAGGACTTCAATTGGAAAATAATATGGTTTAGGGTCCAAATGTGTTAAAGCTGAAAAGTCAATAAAAACAAAAACTTGCAATAACTACCGCAGTTATTGCAAAATCAACCACTTACATTTACTACTCTTCACTATTTTTCAGCAAACCTTAATCCACGGCTCAAAATCAAACAAGAAATCTGATCAAGAATCTTCAAATCTGTGAGTACTTAAACATTGCATGCATGATTTTAAGACATGGTTTTAAAGGATTTCAAGATTCAACGGTTAAATCTATCATAATCGAGGCTTATAGATTTAGGGTTTATGTTGATTCGGGTTTTATGATTTTGTGTGCTTGAGATGATAATCTATGGTGGGTTTTGGTCGGAATTGCTTCCTTAACATATTGTGAGTCTTTAATTGAACCCAGAAACACGAATTAATCATTGTTCAAGAATTCGGGTTTATATGATCGAAATTCGGGAAATTGATTTAAGTGTGTTATGGCCTAATTAAAGTGTTGAGATAGTGTTTATCTATGTCGAATTACATGATTTAACTATTAAATCAAACCCAGAAACACATTTGAAGTAATTTCGATGATTAGGGTTTTAGATGAACTCGAACAGGTTCAATCTTTCTATTTTATGGTTAAAAAGTGTTAAGACATGGACCAAAGAACTCAGGAACATCATAAGAATCTATTGGAATCAATCAAACAAACTTCTAACAAGTTTTTGTGAATTCCGCTAATTCGTAGAATAGGGTTTGTCGGAATTGAGTACTGTTGTTTGTTAATTTGATAAACAGGGTTTAATGAGCAAAGTATAACTTGGGAATTGATTTAATTGGACAGGAAAACCAAATTTCGACAAAGAACCAAGAAAAATGTACGTCTACAGTGTTTGTCGCAATTTCTTGTATAAGAAATTGTCGAAATTGCAAAATCCGTCGAAATTGGATAAGTTTTGCCGGAATTGCATAATCTATCGAAATTGGATAAAGTTGTCGCAATTGCATAAAACTTGTTGAAATTCAAAATTTTCATCGCAATTGGGCAAATTTATCGCAATTTTAGGTTTCCATCGCAATTGGACATGACTTATCGCAATTCAGGTTTTTCATCGGAATTGGTCTAATGTCATCGAAATTCAAAAGTCATCGGAATTGGATCATAAAATCTGTCGGAATTTAAAATTGTCGAAATTGGCCAAAAAACTGTCGCAATTAGATATCTGTCGCAATTCAACTGTCGAAATTCTTATAAATCACAAGTTGTTGAAATTGATCAAATGGACATTTAAAGGAATTCAACTTTAACAAACAATCAACATGATGTCCAAAGATGTTAATTGCTATACTTAACCATGTAATATCAAATTAAGCAACTAAAAGGTCACATGAATGATAACAAGTTTAACTATTTGCAAACTTTCATGTATCCTGCAAATCTATTTTTGATTGATGTTTCAGATATCTCAAATGGCTGCACAACAACAACCACCACTCCTAATGCTCACCAAGGCTGATGTTCTTCCATAAGACTACGATGTGGAAATTGGCAAGAACAATGCGAGGGTGGAATTTCACAAGGTCAAGTGTGCAGAAGCAATATGTCAGATAGCAATAGAGGTTCTCAAGCAACACAAGTGCAGAAGTCAGCTGGACAAGTCAACTAATGTTCCCGAGCTCTACATTCATCAAATGTGGAACACTCTACAACTAGATTTAAGAGAAGAATATTTCACATGCAAGCTGGACCGAAAGGAAGTAACTTTTGATAGAAACTACCTTCGCAAGGCTTTGCTACTACCAGAAGCTCTTGAACCGGCCAAGGAATTCTATCCAACACCCACTGAAGAAGAAGTTCTCAACTTTCTTGTAGAGATAGGCTACGATGTACAACCAGACAAACCATTGACAAAAATCTCAAGGGTTGAAGCCAAGCTCATCCCACAACCTTGGAGAACCATATACTACATCCTAGCCCGATCTGTCTCTGGAAGGGAAAGTGGTCACGAGAACCCCCGTCTGTCTCATCTTCAAATCTTCTGGGGAATAGTTAATCAGCAAGAGATTGACTTTGCTCAACTTATCTGGGATGATATTGTCTACCAAATCCAAAGTCACTACCAGAAACCTTTAACCAAAATCCCATTTGTTCGTTACACCAAACTTCTCATCTGTCATCTACTTGACGACAACACAGACATCTCTCCACGTATTGAAGACAGAGAAATGCATCTATTCAAAATGGACAAGACCATCAGTTCAGTTTACATCCCCAAAGGCAGTACACGTAAACAAGGGATGAGACTACCTTAAGCTCTTCTGACAGAGAAGGTTAAGCTAACAAAAGCTTACAAAAGCTATGATAGAGCATACCATGAGGGACATGTCGGCTTTTGCAAGTATGATGATGAGCTTGCACCAGCTAGGACTCGATCGAAAGAAAGTAGCAAGTTAGACAGAACGTCCAGCGTATCCAAGAAAATCAAACCATCTCCCAAAATCATTAAGAGGAGAGTTCCGGTTAAGGTAGCAAGCCCGAACCAGAGAAAGAAAAGATTGTAGACGAAGAGGGATCCGATTCTGAAACAGAGACCGATGAAGAACCCACAATCTATAAAGAAGAAATAGCTACACAAATTGCGCTAGAAGAGAGCCGTGAGTCCTACAAAGCTGATCAGAAAAGGCGGAAGCAGTTGAGAATGGAAGAATAAATGAGATTGGAAGAAGATTTGGTCAAGGATTTTGGTGAAGACCAGACCTATGACAATCCGGTTAATCAACACGGTGGGTCTGGGGTTGTTAAAGATGTTACTCCACCCCATCCTAATCCGGTTAATCAACCCGGTGGATCTGGGGTTGAGAAAGAAGCTATCCCACCTCAGTTAGATCCGGTTAATCATCCCGGTAATGATGAGGAAAAGAAGGAAGATGAATAGATGAAAGACTTCGATATGGATGAGGAGGAAGAAACAGAAAAAGTGTTAACTGATAAGGAAGAGATCACTAAAGCTGCTGAAGAACTGGAATTGGAATTGAAGAGGCAAGAAGAAGAAAGGTTGGCTGAAAAGGAAGCCGGCAGATACATTCAAACGCCACCAATCACTCTTCCACGTTCTCCACTAGTTGCTCAGGATACACCCCCAGTGTCTCAGCATGCATCTCCACCCAAGGTTCAACCACCTCCAGAATCATCCACACACATGTCACTACCATCAACAAAGCAACAACAAAAGGAAAAACAATCAAAACAAGAAAGATGACAAGGAAGATAACTAGGCTAAAAAGGAATGATGTAATCTCCCAGACGTCTGAAAGGGTGAAAAAGGACAAAAAGCTGGCACGTGCTAAGAAAGATAACCAGCTAAGTGACCAAGTCAAATCCTTAACCAATATAGTCACCGTCCATGTCGAACAAGTAAACGAGCTACAAGAGACCAAAGCTCGCATTGATGAGTTCCTAACCGACGATGTTCAAGATCGGATGCTCACAGCGGTCAAGGGCAATACTAAAGCATACGTGAAGAAGTACTTGCCCAAGATTGCATCCCAAAAAGTAGAAGAGTATCTCGATCCCAACATCGAAGATATAGTCAAGAACATTGTGGCTACGGTTCCTCATGTCTTTAAATCCCAACCAACGCAGCCTAAAGAACCAACTCTTGAAGAACTCCAACTCCAACTCCTTGATAAATTGATAAGCATCACCTCACCAACTCCAGAAGAAATAGCCATCACTGAGGCTATAAAAGCAAATATTGAGAAGGAGTCATGCAAAGATGAGGCTGACAAAGGTAAACGTCCAAGAGAGGAAGAAGACCCAGATCCAAACACCCAAGCCAAGAAACAAAAGGGTGTCGGCGGATCTGGTTCACTATTTAAAGAACTAGTCGGTCCCTCAGCAATAACAACCACTCAACCACCCAAGGCTTCAGGATCCAAAAATCAAGATTTGCGGAAGCATACACTTAGGGTGTTACTAAATCGATAATCACAACACAAGATATAGAGAACGGATTAAAAATCTGTTTTAAAATACATTACATATTCAAAGTCATATTGTCATACATCAAATTTAGTTCAAATAAAATTGTAGCCCATTTAACAAAGCGGTCCCAAATTCAGAGTTTAACGAAACAATAAAAACATTTCCAACAATTTTTATGACCATCGCCATGCCTTGCCTTCAGTAAATACATTCTCAATTTCTTGAGAAAAACATGCTAAAAGTCAGCTAACGTTGGTGAGTTCAAAGTTTTAAAGTAAATAAGCACATATGGACCATAGCAATTTCAGCAAACAATTCAGCAAATCACACACTATCCTGCTATGCAAACGCTAAGCTCATCCAACCGAACTAGACAACAAAATATGCCAAACTGGCATAGCAAATAAAGGGTGCCCGCGAGTGTTAATCCCCAGACACTCGGCCGATTTCGATATGGTATACATTCGCATTGACTATGCCGAGCCAACCGAACGGGGGAGTCACCCCCAATAGATCTATTTATATCACACGCGTTTCCCAGCAGGAATTGACGGTTGATGATAGTGGGCGCAATGGGATTCAGCTAACTTAGGTTTCTGCATATAAGTGTGTATAAAACAAAATCCATTTTTGGTCCATGAAAACAGTTTTGCATGTTTCTCACCTCAAGGTTTATAAAATAATACGTATAAAAAGTGGGGCTCTAAACTCACCTTAAAAATAATAGAAATCTGCTAATCGATGAACAAAACAGTGCAACCGCTCCGACACGTGACCTAGTTCAGTATGGTAAGTCTTAGCGAAATATTCGTATTTTAAATATCTTAATTTAATTGAAAATTTTACGTGTGACCAGTGCTCGTGTATTTCTTGCTTGCTGTGTGGTAAAGTACATTTCAAAATGGTTTATCGTACATAACTCTTTGGTGATGACTCATGGTGAAAGTGTACGGTGAATGTACGTGCGACGGAACTTCCGTGCTTTGCTTGTCGCAAACTGCGTAAGTAATATATATATATATATATATATATATATATATATATATATTATATATATATATATATATATATATATATATATACATAGATATTGGTTCATGAGAAAAGTTCATTTTGCTAGAAAAGTAAGAAAAGTGTACAAATCACCTCCTCCCCTTCCCCCTCTTTTTTTTCCCAACTCAAGGGGCCTTATTGTAACTTCTTTTACTTTTTAGGGGTAGGATTTGTAAATTCATTCCCTTTCCCCTTCTTTTTGATCTATTTTTGTATAATAGCTATTTAAGGATCTAAACAAGCGTTCAATTACATACGAAATAACTTGAGTAGTTAGAGATTTATATTGGATAAAAAGATTTCTAAACTGGAGCCCAAAAGCTTTCTGCTACAAGAAAACTTGTAATTTCAGATTCTATAATGTTATTAACATATAACAATGTCATCAACAAATTAAAAGTACTTTTATGCATATATTGGACATTGATCCTACCAAATGTATTATACAAGTATAGAAAATATATATAGCACATCTGAAAAACAAAATATCTCAATGTACAAGCACAATGAGATTTGATTCGACTCAAATACAAATCGGAGAGATGCAATCATGACTTTCCTGTTCTTTTGGTGACGGATCTGCGGCAGACAGGTACTAAGTGAAAGATATCAGCGGTGATTCGTGTCAGTTCTTGTCTCTCTCCTACTAAGACTCTTCCCACGAGTAAGCTTAACAAGCAATCTCGAACTGATCTTCACATCAACGCCAAGAAGCTTGACACCCAACCAGTAATGCTTCAAGGTATCAACGAATTCAGTTTTCCAATGAACGAGTTTCTTAGCCCAATCTTGCCTGTATAACATAATAAAATATTAAACATTGGTTCCGGTTCAGATTATAAATAATTTGCGAAGAAATATTTCACCTGCTAATAGAAGCCACGACTCGTAAAGCTGGACCGATCCTCAATAGCATTGCCCAAATCCTTTATAGAATTGAATAAACATAAAGCAGATATATATGATGCATGTAACTAGAACTGGTTTCACTATGGTTAGACATAGAGTATATACTGAAAACATGAACAGGCCTACATTGGTTGCATCTGCAAGTATTAGTACTTTTAGACATCTCTGCCCCTCATATTATAATTGTTGGGCTATGAAATATCAAAGTACTGCTGAAAGTCAAAGTACTGCTACTCAAGTCAAAGTACTGCTAATTAAGTCAAAGTACTGCTGCTCGTTGAAGGACTGCTATGCAAATAGTTTAAGGACTAATGTGTAATTCTAGAATGTTCGTATTAGATTAGAGTTATAATTAGAATTACTTGTCGTTCAAGTTTGTAAACCGACTAGGGTTTTCCTTGTGCCTATAAAAGGATCCCTAGGTTGGCATTAGACATATGCGATTAGAGATACGATTAGATAAGATTTTAGAGAGAAAAGTTTACACGAAGAAGCTTGTTAGAAGTATTAGTGATTAGAGTTTGTTAGTGAATCTGTCTAAGAAAGCAGGTTCAAGGTTTTAATAATATTCAAAGTTGTTTATTAATTCTTCTTAGCTTTGTTAAAGTAGATTCCGCATACTTAGCAAAGTATATCAGTGTTTCATTATTAATAGTTTTGAATTCATTCAAAGTTGTTAAACCGTAGACAAGCTACAAGTTAGTTTGGTCAGAGTATATCAATCCAACAAGTGGTATCAGAGCTTGTGTGGAGACTCTGATTAAGAAGAAACCCTTAAAACCGATTTATCAACAAACCCTCAACAATGACGACTGAAGCTGCACCTATCCCATCCATCACCTCACTCAGAATTCCTATCATCAAGAAGGGAGAATATGATCTCTGGAGCATGAAGATGAGGCAGTACCTTGCTATTATTGACCATGCTCTATGGGATGTAATTGTCAATGGTAATGTTGTTCTTGATGAACCTTTACAAGTTGAAGGACAACCCAAACCACCTCAACCAACCTTGCCAGCAGCTACAAAGAGAAATCAAGATAAGGCTCTCAACATACTGTTGTCTGCTATTCCTGATGGTCACCTACTAAAGTTTCATGATGCTAAGGATGCAAAACAATTATGGGTTGCGATCAAGACAAGATTTGGAGGTAATGATGCTTCAAAGAAGATGCATAGAAACTTATTGAAGCAGCAGTTTGAAACCTTCACTGTTGGTGAAAGAGAAGGTCTTGATGCTGCCTATGACAGATTTCAAAATCTACTTAGTATGCTAGAACTGTATGGAGCAGAGGTATCTGTTGAAGATGCAAATTTGAAGTTCTTAAGGAGTTTGCCATCTGTCTGGCATGTGGTTGCTACTATGATTAGAGGACATCCTGGATTGGAGTCTATGGACTTTGATGATCTCTATAACAATTTGAAAGTGTACGAGCAAGAGATGAATGGTCACAGTTCTCAGAAAACTCACAACATAGCTTTTGTGTCTTCTGAAAACAGAAGCAGTACTTCCACTAAAAGTACTGCTTATCCTTCTCAAAGTACTGTTGGTGATTCACAGCATGTTTGCACAACCACAACTACTCCCAACCCATCACCAACAAACAACACCAATTCTGATGATGTTGTATGTTCCTTCTTTGCACAACAAGCCACTTTACCTGTTACCTATCAAGAAGACTTGTTGCAGATTGAAGAAGATGCTTTAGAGGAGATTGACATAAGATGGCAAGTAGCTATGATCACTGCAAGGATCAAGAAGTTCATGAACAAGACAGGAAGGGGAATTGATTTCAAAACCAAACAAGGTATAACTTTTGACAAATCCAAGATTGAATGTTTCAATTGTCAAAAGCTCGGACACTTTGCAAGGGAATGCAAGTTTGCAAAATATCAGGCAAACAGGATGGTTGAACAACCCAAGGTTGAAAGAAAGGAGGTTCCTATTACTGAATCACAACCAAAAGCTTTGGTGGCTAAAGAAAATTTAGCAGAGATTGACTGGAGTGCTGAATTTGATGATGAACCTGTAACCTATTCTATGGTTGAAATGGAAGAGTTTGATTGGGGCACAACTTTTGATGAGGAACCAGGATATGCTGCTTTGGAATCAAGAGATGGTCTTGGAAGCTTTGACTGGAGCATGGAGGATGAAGATGAACCTGTTCAGATTGCTATGGTAGCTACTTCACCAAGTTCATCCAATGTCTCTGAGGTATGCTCTAAGTGTAATGATGTTTATCAAAAGTTGCTTAAATAATATGTGAGTGAAAGAGATAATTGTAGAACAGCTAGGTCTGAGGTAGCTGGTTATCAATTAACTTTAGAGTCAATGGAAGCCAAAATATTAACACATGAAAATAATGAAATGGCTTGGGCAGAAAAATATGAGCAACAAGATTACCAATTGAAATTAAGTGAATGGAAGTTAGGATGTAAGGTGTCTGAATTAGAAAAGATTACTAAGGAAAGAGATACTTTGTTAGAAAAACTTGGTAGTATTAAACAGGCTGGTCTATCACATGTTCAATTTGTTGAAAAACAAAGA